>JALIGW010000070.1:145503-660503 GCA_023053685.1 Diadophis punctatus similis | reverse complement strand
CAGAAACACACACACACACACACACACACACACACACATATATATATAGGGGTGTCTGTGTTATACAGAGGGCAAGTCCAGCTTCTAAACAGGATGTTAGCTCAGGTTATGTGTGTTAGCTGTGATGTAACGGCGACATCTCCCTTCTCTCTCCTCTGCTGTCCATTCGCAGGCGCACACCTCTCAGCTTCACCAGCCGCACGGTGTGGCAGGTCTTCCGTCTTGACGGCGTCTCAGACGAGGAGACCGAGGACCCCGAGAGCGACTCCCCATCTACAAACCACCAGCCTTCCCAGCCCCTGGTGCCCTCCCAAGGCCAGTCACCAGTACCTGCTGCTGAGGAGCCAGCCCAGACTCAATAAATGGGAAGAGTCAGACTCCCATTGGATGGGGTGGGAGAGGATAGGGGCCCTACCCTTGCACAATGTCTGACATCGCTAAAGAAAACACAACACTCCCCCTCCCTCCCTTCTTCCCACTTGCAATCTTGGATCTCACAGCAATCTCTTTGTATCCAGATGCACTTTAATTGCACCCCTAAGTGGTGGAAAATGGGGAGGGGAGGAGAAGGAAAATGGGGGGGGGGTTGTTTCTGGATTTTCACTCTGTTCTTCTTATTGAAAATCCCCAACTCAAATAGCCATTGTTTTCTCTTGCACCTTTTATTTCCCTGACCATTTTCTTCTTCTTTTTCCAACTCTAGTCTGAACGTGGAAAAGATTCCCAGCCCACGGTTAAGAGAGGAAACGGTGCAGCCAAGTGGTTCATGGACACAACGCAGGGTGGGAAAGGAATGGCCCTCTGCCATTGAGCTGCGACTTATAATAATAATAACAACAGAGTTGGAAGGGGCCTTGGAGGTCTTCTAGTCCCACCCCCTGCTTAGGCAGGAAACCCTACACCACTTCAGACAAATGGTTATCCAACATCTTCTTAAAAACTTCCAGTGTTGGAGCATTCACAACTTCTGAAGGCAAGCTGTTCCACTGATTAATTGTTTTAACTGTCAGGGAATTTCTCCTTAGTTCTAAGTTACTTCTCTCCTTGTTTAGTTTCCACCCATTGCTTCTTGTCCTACCCTCAGGTGCTTTGGAGAATAGTTTGACTCCCTCTTCTTTGTGGCAATCCCTGAGATATTGGAACACTGCTATCATGTCTCCCCTGGTCCTTCTTTTCATTAAACTAGACATACCCAGTTCCTGCAACCGTTCTTCATATGTTTTAGCCTACCACATATACTGTACCTGTGCATGTTGTTTTTCTTGCCTAAATGTAGAACCTTGCTTTTTTCACCATTGAATTTCATTTTGTTTGATAGCGCCCAATGTTCAAGTCTGTCAAGATCCTTCTGTATCTTGAGCCTATCTTCTGGAGAGTTGGCTATTCCTGCCAGTTTGGTGTCATCTGCAAATTTGATGAGTTCCCCATCTATCCCCTCGTCCAAGTCATTGATGAAGATGTTGAAGAGTACTGGGCCTAAAACAGAGCCTTGGTGCACTGCACTGCATACTTCCCTCGATGTAGATGCAGTTCCATTGAGCACTACACGTTGGTTAGCCAGTTTCGAATCCATCTGGTGGTGTTGCTGTCCATCCCACATTTTTCTACTTTATCTAGTAGTAGGCTATGGTCTACTTTATCAAATGCCTTACTGAAGTCTAAGTAAACCACCTCGACAGCATTCCTCTGGTCCACTAATTTTGTCACTTTGTCAAAGAATGCAATAAGATTAGTCTGGCATGATCTGTTTTTGACAAACCCATGTTGGCTTTTGGTTATTACTGTGTTTGCTTCTAGGTGTTCATTGATTCGTTGCTTGATTATCTTTTCCAAAATCTTCCCTGGTATTGAGGTCAGGCTGATAGGTCTGTAGTTTCCTGGATCTGTTTTTTTCCCTTTTTGAAGATGGGAACTACATCAGCTCTTTTCCAGTCCTCTGGCAGTTCCCCGGTGCTCCAGGATCTTTGAAAGATATAGTTCAGTGGTTCTGAGATCTCGTCTGCCAGTTCCTTCAGAACCTTGGGGTGTAATCCATCTGGTCCTGGTCATTTGACTTCGTCTAGGGCAGGGGTAGGCAAAGTTGGCTCTTCTATGACTCGTGGACTTCAACTCCCAGAATTCCTAAGCTAGCATGATTGGCTCAGAAATTCTGGGAGTTGAAGTCCACGAGTCATAGAAGAGCCAAGTTTGCCTACCCCTGGTCTAGGGTAGACAGGTGTTCCCTTACCATTTTCTTCCCTATTTTAACTTGTGCTCCTAATATGTTTTTTGTCATGCTGTTTTTGATAGGTTGAACTGTTTTTTCCCTTTGTGTAAAGACAGATGCAAAAAACGAGTTAAGTAGCTCTGCTTTCTCCCTGTTGCTTGTCACCTTCTTGCCACTTTCTCCCTGCAATGGACCAATTGTTTCCTTGACTTTTTTCTTGTTTTTAATATGTTGGAAGAAGCTTTTTTTGTTACTTTTTACTTTTGTCACAAGCCTTTGTTCATTGTGAGCCTTAGCTTTCCTCACTTCATCTTTACAGGCTCGGGCTATTTGCTGGTATTCTGCCTTAGTTATTTCCCCTTCTTTCCACTTTTTATACTTGTCCTTTTTGTCTTTCAATTTGTCAGAGTTTTTTTATGCAGCCATGCTGGTTTCTTTTGAAACCTATTATTTTTCTTCTTCATTGGTATTGTGCTAGTCTGGGCTTTTATAATCTCACTTTTCAAAATTTCCCAAGCTTCTTGAGTTGTTTTCCCCTTGAGGATTCTCATCCATGGAATCTTTCCCAAGTTCTCTCTAAGTTTATTGAAATTAGCTCTCTTAAAGTCCAAGACTCTAGTTTGACTTTGTTCTACTGCTTGTGTTTGCATAATGTTGAATTCCAATATTGCATGATCATTTGCCCCCAAGGTTCCTGTAGCTTCAACACCTTCTATCATTTCATCTCTGTTAGTGAGAATTAAGTCCAATATGGCTGATCCCCTTGTTCCCTTCTCTACTTTTTGGGTAACAAAGTTGTCCGCTAGGTTTGTTAGGAACCTGTTGGATCTTCCACTTGGTGCAGAGTTTGTCTCCCAGTTGATGTCAGGGTAGTTAAAATCCCCCATTACTATTGTGATGTGCTTCCTACATACCTTAGTTAGCTGACTAGCAAAAAGTTCATCTACTTCCTCTGTTTGGTTGGGTGGCCTATAGTATAGACCTATGGCAATGTCATTTTGCCCCCCTTTAATATTGACCCAAATGCATTCAAGATGATTTTCATTATTGTTGTGCTCTATTTCTGTAGAGATGTAGTTATTTCTTATGTATAGTGCAACTCCACCTCCTCTTTTATTTGGTCTGTTTCTTTTAAATAATTTAAATCCCTCTAGCTGTATATTCCATTTGTCAGTTTCATCCCACCAAGTTTCCGTAATGGCAACTATATCATATCTTCCCTCATTTACTTGAATTTCTAATTCTCCCTGTTTATTCCTCATACTCATTGCATTGGTGTATAGACATTTAAGTCCATTTTGATTGACCCTGTGTTTACTGTCTACATAACCTGTGTTGTGCCTGACTGCCCCTACTTTCTTGCCACCTGTTTGATTAGTGCACATGGTATGGCACTCACTATTAAATGCTTGGCTTTGCTTGACAGCAGGGCTGATAAACTTCCCCTCACACACATCTATGTTGCGTGCACTGTTAACCCTATTAATTTTAGATTGCTGGTGACAGAAATGATCTGTATCAATTAATTCTCTGTCCCCGCTGTTCAGTTTAAATGTTTATCCAGGAAATCTGAGAATTTAATACCAAGTAGCTGAGTCCCTTTCTTTGATGGATGCAAACCATCTCTTTTGTACAGTTTTTCATTGGACCAGCTGCAGACATCATGACTAATAAAACCAAAGCCTTCCCTTTTACACCACTCCTTTAGCCACACATTAAACTCTGCTACATGTTGGCCTTTCCCTTTTTGTTCCTTATATACTGGTAAAACCTCTGAAAAGATAAGCCTACAACCTATACTACTAAGTTCATACCCCAAGCTCTGGAAGTCATTCTGCACAGAAAGTACATCTTTTTGGGACAGATCATTTGTGCCTAGATGTATAATAGCATCAACATCACAGTCCTTACTGGCATTCTTGACTATCTTAAGAATACGCCTCTTGTCTTTGCTGGCAGTAGCACCTGGCAGACACCTGACCTCTTTCAAAACCTCGATATCCTTTCCTAAATTTACATCCCTTACAATTGAATCACCAACCAGAAGGTGGCTTCTCTTTTTGGATACGTTGCTGCTCTTGTGTGACTGATGTGTAATACCTGATTCACACTTTCCACTTTCCAAAATAAGTTCTTTATCTCGGACCACGATCCCAAGCTTATTTGAGTTATCGTTATCACAACTACCTTGACCTGTCACTTTAGTGTCCCTGTTAAGGTCAGCAAGGGCACTATATCTGTTATGCTGGGACACAGCAAAAGCTTTGTGTTTGTGGTTCAAAGCTCTCACCCTGCCAGATCCCACAGTTGTCCATACTGCTCTTCTTCTGCACGATCTTTGTGGTAGAGGGGGCTGATAGTGCGGCAGCTCATTAGAGTGGAATGGCTGAATTTGGCACCTAATTTCTGCTTGCAGAGCACAGATGAAAGATTCTAGATAGGGCTTCCGGTTTGGCTCCGCAGACATCGAGGACGCTCCTTGCCGAGCGCCTCTTCTGAAGTCCCGTAAAAGCCGCCAGAACAGCTGTCTGGTGGCTTGAAAATCTTGAGATGAGAGCCTGACAGGCGGGGTAGAGCCCCCCTAGTGCCCCAGGAGACAATCAGGGGCACAAAGGGTGAGGGCTCCCCAGGTAGCCTGTCTCTTGCTCCAGGACCTCGGATGCCTCCGCTTAATGCAGAGCAAGATGCCGCGACCACCGCTGCTTTTACAATGGGATTTACAATAATCTGATGCATTAAAGAAAGCAGACAGAGAAAGGCAGGAGACCAGAAGGGCAAGTATCATAATCTTTAACTCCACTGCTGACTTTCACTTCGGGAAGTTACAAAGTAGCGTTAACAAGCAACAAAATGGCGATCGGAGAACAAGGGTGTGGAAGTGAAAGTGATTAAGTTTCGTTTCGCCAGCAGCTCCTTTTATGGAAACCTTTGATTCTGAGAATTGTTTTTTTTTCTTTTCCTGATTTTGGACTAAAATAACAACTTAAATTTTTAAAAACTAACTGGTTTCAGTATCTGGAAAGAACTTTGTCAATCAGGGATTTGGCTTTCTCTTTGTATTCTTCTGAAAACGTTGGACTTTGAGGAACCCTTCTATTTTTTTTAATTTAATACTTCAAATGGCTTCTAAACCTGGAAAGACTGTTTTAAATAAAAGAACTGAATATCCCTCTGTCTATACTTCAAGAATGCAACTCACTTCTGACTTAATACCCCCACAGACTTTAACACCTGAAAACTTATTTAACACCTTAAAAGTTATGAAAAATGAATTGGTTATGGAATTTAACTTAAAAATTAATGAAATTAATAAAAAAAATGCAGGCTGCTCTAGAGGAGATGGATCAACAAGTGAGGAAGGATGTGCTATATGTTTTTAAAGGATTAGCAGTAAATATGGAAATTTTGGAGAATGATGTGGAAATAACTAAACAATCCCTGACAACCTTGGGGGGAAATATAGATAAAACTCAAAACAATATTGCAAATCTTGAAACAGAGGTGTTAATGACTCAATTCAGAAGTATGGAATTTGCTATAAGGGTAAGGGGCTTGAAAGAGGAAAAATATGAAGATTTGAAAGGAAGGATGTTGGAGGCTTTGGTGCAGGTGTCCGGAATGACTAAAGAGGAACTGGCTACGCAAATTGATAAGATATACCGTGTTAACTCTTGGATTGCCAAACAAAAACATCTGCCAAGGGATATTGTAATATATTTTACCACAAGGGCGCTACGGAATGAAATCCTACAGGTGACTTTTAAGAATAAGCTTCAGGTAAATGGCCAGGAAGTAATGACACTGAAAGAAATTCCTCCTAAAATGCTTAAAGCTAGAAAAGATTACACCTTTCTAGTGGAAGAGCTTAAAAGACAGAACCTACAGTACAAATGGGATGCCCCAACAGGGACAGTGGTGAGATATTTGGAAAAAAGATACCGGCTTAATACGATAATGAAAGCTATTGATTTTTATGTTAAAGTTTTAAAGGCCAACATATCCAAAATTCCAGAAGGAAGAAGCATGAAAGCAACAGAAGAGGAGAAGGGAAAGTCATCCATATTTGTCCAAACGGAAAGAGTTTTGAAGATTCAAGGTGATTTACAGAGCCAGAAAGATGTTTATAATGTGGAAAAGGAGACAAAGGATCAGAGTCAGACAAGAGGAGAGCTGACAAATCAAAAATTGCCAAGCTACAAAAGGCTGCAAGAACCAGATCCAAAATTCGATCGAGAGGAAGGAATGGTCAGAGTTTGGTGTTAGTGTGGGAATTCACAGGACAGATGGAGAGATTAACGGGAACTGATATTTTGCAGCAAGAAGACTATTGAGGAAACTACTTTGATGGTTTTGTGTTCTTTTTTTCTTCTTGTCTTGTTCTGGTTTTCCCTTCTGACTTTTTTTATCAATATATTTTAAAACAATTAAAGATTTAGAATTTTTGTGAAATTAACAATTTGATATACTGTAATATTAGGTTATTAACAAGGTGTTTGACTTTACGATTAAGTTCAAATTTTTTGAGTTACAAGGGGTTAAAGAAATCTAAAAACATTGGAATTAACAATTTGATAGAATATTTTTAAATATTTATGTATTTTGAACAGGTATAAAGAATAAGGAAGTTCTACTTAATATTTACTTAATATTTATGTAATATTTACTTAAAGTTTTTTTTAATACTGAGGAAATGATGTGATGTTGCAACTGAATGAAATGGGGAAAGAAAGACTCTTTTTTTCTTTTTTTCCTTTCTCTTTTTCCTTTTTATTATTAGATCATATAGAGATTATATAAAGGGAAGATATTTAGTGGAGCAATTTATTAGCCTGAGATACTGAATGGTGTCTGATTAACAATATGCTTGATTTTTAGACTATGCTTAAAAAGTTTTGAATAACAAGGAGTTAAAGACTCAAAGAAATGTGGAAATTAAGAATTCTTTTAGTTTAATTTAAATTTATTTTATTGAATATTATGCCCTGTACTTTCTCTGGGAAGTCGGGGGGTGGGGGGTGGGAGGGGGGAGGGGAGGGGGAGGGGGGAAGGGGGGGAGAAAAAAAGAAAAATTGTTTGTACTTTGTACTAATAAAACTTTTTTAATAAAAAAAAAGAAAGAAAGATTCTAGATAGGCAATCTGTCCACATAGACTAGTAATTTGTTTACAAAGAGGACAGTATCCAAATTTGAAGAGAGTACTTCGAAACACAGCTGTAAAACAAGTATTACACTGAACTAAGCCAGTCATTTTGAAATAAAATAAAATCACAATCTCAAGCGCACTAACACTGAATGTATTATTACTATTTTTGGTTTATAGTTCTATGATTACGGCGCGCGGGCCGCTACCTTTCCCAGATACTCACAAGTCTCAGCCAGGAACTCCACCCCCAGCTTCTGTGAATGCAAACTGCAATGGAGTAAGGTTTTTTTTCCAGATACTCACAAGTCTCAGCCAGGAACTCCTCCCCCAGCTTCTGTTAAAGACTTCTTGGTAAATTTGCTGGTACTGAGATGCCTTCGGTTTTTCCACAGAGACCCTCCCCCCTCCCTGTATGCACCACTGAGAGGCAGCTATGCTTGGGGTGCCTTCTGCTCCCCCTGACCACCAACTTCCCTGCTTCATCTCAATCCTAGTTTTGGGCTCCCTGCTCCTGGGGATAGGGTGTGCTGCAGAGCCTTCTCAGGTTCCTTCACTTGGAGGAGGTCCAGCTTTGATCATATCTGCTTCTTCCAGCAGACTTGGCTTGCTGGAGTTAACTTTGACTCTCCATTTGCTGCTAGAACCCACCCAGGTCTGGGCTAATGGGAGTAAATGAACTGAAAACCATTCATCTCAGCTTGCCTCCTCTGAAGGGGGACTTGGATGCCATCCTCACTGCATATCATGGCCAGCAGCCAAAGAGCACTTTGATCTGTCACCTCCTCAATCCCTTACTTGTATTATTGCTGAAATTGCTGGGTGATTTAAAAAAGAAAAAGAAAAACCTATGACAATAAAGTTAGGATTTGCAAACTCTGTAGGCAAAATAACCAGGATAACCTCGAAATTATATCCTAGCCTACCCTTCCTCTGCCCATTGTTGGGATGACAGTGCATTTTTGGGGGTGGGGGTGGGTGTCAGGTTGGAGAAGGCTCTTATTTACTTTTTTCATCTTGTTTAATTGCATGTGAGTAGACTTTATATACGGTAGGTATTTCTTGACTTACAGCCATTTGTTTAGTGGCCGTTAGAAGTTACAATGGCACTGAAAAAAGTGACTTACAACCAGTCCTCGCACTTACAACTGGTCCTCATACTTACAACCTTTGCAGCTTCCCCACAGTCACATGATCAAAGTTCATGTCCTTGGCCACCACTGGCATCTATTTACAAAGGTTTGCAGCATCCCAGAATCATGATTGCTATTTGCAACCTTCCCAGCTGGCTTCTGACAAAGTCAATGAGAGAAGCCAGATTGCTTAAAGACAGTATGATTCCCTTAACTGCAGTGATTTACTTAACTGAGGCAAAAAAGGGAGCTACTCTCTTAACCACCATCTTGTTTAGCAGTGGAAATTCTGGTCCCAATTTTGGTCATAAATCAAGGACTACTTGTATGCAACAAATGTTGAATCTGGGTTCTGAACATAAGCATTCGGTAAAAGCTGCAGCAACATCAAAATTACACACACATCATCACTTGCCCGACTCTGTGGACATCCAGGGTTCTTGCATTAATTGCTTTCCCATCAAAAAGAGAGATAACAAGTAGAGATATAACTTAAAAAGAAACCAGGTTGTGTCTCCACTTCTTTCTTCTGAACTGCATATGCTGCTGCTGCTGCTTCTGTCTCTTGTAAGCTACTTGTCACAATCATTTACTTTCACACCTGAGGCTATTTTTGTTACCTACACAACTCCTTACCAAAATAAAAGTCCACATTCTCTACCACCACCACCACCAAATTCAAACATCAGGCTTCACAGTAAAACAGCTGGAGTTAAACATTGCATAATTATAATCCAAAAGTATATTCTTGCATTATAGAGCCAAGATTGGAACCCAATTTGCCAAAAATAAATTATATGCTCCCTGCTTGCAATACTGTAAAGCCTGATCAATATTTGCATTCCCTTATTTTAGGAATAACAAGTGCCTCACTATGTTTTGCACCTTCAGTTGTCTCCAATACATAGATAGCCAGCATGTGGGGAAAATATTATGTGTGAAAATGCATGATTAGCGGCTCTTGTAATCCATCTTTGGAAGCAACTGCTGCTTCCATCTAGGAAAACAGTGTCCATTGTATGGAGCAGCACTTGTCATAAGATGTGGAAGGAAAGCACATTGAGAGCCCTCTGGTTTTGCTCCACTGCAGCTTCTGATTTTAATTCCTTAGTAGCGGTGCACATTCCATGCCACATTTGTTGCACACCCCTTTATTTATTAGGACAAAACTACAGCTGACAAGTTATTGGTAGGCCCCAAGTTTGAGACATTGCAATCCAATCCTATGCATGTTTATTCAGAAGCTGGACTCCCTGCATTAGAAGGGGCTTACTCCAAGGTAAGTGTATAAAATGCCAGTTGTGAACCTAATAATACCTAGCACTTACATAGCACTTTAGTGTGTTTGAAGGATTTCACATGGTATAAAGGTTGAACTTAACCTATGATGTGCACCTTTTATAAAGTAGCAGCAAATGGGTAGCAAAGGAAAAAATACAAGTCTAGCTTAATTCTGCACTTAAGAGTTCACTACTAAGGGTTTGCAAATCTTAGCTTGGACTCATAGTAACTCATCCAGAGGTTTGTGCTTCTCTGGAACGAGGAATTGGCTCTGGAGGTGGGCTTTCTTTTCTTTCTTTCTTTCTTTCTTTCTTTCTTTCTTTCTTTCTTTCTTTCTTTCTTTCTTTCTTTCTTTCTTTCTTTCTTTCTTTCTTTCTTTCTTTCTTTCTTTCTTTCTTTCTTTCTTTCTTCTCTCTCTCTCTCTCTCTCTCTCTCTCTTCTCTTTTTCTCTCTTTCACTCTTTCACTATCTATCTATCTATCTATCTATCTATCTATCTATCTATCTATCTATCTATCTATCTATCTATCTATCTATCTATCTATTTCTGTCGTGTTATCCTGGTGTACCCAAATATGGGAGAGAAAGCATCACAGCTTCCTTTTTGCCTTTCAGCCCCTCACTGGGACCATCAAGGCTGTTTTTAATATAGCCGACACACTAATCTATATGTGTAGGATTTTTTGCTGATAAATGAAAATAAAGGGAGACTATTATAGATCTATTTCGAGCTTATTTTGCTCTCGTCGTCCAGGTTCCTTTCATTCTAGCTACACAAGCACGCATTGTTTCTAGTCTGCATTTGCGTAGCCAGTCTGGATTTTCTTTGACTATTATTTGCCACTGATCAATATACTTTCTTTATATACCGGGTTCAAATCCCAGTAAGGGGTATGGCTATCTGACGAGAGCAAAATAAGCTCGAAATAGATCTATAATAGTCTCCCTTTATTTTCATTTATCAGCAAAAAATCCTACACACACACACACACACACACACACACACACACACACACACACACACACACACACACACATATATATATTTGGCATGGTAGTTTCTTGTCTTAATTTGTTTTAATTCTGTCTTATTATTTTATTTTATAACAAAAGTCCCCCCCCAACAACATTGTTTTACTTCAAACCCAGTGGGTTTGCATTTTAAAAAAATATTTCTGTCTCCCCCTTCTTTTTTTTCTTTGCTGTTTGAATCTGTTTGGAATTTTCTTATCCTAATGTAAAGGGCCATAGTGAAGCAGGACATAAGAAATGAAACAACGTCATTAAATGAAACAAGACATACCTGCAAAAGTCCCTTGGAGCAATTTGACATCTAAAAGGTTTTTAGATATCTTTTGCTCTGGAAAAGCACAAAGAGGAAGTCACTAGGCCTTTTCCAGGAATAGGTGGCCACTAGCTGACCACCAACAGACACAGGAAACATGAAGAAATATAGAAGTGTTAACATCAAGACTTGCATATGTGTCAATAAGAGAGAGATGTGTCACTAAGAGAGAAACGTGTAACTCTCTAGCCAATCACTGAAGTTTTTGTGTCTTTGTAACTGTGGAAAAAGTATAAAGATGCTCATCTGACAGCCAGTAATTCGTTCAGATCAGAACTTCCAAAGCTGCGTTTTCTCTGACTGAACCTTGCTTGCAAGCAATAAAACTAATATGGTTTATCTTACTCCTGAGGTCTGAGTTGTCTGGCATTTTTTCCTGCAACAATAGCAAATACCCTGCTCTTTTTTGTTTTGTTTTGTTAAAAAAGAAAAAAAAGTACTTTCTAAGAAAAAGTATGACTTCTATTAAAAATTCATCTCTGATAACCGGGCCTTCTGTATGTATTTTTATTTGGCTTCTGGTTTTATTTGCAGGGTTGCTGTAATGTTTGGTTTATTGTGAAATATCACAATGATGGAATTACAGGATGGAGGTTTCTGTTGAAAAATCTGCTATTTCAGTTTAGCCATTGGGTATAATCCAATACTGGAATTTTAGTTTCCAAAATTTCTAACTCACTTCTATGCTGGCTGGGGAATTCTGGGAGTTGAAGTCCACTCATCTTAAAGTTGCCCATGTTGAGAGACACTGCTAGAGGAGCCAATAAGTGAACATAAGAGTCTGCTTTTTGATAAATCTATCACCTTCATGAAGGGTTCTGATCAGGGGCGGGTTCCTAATTTTTTTACTACCACTCTGTGAGCGTGGCTTATTTTGTGGGTGTGGCTTGTCAGCCATGTGACCGGGTGGGCGTGGGCCTCGGGAGCTTGGCAGCGGCCGGAGAAGTGGGGGGCATTGCCCACCCGCAATGCAGCCCCCCGCAGCAAGAGCAGCAAGACCACGGCAGCGGTTCTTCTAGGAGGCTCCATCTGGCCTGAATGCTTCTCCCCATTCGATGATCCTAGGCTCCTGCCGCCCGTTCCCCCTCCCCTCAGCAGCTCAAGAAGCCTCGAACATGCGAAAATGCCTGGGATCATCATCACGCGTTCGTGGCTTCTCGGACTGCTGAAGGGAGGGGAATGGAGATAGCTCCTGCCGCCCGTTCTTTCAGCGTCTCACGCGCTCCCTCAGCCATCCTCCCCTGTTTGGACTCACTGTGGGGTAGAAAGGCAGCATATGCGCAGAAGAAATTTTTTTAAAAAAAACTTAAAAAGTTTTTTTTAAAAAATGGCGGTGCCCAGGCACCGGCAACCGACCGCACCGGTACTGTGACGTCACCAGTGGGCCGCTACCGGTGCTATAGAGTGGACCGCACTGGTAGGAACCCACCACTGGTTCTGATCTTTGCTCTTTGGAAACTGCCAGAACAGAATTGGGGCCAGCTTCAAAGATTCTACTAAACAAAAGGAACCCCAATATTGTCTAGGAATTCAATGCCAGCAAATCTGGAGGACCCAGACTGGCAAGAGGCTGCACTGTAAGGCTTTTCCTTAGCCAAGAAACGACTCATATTATAATCCATGGAGGGCAGCATAAAAGTGCACGTGCTGCAGCCATGCTCCTCTGACAGTTATTTCCCAATTGTAATAGTTTTTATTATCAAGACTGCACCACTCCATAGAAACTTTTTAATGTGGTAGAAGGGGGAAATATTGAATATGCAGGTAGCAATCATTGCAACCATAATCAAATACTACCGTGTTTCCCCGAAAATAAGACATGTCCCAAAAATAAGCCCCACAGGGCTTTTCGGGACATGCGTTGAAATAAGGCCTGCCCCCAAAATAAGCCCCCCCCGACTATTTAAGCGCATGCGCAGCCAGTCCCCGCCATTTACACTGGCTGCTGTACATGAGGTGAGCAGGCGGGGCCGAAGGGAGGGAATGCTATACCTACCGGTAGGGCTGATAGCAGCACAAAATGAGCAGCAGGACAGCAGCGTGCCTTGCAATCCACGGCATGGAGTGGATTGCGAGGCGCGCCGCTGTCCTAACGCTCATTTTGCGCCAAATTGCACCCCGCGGCAAAATGAGCGTTAGGACAGCAGCGTGCCTCGCAATCCATGGCATGGAGTGGGTCTCGAGGTGTGCCGCTGTCCTAACGCTCATTTTGCCGCGGGGTGCAATTTGGCGTGAAATGAGCGGCAGGAAAGCAGCGCGCCTCGCAATCCATGCCATGGAGTGGGTCTCGAAGCACGCCGCTGTCCTAACGCTCATTTCGCGCCAAATTGCACCCCGCGGCAAAATGAGCGTTAGGACAGCAGTGCGCCTCGCAATCCACGGCATGGAGTGGATTGCGAGGCGCGCCACTGTCCTAACGCTCATTTCGTGCCAAATTGCACCCCGCGGCAAAATGAATGGCAGGACAGCAGCGCGCCTCGCAATCCATGGCATGGAGTGCGTCTTGAGGCGCGCCACTGTCCTAACGCTCATTTTGCAGCGGGGTGCAATTTGGCGCGAAATGAGCAGCAGGACAGCAGCGCGCCTCGCAATCCACGGCATGGAGTGGGTCTTGAGGCGCGCCGCTGTCCTAATGCTCATTTTGCCATGGTAACATGTCCAAATGGCAACAGCAGCCCGCAGTCTGTTTATCGAGAGGGGAGGCAGGTGAGACGGTCTCATTTCTCCACAGCTTCACCTGCCACCCCCAAATTGCATCCCTAAAGGGGGCGGGTAGCTACGGTAAGCGATGGGCAGGAAGCCCTGCCATGCCCAGCGGGGGGGGAGAGACGAGAAGGGGAGCCATGTGTCCCTCCAACCCCCCCTTTCCCCCCCTCTATGCCAGTAAAAGATGCCACAAATAAGTCTTTGTGAGACTCAAAACAAATGAGAGAATGGGGAGAAGGGAAGGGAAGGGAAAGAAAGGGAGAGGAAGAGAAAGAAACAGGAATACTGGGGAAAGGAAAGAAATAAAGGGAGAGAAACAGAAACAGAAAACAGGGAGAGAAAGAAGGAAAGGAAGGAAGGAACTGCATCTACATCGAGGGAAGTATGCAGTGCAGTGCACCAAGGCTCTGTTTTAGGCCCAGTACTCTTCAACATCTTCATCAATGACTTGGACGAGGGGATAGATGGGGAACTCATCAAATTTGCAGATGACACCAAACTGGCAGGAATAGCCAACTCTCCAGAAGATAGGCTCAAGATACAGAAGGATCTTGACAGACTTGAACATTGGGCGCTATCAAACAAAATGAAATTCAATGGTGAAAAAAGCAAGGTTCTACATTTAGGCAAGAAAAACAACATGCACAGGTACAGTATATGTGGTACCTTGCTCAACAGTAGTAACTGTGAGAGGGATCTTGGAGTCCTAGTGGACAACCATTTAAATATGAGCCAGCAGTGTGCAGCAGTTGCCAAAAAAAGCCAACACAGTTCTAGGCTGCATTAACAGAGGGATAGAATCAAGATCACGCGAAGTGCTAATACCACTTTATAATGCCTTGGTATTACTTGGAATACTGCATTCAGTTTTGGTCGCCATGATGTAAAAGGGACGTTGAGACTCTGGAAAGAGTGCAGAGAAGAGCAACAAAGATGATTAGGGGACTGGAGGCTAAAACATATGAAGAACGGTTGCAGGAACTGGGTATGTCTAGTTTAATGAAAAGAAGGACCAGGGGAGACATGATAGCAGTGTTCCAATATCTCAGGGGTTGCCACAAAGAAGAGGGAGTCAAGCTATTCTCCAAAGCACCTGAGGGTAGGACAAGAAGCAATGGGTGGAAACTAAACAAGGAGAGAAGTAACTTAGAACTAAGGAGAAATTTCCTGACAGTTAGAACAATTAATCAGTGGAACAGCTTGCCTCCAGAAGTTGTGAATGCTCCAACACTGGAAGTTTTTAAGAAGATGTTGGATAACCATTTGTCTGAAGTGGTGTAGGGTTTCCTGCCTAAGCAGGGGGGTGGACTAGAAGACCTCCAAGGCCCCTTCCAACTCCGTTGTTATTATTATTATAAGTCGCAGCTCAATGGCAGAGGGCCATTCCTTTCCCACCCTGCGTTGTGTCCATGAACCACTTGGCTGCACCGTTTCCTCTCTTCCTCTCCATGTGCCCCTCCAAACCCCCCCCTTTCCCCCCCCCTCTATGCCGGTAAAAGATGCCACAAATAAGTCTTTGTGAGACTCAAAACAAATGAGATAATGGGGAGAAGGGAAGGGAAGGGAAAGAAAGGGAGAGGAAGAGAAAGAAACAGGAATACTGGGGAAAGGAAAGAAAGAAAGGGAGAGAAAGAGAAACAGAAAATGGAGAGAAAGAAAGAAGGAAGGAAAGGAAGGGAGAGGAAGAGAGGCAAACAGAAAACAGGAATACTGGGAAAAGGAAAGAAAGAAAGGGAGAGAAAGAGAAACAGAAAACAGGGAGAGAAAGAAAGAAGGAAGGAAAGGAAGGAAGAGAGGCAAACAGAAAACAGGAATACTGGGGAAAGGAAAGAAAGAAAGGGAGAGAAAGAGAAACAGAAAACAGAGAGAAAGAAGGAAAGAAAGGAAGGAAGGGAGATGAAGAGGAAGAGAAACAGAAAATAGAGGGAGGGAGGGAATTAGAGACCCATTTGCCACACACAGTGAAACTACAATCGCAAAATCTAAACCCACACACTGGGAAACCACAATGCCAAATCCCAACCGCCACGCTCCCAGGGTTTTGGATTAATGGATGTACCGTATTTTTCAAAGTATAAGACGCACCTTTTTACCCTCAAAAAGAGGGTGAAAACTTGGGTGCGTCTTATACACCGAATGCAGCCCCACCCAGCCACCCCCACCCTTTGGCCTCTGCCTGCCAGCAATTTACCTCTTTGCAGCAAACAGGGCAAAGCACAAGAAGAGCACAAGAAGAGATGATCTGCCTCCCGACCTACAGCTGACTGAGGCTTACAAGCCACATGGTAAAATGAAACTGAAACTACGGTGGCTGTGATGAGACATATTGCTGGGAGATAAACTGTGGGCAGTATTAGACTGCTGAAACTAAAAGAAGGCAAGCTAGAGCTGCTGTGGCTCAAAGATAGAGCTCTTGCCTCACAATCAGGAGGTTGTGAGTTCTATCCTAGGTACAGGCAGATTCTGTTAATATGTTATTTTGTTAAATGTTTGTAGAGTGTTAAAATTATTAGACTTATTTTTTAAAGACTGCTTTATTATTGTTCTTGACAACTTAACAAAATGAAGAAGCTTTTTAAAATAAATGCTTGCTCTGAAGAGGCCCAGTGCTATTGTATCTTCTTTTAAATAGCAGAGAATACTTCCAGAAAGCCACATCAATTTTAAAGATCTGTAAAAGTATAATCTGAAATGTCCTGTTTTAGTATTAAGTATTAGTATTAAGTATTAGTATTAAAATAAGCCAGCTGAGAAACTTAGTCATGTTTGGAGTAGATGTATTTAAATAATTAGGAGGAGTTAGTGTGATTACATTTAAGAAAATTTTCTGGGATTAATATACTGCCATAATGTACATTTCTCCAATTCTTTGCCATTTCTATGGGTCAGGCACACATGCACAGAAATACACAGCAAACAGTGTATATCATCTGTACTGTTTGCTGTTTGGCAAATTGCTGGGAGGCAGAGGCCTTTTTTCCTTGTTTTCCTCCCCCAAAACTAAGGTGCGTCTTATACTGCGGTGCGTCTTATACTCCGAAAAATACGGTAATGATCTGAAATGACTTTTATTTTGACCCCCAGACATGATGAGTTCAAAAAGGAAGAGTTACTCTGTGGAATTCAAAAAAGGAATAGTGGAAGATTCCCGGGGAAAGAATCTGGCAGCTTTCTGTAAAGAGAAGATGTTGGAAATCCGTATGGTGAGAAAATGGGAGAGTAGAGTACGAGGCGCTAACTCAACAGGTGCAGAAGGGAAATGGGAAGAAAGGCAAGTGTGGGTCAGGTCGGCAACCGCTATTCCCTGAGCTGGAAGACAGCATCTCTGAGTGGATCGCTGACCGGAGAGCAAGGGCTTTGATTGTACGCAGGGCTGATATCCAGGCTTTTGCCCTTGAAATGGCTCCACAATTAGACATTCCCCAGGAGCAATTCAAAGCCTCTAAGCACTGGCTGGATAACTTCCTCCAGCGACATGAACTCTCTCTAAGGAGATCCACTTCGCTATTCAAACTGGACGATGGGGAACTTGTGAAACGGGCAGTTGCGTTCAAGACATTTGTTGATGGCATTGACTTTTCAAAGACACCAGCCATCAAACATTATTGCCATGGATGAGACAGCTGTCTTTATGGGCCAAGGGGCTCAAACCACCATAGACCAGAGGGGTGCCACGTCCATTTACATATCCTCCACAGGATATGAAAGCACTCGTGTAACATGCATTTTGGCCATCCGGCTGGATGGGATCAAAGTCCCACCCCTATTGATAAGCAAGGGCAAGAAGTGCAAAATAGAAAAAATATCAGGAATTTATGTCCTGGAAACAGAAAAGGCCTGGTGCACCCAGGCAGCTATCCGAAAGTGGGTGGAGCTTATGCTCCCACTTGTTATGAGGGGTGGCCAAAGAGGCATGGTGGTGTGGGATGCAGCCAGCACCCACCGTGCGAAAGCCATGAAAATATTCCTGTCTCAAAGGAGAACTGATCAGATTATGATCCCAGCAGGGATGACTGGCTACCTGCAAACATTAGACATAGCCATCAACAAACCCTTTAAAGATAACCTTCATGTTCAAATTAACCAGTATATTGAACACCGGATGACAAGAAATGAGCGGGGAAATTTTGTCAAGCCTGGCCTGCAAGAACTGGTACACTGGGTGAAAACCGCTTGGGACCAAATTGCTGATGAATGTGTGGCAAATGCTATAAGAGCTGGATACATGGATAGGAGGTACTCCTTTGAGGAGACCTCCATTGCCAAGCATGAACGCTTGGGACCATTGGTGTTGCAGAAATTGAACTCTCAAGAAGAACAGAATGTAAATCAGGATCTGGACTTTTTTGATGATGATATTGTGGAAGAAGATGATATGAAAACCGTATTGGAATAAACTGTTGCATTGGAATAAATTGTTGTGTTTGAGTTTGAAAAGACTGAGTTTGAAAATATTGTTGGGTTTGAAAATATTGCTGAGTTTGAAAATATTGTTGGGTTTGAAAATATTGCTGAGTTTGAAAATATTGTTGGGTTTGAAAATATTGCTGAGTTTGAAAATATTGTTGGGTTTGAAAATATTGCTGAGTTTGAAAATATTGTTGGGTTTGAAAATATTGCTGAGTTTGAAAATATTGTTGGGTTTGAAAATATTGTTGAGTTTGAATAAATTTATTGTTGTACCATAGACGAGCATTGTAGTTTCCCTGTGTGTGGGTTGGGTTCAGGGTCTGCGATTGTGGTTTCCCTGTGTGTGGCAAATGTGTCTCTCTTCCTCTCCATGTTTTCTGTTTCTCTCTCTTCCTCTCCCTTTCTTTCTTTCTTTTCCCCAGTATCCCTGTTTTCTGTTTCTCCTCCTTCCTTCCTTCCTTCCTTCCTTCCTTCCTTCCTTCCTTCCTTCCTTCCTTCCTTCCTTCCTTCCTTCCTTCCTTCCTTCCTTTCATTTCTCTCCATGTTTTCTGTTTCTCTCTCTTCCTCTTCCTCTCCCTCTTTCTGTCCTTTCCCAATTCTCCCTCTGTTTTCTGTTTCTGTCTTCCTCTCTGCCAGACCAGACTGGTACGGTAAGAGTCTCGCAGCCTTGCCCGCCCCATCCCCCGCCCCACGGCACGACAGGTCCCAGGTACCGTAGGAACGTGACGCCCTGCCAAACCCCAGCGCGAGACGCTCATCCTACCTGCGACTTGTCCCGGGACCTCCGACGCGTTCTCACGGTCTTCTCTCCACGGCAGCCCATTCTGAAAGAGAACGTCTCGCGAGTTCAAACTCGAACTCGCACGGTGTTCTTTTAGAACGCGCTGTCATGGAGAGAAGACCATAAGAACGCGACGGAGGTGCCGGGACAAGTCGCAGGTAGGACGCCCGCCCCGCCTTGCCCCGCCCGCCCCGCCTTGCCCCGCCAAGAGAGACGCACCACTTACTGGAGTTTTGCAGCTCCGTGATCTCTCGGCTTGTCTGTTTGCAAGTTTTTTTCCCTAAAGAGACTAGCCGAGAGACCACGGAGCTGGCAAACTCCAGTAAGTGGTGCGTCTCGTGCCCCGCTCCGCCTGCACCCCGAAAATTATAAGCCACCCCCCGAAAATAAGGCCAGGGGCATTTTTTGGGGGTCAAAAAATATAAGCCCCTGTCTTATTTTCAGGGAAACACGGTAATTTAATTCAAATTTTGTTTTTATTGTGCACTGTGATTGCCCTGTTTTGGACAATGCGGCCTCTGGCATGTTTTTGTGGTTCTCATCTACTTATTATTATCCAGTTAAAGGTACCGTATTTTTCGGAGTATAAGACGCACCGGAGTATAAGATGCACCTTAGTTTTGGGGGAGGAAAACAAGGAAAAAAGGCCTCTTCCTCCAAGCAATTTGCCAAACAGCAAACAGCAAACAGCACAGATGACATACACTGTTTGCTGTGTATTTCTGTGCATGTGTGTCTGACCCATAGAAATAGCAAAGAATTGGAGAAATGTACATTATGCCAGAAAGTTTTCTTAAATGTAGTCACACTAACTCCTCCCAATTATTTAAATAGATCTACTCCAAGGTAAGTCAGGATTTAGCTCTAATACTAAACAGGACACTGTTACATTTCAGACTATACTTGTACAGAACTGTTAAAATTAATTAAAATTTCTGGAAGTATACATTATTCTCTATTATTTAAAAGAAGATACAATAGCACTGGGCCTCTTCAGAGCAAGCATTTATTTTAAAAAGCTTCGTTATTTTGTTAAGTTGTCTAGATTTACAGGGGTCTCCAACCTTGGCAACTTTAAGACTTGTGGACTTCAACTCCCAGAATTCCACAGCCAGCAAAGCTAACAAAGCTGACTGTGGAATTCTGGGAGTTGAAGTCCACAAGTCTTAAAATTGCCAAGGTTGGAGACACCTGGCTAGAACAATAATAAAGCAGTCTTTAAAAAATAAGTCTAATAATTTGAACATTCTACAGACATTTATAGTTATTCACTTACCCCCTTGCATCCAGCAGAAAATAAAAATCTGCGTGTCTCTCCCAGCTATTTGCCTCTTTACAACTAGTTTCACTTTCATTTTCCCACGTGGCAACCCTAATCAGCTGTAGGTCGGGAAACTGCTACTGACTTGCTTGGCTTTACAGGCTCTTCCCTCTTTGCTGCAAGCAGGTAAATTGCTGGAAGACAGAGGCCAAAGGGTGGGGGTGGCTGGGGCTACATTCAGTGTATAAGACGCACCCAAGTTTTCACCCTATTTTGGGGGGTAAAAAGGTGCATCTTATACTCTGAAAAATACGGTAGTTACAACAGCACTGAAAAAGGTGACTGATGACGTTTTTCACACAACTGTTGCTGCATCTCCATGATCAGGTGATCAAAAGTCAGATGCTTGGCAACTGACTCATATTTATGATGATTGCAGTGTCCTGGGGTCATGTGATCCCCTTTTGCAACCTTCTGACAAGCAAAGTCAATGGGGAAGCCAGATTAGCAATAGCAATAGCACTTAGACTTATATACCGCTTCATAGTGCTTTACAGCACTCTCTAAATAGTTTACAGAGTCAGCATATTGCCCCCAACAATCTCGGTCCTCATTTTACTGACCTTGGAAGGATGGAAGGGTGAGTCAACCTTGAGCCGGTCAGAATCAAATTCCTGGCAGTGAGCCGTGAATTAGCCTGCAATCCTGCATTCTAACCACTGCACCTCCACAGCTTAGATTCACTTAACAATTGTGTAACTAACTTAACAACTGCAGTGATTCACTTAACAAATGTGGCAAGAAAGGTCATAGAATGAGGCAAAACTCAAGTGTCTCACTTAGCAACAGAACTTTTATGGAAAATTGTGGTCGTAAGTCGAGGACTACCTGTATTATCCACTATTTAATTTAATTTAATTTAATTTAATTTAATTAAAAGTTCTTATAGGCCGCCCAATCCCGTAGGACTCAGGGCGGCGTACAACAGAAATAAGAACGATACAATAAAATAATTTTAAAACATTTCATTACATTTAAAAACCAATTCATACATGGGGGAATCCGCTCTTCTTCACCCCGCCTGCCAGAAGAGCCATGTTTATGGAAGGCCAGTAGAGTGGGGATAATCCGGATCTCCGGTGGGAGTTGGTTCCAGAGAGATGGGGCTCCCACAAAGAAGGCTCTCCCCCTAGGACCCGCCAGCCGACATTTTTTGGCTGATGGGACCTGGAGGAGGCCAACTCTGTGGGACCTCACTGGTCATAGGGAGGTATGTGGTAGGATGCGGTCCCGGAGGTAACCTGGTCCTGAGCCATGTAGGGCTTTAAAGGTCAAAACCAACACCTTAAATTGCGACCGGAGACTAATAGGCAGCCAGTGCAGCTGGCGGAGAATAGGTGTTACGTGGGTGTATCTCGGCACACCCACCACAGCTCGCGCAGCTGCATTCTGTACCAATTGCAGTCTCCGGATGCTCTGTGAGGGTAGCCCCATGTAGAGTGCGTTACAGTAGTCTAGCCGTGAGGTGACAAGGGCATGAGTGACTGTGAGCAAAGCCTCCCTCTCCAAGTAGGGTCACAATTGGTGCACAAGATGAACCTGTGCAAAAGCCTCCCTAGCCACAGCTGAAAGATGTTGCTTGAATTTTAGCTGTGGGTCTAGGAGAACACCCAAATTGCGAACCCGTTCTGAGGGAGTCAATTTTTCTTCCCCAAGAACCAAGGAGGGGCAGTCGACATAATCCCTGGGGGGCAATATCCACAGCCACTCAGTCTTGTCAGGGTTGAGTTTGAGTCTATTCACTCCCATCCAGACCCTCACATCGTCCAGGCAGCGGCACATTACATCAACTGCTTCACTGAACTGACATGGGGTGGAGATGTACAACTGGGTATCATCAGCATACTGCTGATACCTCACCCCGTGTCGTCGGATGATCTCACCCAGCGGTTTCATGTAAATATTAAACAGGATGGGTGAGAGGACCAAGCCCTGCGGCACCCCGCAAATCAGCGGCCTAGGGGCCGACCTCTGCCCTCCTGTCAACACCGACTGCGTCCTATCGGAGAGGTAGGAGGAGAACCACCGTAAAACGGTGCCTCCCACTCCCACCTCCCCAAGACGACGCAGAAGGATACCATGGTTAATGGTATCGAAAGCCGCTGAGAGGTCAAGTAACACCAGGATGGAGGAATGACCTCCATCCCGGGCTCGCCAGAGATCATCCATCAGAGCGACCAAAGCAGTCTCCGTACTGTAGCCGCGCCTGAAACCCGATTGAAAGGGATCCAGATAATCAGTGTCCTTCAATAACTGCAGGAGTTGGAGCAACACCACTTTCTCAACAACTTTACCCACGAAGGGTAAGTTGGAGACTGGACGGAAGTTCTTTAAATCCGCTGGGTCCAGGGAAGGCTTCTTGAGGAGGGGCCTCACCACCGCAGGTTTTAAGGGCTGTGGGATGGACCCCTCTCTCAAAGATGCGATCACAACAGCCTGGAGCCAGCCACGTGTCACCTCCCTGCTGGCTGAGACCAGCCAGGAGGGGCATGGGTCCAATAAACAGGTGGAGGCGCTCATCGCTCCTATGGCCTTGTCCACATCATCAGGAGTGATAGGCTCAAACTCATCCCACATAACAGGACTAAGACTCGCCCCTGTCGTCTCGGCTTGCCCTGTCCAAATGGAGTCCAGGTCTGTCCGAATCTGAATGACTTTGTCCGCCAGAAACTGAGAAAATTCCTCAGCTCTGCCCTGCAAGGGATCTTCGCCTCCCTCCTTGGCAAGAAGGGAGCGAGTCACCCTAAACAGGGCGGCTGGGTGGGAGTCGGCGGATGCAATAAGGGCGGAAAAATGCGAACATTTTACCGCCCGTATCGCCACTAAGTAAGACTTAATGAAAGTTCTTAAAAGTGTCCGGTCAGACTCAGCTTTACTAGCTCTCCATTGTCGCTCTAGGCATCTCTTTTGGCGCTTCATCTCCCGGAGTTCCTCGGTGAACCAAGGAGCCCTCCTGGATCCGCTGCCACGGAGAGGCCGCAAAGGCGCAATCCGATCTAAAGCCCCCGTTGCTGCCCGGTTCCAGGCAGCCACTAGAGCATCAGATGAATTGTGTACCAGGGATTCAGGTATTTCCCCAAGTTCCCTCTGAAATCCTTCGGATTCCATTAGGCGCCTGGGGCGGAACCACTTAATCGGTCCCGCCTCCTTGCGGTGGAGGAGTGGTGCCATGAAATCCAACCTCAGAAGGAAATGATCTGACCATGACAAGGGTACTGTGACTAAACCCCTCAGCCTCAGATCATCTCTCCACTGCCCCGAGAGAAACACAAGTTCAAGCGTGTGACCTCCCTCATGAGTCGGACCCTGAACTACTTGGGTCAGGTCCATGGTTGTCATGGAAGCCATGAACTCCTGGACTGCCTCCGAGGTTTCGCCGGGCGATGGCAGGTTGAAGTCCCCCAGCACCATCAACCTGGGGAACTCAATCGCCAGCCCAGCTATCGCCTCGAGCAGAACAGGCAGGGCCTTTGCAACGCAGCTAGGAGGCAAGTACGTTAGCAAAACGCCCACCTGAACCCCTAAGTCCAACTTCAGAAGGAGCGTCACACACCCAACAATCTCCGGGGCAGGGCTCCTTCAAGGACATAGATTCTGGCGAGCTATAATAGCCACTCCTCCACCCCTTCCCTGGGGTCGCGGCTGATGCTGAACTGAGAACCCGTCCGGGCACATCTCGGAAAGGGGAACCCCCCCTTCCTGGCCCAGCCAGGTCTCAGTAATGCATGCCAGGTCCGCCCCCTCTTCCAGGATTAGATCCCGTACAAGGGGGGGGCCTTGTTAGTAATCGACCTGGCATTCAACAGCAGCAGCTTGAGCCCAGGGCCCTGACATCCCTGGTTACCAGGTACTCGGGCTGAGCTAGGTGGAACCAAACCAGAGGGGCCAGAACAAGAGATCGCTTGGAGACAGCGAGTTCTCGTTCCCCAAGAGCGGCCTACCCCTCTGCTCCCGCCATACCTACCCCTCCCTGTTATGACCATAATGCTCCCACTCTCCGCTCCACCAGAGATCCCATACCCCCCCCACTGGTCCGCCTCTCTCCCGGCAGGCCATACACACCATTCATACTGAGCCTGGGGTTGGACTGAAACCCCCCTCCGCTTCTGTTTCCACACTCAGCAGAGTGTGGGTCATTCTTTCCTCCAGTATTGGAATTGCTGTTTTTGGAATTTGGCAAACTGTGCACAGACCAGCCATTCACAAATGCCGAGCCATGCTAGCTCAGATAAAAAGGATTACATTTGTATTTATTAATTAGGTATACAACCTGACCTTTGTTCAAATGCTCAAGAAGATGATGTAGAAGATGAAGGCAATAAAACGTCCCTCAATGCTGTTTCCAGAAGCTATATTAGTGGCCTTCCCATTCTGGAAAAGATAAAAATAGATTGGTATCAAAGGGCGTGTGGTGAAACTATATTTAGCATCATTGCACTGATTACTTAAAATACACAGTATATGTTAGTAAAGATCTTACTAATTCACATTCATAACATTATTGTATTTTCACAAAAGGTTGCATGATTTTTAGCACTTTGGTAAAGCATTTTTGCTATCATCCCTTGGGGCCTCCACACCATTTCTGAAACTGCTCAGAGGATAATGGATACTTAAGACATTTGACTAAGGTTACAAAGCCAACCTAAGAATCTTAATCTACCAGCCCATTCTGAAGTGGTTGAAGGATCAGATGATGGAATGTATGTACAGATGAGGCCCTGGGGATCAGAGGAAGGGTCACATGTGGAGATAGGACCCAGGTGTGGATGGAATGGACATGAGAGTGAGGAATATGAATTCTGATAAAAACATTTTCTCTTTTCTTCATTTCTTTGCCTTAGAACAAACGATTAAGCAGCTTTGCTCTTTCCTGTCTTCTCTCACTGCAGAAGGAGGCGGGGGTCGCAGGGTGTGTGTGGGTGCTGCCTCAGACAAAGACTGAAAACTGCTTTTACTTTTCTCTGCGGAAGGAGGGGGGTGGGTGGGGGTGCTGCCTTGAGCTGCTCTGCAATAGCACCTTACCTGTTAGAAAACCACTAGCCAGGATATTAGACACAAGAATAGCTCGCTTATAAGAAAACCCCCAAAATCCACATAGCTGGCACACTTTGCAAGATACCCGTGACCTGGGGTGAAAAACAGGTAACACAACATTTAGCTATTTAGCATAACAAGCGTAATGGTTTAGGGGGCTGAAATCCAAATAACCAATCAATATTATCTGTTATGCATGCATTATTAGGGGAAGGGCAAATGATTGAATGCGACCACCCCTTGACTATAAAAATTGCTGTAAGATTCTAATCTAGGCCCTTGGTTAGCTTTTCAAACCAGGGTCCTTATATCTTGGCACCAAAATAAAAGTATAATTCTGTATCACACCTTGTGTCCGGTGACTTATCGGCTTCGACACCAAGCAAGAGCCCAGTTTTGGGGACAACATGGTGTGTCAATCCACATTCTTATTCTTTGAAAACTCTTTGATTTATTGTAGGTAGGCTTTGCACTATTGTTTGGCTAGAGATGGCATACTATTAGAAAAAAAGCTCAGCTAAAATCAAATAGAAACACAATCTGCACTGGAAGGTATAATCTTAGCTTAGATACAGCAGAATACCTTAGAACAATTAATGTATACATAGAAAAGTATAGTAAATTAATGAGTAATAAAGTTATTCAATGCAGATGTACCGAAAAGATCCCTCCAGCATTCTATTCTTAGATTTTAAAAAACTTTCATAGATGTCTTTAGAAAGGCTCTTAAATAAACATACCGGTTATAGAATAAAAGGATCTGTTCTTTTATGGCACGGAACCAGCAAATGGTAAAACTAAATGGACAATTTTCTCAGTGGAAGGCCTGATGCTTTTTTATTGAGATACAAATTATGTTGACAAGGGTAAGCAGTGGGCTGGCCAAATTTGTGAATGATACTATATTATTCAGGATGGTAAAAACGAAAATTGATTGTGAAGAGCTCCAGAGAGATCTCTTAAACTGGAACAATGATCAAAGGGCAAAGTAGTTTAAGTAATGGTAATATGAAGCATTTTTGGAGCAATCTCTTCTATCAGCACATCACAATGATGGGGACGATCTGCAACCACTAAGGAAAAAGTTGCTGGAATGATAACAAATAACTCAACGAAGATGTTAGCTCAGTGTCTAGCAGCTGTGGAACAAATGCACATTCCATGCTTGAAATCACTAGGAAAGAGATGGCAAAAATGATAATGCCCTTATTACAAATCAATTGTATGTTCATATCTGGATCTCAACATCTGAAAACAGATCTATAGTAGGAAAAAAATGGAAAAGAGTAGAACTATCTTCTCCAGAGGGTCTGAACATCTGGAAAGAGGACAGCCAGCAGCAAGGTGGATGGACTTAATTACAGTGGTAGTAGGTGCATCATTGGAAGACAAGGTTGGTGTCAACTCGTGAAGCTTCCCTGACCTGCTCCTGAGTTGTCATAGGCAGGGGGATGGGAAATCGCGCCTCGCAGCTGCACCAAGGAATTTACTCCTCAGTCATAACAAGATGTATTCGGGCTGACCAAGTCAAGGCCATCTCCAACAATGCCTGGAAGGGAGTGACTTTTGCAACCCGCAAAATTACCTTGTTGGGGAATGTGACCGGGTGACACACTTTGGGGGGAGGGGGAAACAGGGTCAGAGGCAAGGCGTGAAGGGAGTGAAGACAGAGTTGGCTTCACCTAGGTAATGCTGACATGGTGCTTCTAATAAAAGACTGGATTTTTATTGCCGGGTGGCTTGAGACTGTTAATTGTGTTAGAGCACTGGTCGGAACCCTGACATCTGGGGATAGATCGTCTTGAAGAAAAACTATGCAGTTTCTAAGAGTCAGTACTGACTTGATGGCACGTAATCATCATCAGAGCAACTGGGTCTCACTTCTTAGCTTAGAAGAAGGCAACTGAAGGACACAAAAGTATACAAAATCATGCCTGGTGCAGATAAAGTGGCCAGAGGAAATTCTTAATCCAGTGAAATTGGGAGATTTAGAATATATGAAATGAACTACTTCACACAACACATAATGTATATGTCAACTGGGGTGGCTCATAAAAGGGGATTGTGTAGCTTCAAATGCCACCCGTAGAAGAGCTTGAGAGGGACACTTAATGAAGCACTGGTTGCCCTTTGTCAGAAACAAAATGCTGGACTAAAATGACCCTTACCCTGATGTAGAAAGGCTGTGCTAATATTCTTAAGAACTCCTACCACTTCTGGGCCGCTATGGTTTTTGTCATTTAGACTTGACTCATGTGTTGCTGCTATGTTTATAAATATATACCACTTACAAAGTCGTGGACAAATAAGTAGTAACTAGTAATCAGCTTCATTGGAGGGCAACTTTAGATATTTTGAAATAAACTTATTTATATCCCAGATTTAGTTTAGGACCTTAGGAGGGCATACAAATCTCCCACAAGCTCGACCTAAGAATTCTGGAGGGAATGTTGAAATGTATCTGGGGAAGATCAAAGTTGCCTTCTATTCACATACATTGCCTTGTATTGTCCAAAATCTCAGAGGAGAAAGTTTGGGCAGGGTGCTCCCTATTGCTTGTATATTCTTTTACTGTACCACCCATGCCCTCACTATAGCTGGAATGGGACAGTTCGTCTTGTGCCCTTGGCCGCCCCTCCTTCTCCACGGGCGTTCCTCCCTCTGGTGATTCTCCGCTGACTGTTCTCCTCGGCTGACACGCCCCCGCTGATTCGCCCTGGGCAATGGGTTACGTCCCCTCCGTCCCACGCACTTTGGCATGGCCCATTCGCAGAAGGACGGTTCCTCCTGGGTTTTTCGCCACCCAGGACAGTTAGTGTTATGTCTTGGGATTTGAATATTAGCAGGATGTTTCCAACCAGGTCCGCTCTTCTGAGCGGGAGAACATTTGAATCTGATTGGTCCTTGCAACCCAGGGCTCCCTATATAAACAGGAGCCGACTGCCTAGACTTTGCTGGAGTTTTACTGTACTTAATAAAGAGCTGTTGTTACTATGTTCGTCTCCTGACTCTTCAGTACGAGAACCTAACATTGGCGACGAAGGTGGGATACTGAAGAGCATTTTCGAAGCACTCCAGCCCGGCCGAGTTCGGAAGTGTTGGGCAGAAGAGGTGCCAAATTCAAACGGCCGCCATGTCGTCCTTCCACCCGCCGACTCCCTTTGACCCGTCCAAGGAGAACTGGGGGTCCTACATGACGAGTTTTCGCTGTTTTCTAGAAGTGAATGATTTGCAAGGCCTCTCGGAAAACAGAAAGAGGGCCATGTTCCTGAGCCACTGTGGACACAAGGTTTTCGATATGGCCATGTCGCTTGCAGAGCCTACTCCGGTAGAAATGCTACCGTGGAAATCGCTACAGACTCTTCTACAAACGCACTACGCTCCGACCCCATCAAAAGTCGCGAAAAGACACGAATTCCGCCAACGGTTACAGAAAGAAGGGGAAACAATAAATGAATATATTGCAGCCTTGAGAAAAGTGGCCATCCACTGCGACTTCCGTAATTTAGATGATGTGCTACTTGATCAGTTAATTTGTGGAGTCCGGGACATTCTATTACAGCGGAGACTCCTGGCAAAAGCTAATGTGAATCTTCAAAACGCGTTAGATGAAGCCAGGACCACCGAGGCATCGACTCTAGCTGCTGAAACACTGCATCGAAAGAGCATGCCAAATTCAAGGAAGGTGACTCCTGAAGTGCACGAACTAAATTGCTGCGACGATACTGATGTGAGTGAAGACGAGGAGGTCTTCAGGACAGAGAGGCGCCAAGGAATCGAGGCGCAAAAATTCAAACTGTGTTTCAATTATGGGGGGGCCCACCCATGAGTTTCCTGCCAATACCGTGAAGCCATTTGCCGTAGGTGCAACAAAAAGGGCCATATTGCGCGAGCATGCAGAGCACCCCGTTTTTCCGCCAGAGATTCCAGAAGAAACAGCCAGCCAAGAGAGCACAGGCAAGACAGAAGAAGCCCCATTCGCCATCCTGACTACCGTTTGCAGTCTGGGGCAAACCAAACCAGAGTGGGCCAAGCGAGCACTCAGAACAAAGATAAACTGGTTATCACCGTGCTTTTAGAGGGCTCGCCCTGCCAGATGGAAATCGACACAGGGTCTTCTATTTTTATAATGTCATGGTCTGTGGTAAAGAAGACTATTTCAGGCCTCAACCAGAGGCAACTGCGAGTGCAACCCCTGCGAATCAACGATTACCAGGGTAATCAAATTCCTGTGATGGGCTACCAAGAGTTTAATGTGAGATTCGGCCACCACGAAGCAAGCCTGCCGCTGACCGTCATTCGTGACCAACTACCCAGCCTGCTTGGCCTCGACTGGTTCGGCGCACTAGGGATGGGAGTGACCGGAATCAACGCTACCGCTGCCACCAATGCAACTACTACAGACTACGGCGACCTGCTGCATGAGTTCCGGGACATTTTTGACCCAACGCTGGGCAAGTACGTGGGCACCCCGATTTCA
Organism: Diadophis punctatus similis; assembly: GCA_023053685.1. Taxonomy (NCBI): domain Eukaryota; kingdom Metazoa; phylum Chordata; class Lepidosauria; order Squamata; family Dipsadidae; genus Diadophis; species Diadophis punctatus. Next base: position 630,662 of record JALIGW010000070.1, on the reverse strand, counting down.
TTCAGCCTAGATCCAAAGGTTCCCCCCATTAGACTCAAGCCTCGCAGGGTACCATTTGCATTAAAGCCCAAAATAGACCAGGAGCTAGACAAGCTCATAAGCCAAGGGATATTGGAGCCGGTAGACCACGCAAAGTGGGAAACCCCCATAGTCACGCCACTTAAAAGCGATGGGTCTATTAGGATATGCGCTGACTACAAGTGTACACTCAATAAGGCCCTCCAGCAAAGCGCATATCCTTTGCCCGTGGTGCAGCACCTGCTACACACGCTTGGCCCAGGGAAAATATTTGCAAAATTGGATCTTGCGCAGGCGTATCAGCAATTGCCTGTAGACCGCGAGACCGCCAAGGCTCAAACCATAGTAACTCACCACAGGGCATTCAAGTGTAATGGGTTACAATTCGGAGTTAGCGTTGCCCCCAGAATTTTTCAGGGAATCATGGAGAGGGTCCTTAACAAATTACCAGGTGTCATCCCATATTTTGATGACGTGCTCATAACCGCTACTGACAAAACACAACTACGAGAAAGGCTCAGAGAGGTCTTGACGAGGTTTAGAGCTGCTGGGCTTAAAGCCAAGGCTAGTAAGTGCCAAGCTGGGGTACCTGAAGTGGAGTTTCTAGGGTACCGAATAAATGGGACTGGTTTGCACCTCACCAAAGACAAAGTTAGAGCCATTAGAGAAGCCCCAGTGCCCACCAACAGGACTGAGCTTCAGGCGTTCCTGGAGTTGCTGAATTTCTATAGTATTTTTTTGAAGGACAAAGCAACCGTCGCTGAGCCTTTGCACAAACTCCTTTCCAAAAAAGCCATGTGGGTTTGGGGACCGGCTCAGAATGTCGCCTTCAGAGCGGTAAAAAATCTCCTTTCAGAAGACTGTTTTCTGATACAATTCAATGACACCTTGCCAGTTGTTTTAGTTTGTGACGCTTCACCATTTGGGGTGGGGGCTGTGCTGAGCCACAGACTGCCGAATGGTCACGAAGCCCCCATTGCTTATTTCTCCCGGACTTTGTCAAGCGCCGAAAGAAATTACAGTCAGTTGGATCGAGAAGCCCTTGCCACTGTGGCAGGAGTTAAGCGGTTTCATGAATACTTGTTTGGCCGAGACTTTGAGCTGGTCACTGACCATAAGCCCTTATTAGGGCTCATTGCTGGCGATAGGCCCACTCCGGCCTCACTCTCCCCAAGACTGACTAGATGGACTATTTTCCTTGCCGCTTATTCGTAGCGACTGATTCACCAACCGGGCAAGGCTATGGGGCATGCCGACGCGTTGAGCCATTGCCCATTGCCGGACTTAGTGGATGACCCCACTCCGGGCATCCCGGTGCTTCTAATAGACTGTGTGGGGCTGGGCCTGATCACTTTGGCCGATATTGCAACGCAAACCGCTAAAGACACTACATTTCACACCATTTTGAACTGGGTGTGAAGGGGTGGCCACAAGGGCCTGTTAAAACTGAATTCAAACCCTTTGTACAGAGACAGCATGAGATATCGGCGCAAGGGGGGTGCCTATTGTGGGGCAAACGCATCATTGTTCCTCCGTCGCTTCGAGAGGATATACTAAGGACCTTGCACGAGGGGCACCCCGGGATTGTGAGAATGAAGGCGCTGGCACAGAGCTATGTGTGGTGGCCCAACATGGACCAGCACATACAGGAGTGGGTCGCAGGGTGTACTCCGTGCCAGGAATCCAGGGCTTCCCCCCCAAAATCCCCAGTCTACAAGTGGGAACAGGCCAGGGCCACCTGGTCCCATATTCACATTGACTTCCCAGGCCCATTCCATGGGCAAACATTCATGGGTATAATTGACGCATATTCAAAATGGCTTGAAATTGTATTAATGTCCAATACTACTACTGATGCTGTTATTAAGGTACTTAGGAAATTGTTTGCTACACATGGGTTACCAGATACAATAGTATCGGATAATGGCCCGCAACTTACCGCAATGCCATTCTAGGGATTCTTAGCTGAATTAGGTATTAAACATACATTGGTTGCTCCATTCCACCCCAGTAGCAATGTACTGGTGGAACAAATGGTTAGAGCTGCTAAGGAGGCTTTAAGCCGTTTAGGACCGGGCGATTGGCAGGCCCGCGTCGATAAGTTTTTAATGGTGCAGCACATTACCCCTAGTACGGCCACCGGTAAGAGCCCTGCCGAACTTCTAATGGGGAGAAAGCTCCGGTCTGTCCTTGATAGGCTGCACCCTAACTATTCTAATCAAAAGGAACAGACCAGCTCCGAGTGAACAAGGACGTTTGCAATTAGTGATCCTGTGTTCGTTCGGAATTTTGCCGAGGGTCCAATTTCGCTACCAGGAGAAATCATTGAGATGACTGGCCCTAAATCCTACTGGGTACTATTGGAAGATGGTAGGAAATGGCAGCGTCACATAGATCAGTTAAGAAGCCGCCACCCTCTGAATGCTGATTGCAGGCCGGGCTCTAGTGATGATTTTCCTACAGCTAATGCTGACACGAGGGAGCCAGAGGACTTATCTGAAGAGCCAGAGTTGCCTCCCATCAATAGTTCTGAAACGGTTCCCGTCTCCACAGAGGGAGCCAGAGAGAACACACACGTCCTCTCCACCCAAGGCTAGCGCCCCAACTGAACTGCGCAGGTCCACTAGAACCACCCAGTGTCCTGCGTAACTAAAGGATTTTGTTTGTAATTGTGTTGAGCCGAGCTAAGGGGGGAGGGATGTTATGTCTTGGGATTTGAATATTAGCAGGATGTTTCCAACCAGGTCCGCTCTTCTGAGCGGGAGAACATTTGAATCTGATTGGTCCTTGCAACCCAGGGCTCCCTATATAAACAGGAGCTGACTGCCTAGTCTTTGCTGGAGTTTTACTGTACTTAATAAAGAGCTGTTGTTACTACGTTCATCTCCTGACCCTTCAGTACAAGAACCTAACAGTTAGGCACCAACCAATTGGCTAGCTTCCAATGCAAGCAGCCTTTAGAGGAGAAGGAACGGGAGGGGGTAGCCTTCCTCTCTCTCTCTCTCTCTCTCTCTCTCTCTCTCTCTCTCTCTCTCTCTCTCTCTCTCTCTCTCTCTCTCTCTCTCTCTCTCTCTCTCTCTCTCTCTCCCCCCCCTCTTCTCCCCCCCGCTTTGGAGTACGGATAAAGAGGTGCCCTAAAGCGTGGAATTCTGCAATTCGATTCCTGATGAGGAGTCATGATGATGATGATGATGGGCAAAAACTTTTAGAAAAACTCAGGACTTCTGGAAGAAGCAAGTTTTTTTTTAAGCAAAAGCATCGCTTTCACTTCTTGTGTTGCGTGTTTTAGTCCCAAGAAAATGCCACCGTCCCTTTCGAACAGCTTGGAAAAAACTGGGATCAAACATAACCTCCAAGTCCCATAAAATCCTCAAAAACAAAACAATAATAAAACAAAACCCAAAGGGGGGGGGAGGAACAAGCCCACGCTAGAGGAAATGGCAGGGGTGGGGGCGGTGGGCTTCCCCTACAGAATGGGTGTACTAGATGGGTATACCCCTACTAGAAGGGGTGATTGCGGGCATTCCACTGGACAGAAGGCGCGTATTTAGGTTGGATCCCGAAGCACCCTCTCTGACTTTCTCTTTGTGGCACGTGTGTCCATCTTGTTCCTAGATTCACACGCAGCAGGGAGAAGCTACGCGCATTGAATCTACTCAGGAGTGCACACGCACACGCACACCCACAAGCACACACTCTCTCTGTGTTTGTGCGTGCACATGCACGTGCCTGTGCCGTGTGTTTAGGGGGGGTAGGGCTGATTCCCTTCCAAGTGAGACGTCAAGAAAGGGGATGGGGGAAGCATCCTGCTAGCAGCCGGGACCAAAAAAATAAATAACAGTGGAACAATTAATGTGACGCGGGAGGGGGCGTTTGCGAGTGGGGGGCGCAGAGGCCAGGGAGGAGAAAGGGGAGAGGGAAAAAATGAGCACACGCCCATGAGCCTGTCTTTGTGTGTGAGTGAGAGAGAGAGGGGGGGAGGAGGAAGGGAGAGTGGGGGGGTCAGGCTTCTGTCAGGCGCAGCTCTTGACGAGAGCAGACACAAACAGGTAAAAAAAAGAGGGGGGGGTTCGAGGATCAATAAGAGAGCCCAGGCCTGACCATAACCCAATAGCAATAACCTGGAAAGGAAAAAGGAAAAGAAATAGATGGACATTAAATCAAGAAATATTAAATGAAAAAGAATTTCAACAATTTATAGAGAAGGAAATGAAATTTTTCTTTAAAGAAAACAAAAAGAATGATATATCTTTACCAATGGTCTGGGATACAGCTAAAGCATATTTTAGAGGACTGGCGATGACTTACACTGCTAAACGAAATAAACAAAGATGAGAAACTCAGAAGAAAATAGAAGAAGAATATAAAGACCTAGAAAAGAAGCTTCAAAAAGATACACAAAATAATATTAAAATAATGATGGACTTGGGAAAACACAAATTACCGTATTTTTCAGAGTATAAGCCGTACCTTTTTACCCCCCAAAAGAGGGTGAAAACTTGGGTGCGTCTTATACACCTAATGTAGCCCCACCCACCCACCCACCCCCACCCTTTGGCCTCTGTCTTCCAGCAATTTACCTGTTTGCAGCAAACAGGGAAGAGCCTGTTAAGACAAGCAAGTCCTTAGCAGCTTCCTGATCCCCAGCTGATTTGCCACGTGCTAAAATGAAACTGAAACTGAAACTGCAAAGAGGCAAATAGCTGGGAGAGACATGCAGATTTTTATTTTCTGCTGAACTGGATGAAAGGGGGTAAGTGAATAACTATAAATGTCTGTAGAATGTTCAAATTATTAGACTTATTTTTTAAAGACTGCTTTATTATTGTTCTAGCCAGGTGTCTCCAACCTTGGCAATTTTAATTCCTGATTCCAGTCCTGATTACTGCCAAAGACGAAGCCCAATTAACAGAAAGACTTAGAGAAGTTCTGTCACGATTTAGAGCTGCTGGTTTAAAGGCAAATGCCAGCAAATGCCAAATCGGGGTGCCGGAAGTGGAATCCTTAGGCTACAGAATAAATGGGTTTGGCATACACCCCACTAGAGATAAGGTCAAAGCCATCAGAGAGGCCCCTGCCCCTACAAACAAAACCGAGCTCCAAGCTTTCCTTGGTCTGCTGAACTTTTACAGCATTTTCCTCGCTAATAAGGCTACCGTAGCAGAACCATTGCATAAGTTACTGTCCAAAAAGACCCCGTGGGTTTTGGGGAAAACTCAAGCGGCTGCTTTCAGAGCCGTCAAGGACCTCTTGTCTGAGGACAGCTTTTTAATACAATTCAGTGAGACCCTTCCTGTAGTTCTTGTCTGTGATGCCTCTCCATTTGGCGTGGGGGTTGTACTGAGCCATAGACTGCCGAATGGCCGCGAAGCCCCAATAGCATACTTTTCCAGAACGCTTTCCAGTGTGGAACACAACTATAGTCAACTCGACTGGGAAGCCCTAGCTGCCGTCGTGAAGAGATTTCACGAGTACCTTTACAGTAGAGACTTTGAGCTGGTCACCGACCACAAGACCTTGTTAGGGCTTATTGCAGGCGACAGGCCCACTCCGGCTTCCATCTCCCCGCGACTGATGCGATGAACTATTTTCCTGGCTGCATACTCCTACAAACTAATTCACTGACCTGGCAAGGCCATGGGGCATGCTGATGCCCTGAGTCGGTGCCCTCTACCCGAACTCGTGGACGACCCCACTCCGGGTGTCCCTGTACTCTTGATTGACTGTGCAGGACCGGGCCTGGTCACATTGGCCGACATTGCCGCCCAGACATCCAAAGACTATGTCTCTAGGACTATTTTGAACTGGGTGTGGAGGGGGTGGCCGCAAGGCCCGGTTAAACCTGAGTTCAGACCGTACTTGGCAAGGCAGCATGAAATTTTGGCACAAGGGGGGTGCCTATTGTGGGGCGAACGCATCATTGTTCCTCCATTGCTACGAGAGGAGATTCTAAGGGCTTTGCATGAGGGGCACCCAGGGGTGGTTAGGATGAAGGCGCTGGCTCGAAGTTATGTTTGGTGGCCCAACATGGACAAGCAAGTGGAGGAATGGGTCGCAGGTTGCACTCCGTGCCAGGAGTCTAGGCCCACACCTCCCAAATCCCCTGTATATGAGTAGGAACAATCCAGGGCTCCCTGGTCGTGAATCCATATCGATTTTGCAGGCCCCTTTCATGGGCAAACATTTATGGTGATGATCGATGCATACGCTAAATGGTTAGAGATAGTACTAATGGGTTCAACCACCACTGACTCTGTTATCCGGGCGCTCCGAAAACTATTTGCCACCCATGGGCTTCCAGACACCTTAGTCTCCGACAATGGCCCGCAGCTCACGGCAACCCCATTTGAGGGGTTGTTAGCCGAGTTGGGAATCAGACATACCCTGACTGCTCCCTTTCACCCGAGTAGTAATGGACAAGTTGAATGCATGGTTTGGGCAACAAAAGAAGCCCTGGGGCCAGTGATGGCGAACCTTTTTTGGTTCGCGTGCCAAAAGTGGGGGGAACACGGGGGTGGGGTCGCACATGTGCATGCCCACACCCATAATTCTATACACCCCCACACACACATGTGCGTGTGACCCCCCACTCCCGGCACACGATGGCACGCCCATTTTTCACTCTTTCCAGGCTTCAGAGCCTTTCTAGGAGCCTGGGGAGGGCGAAAACGCCCCCCCCCCCGGGAGGTCCCCCGGAGGCCGGAAATGGCCCATTTCCCAACTTCCGGAAGTTGGCAAATGGGCCATTTCTGGCCTCTGGAGGGGTGGGGAAGGCTGTTTTCGCCCTCCCCAGGCTCCTAGAAAGGTTCTGAAGCTTGGGGAGAGCAAAAAAAACAGGCCTTCCCCACTGTTTCCCGACTCTGAGTGGGCCCAGAAGGCAGGGAAATCAGCTGGCTAGCGCGTGCATGCACGCTGGACCTGAGCTCGCGTGCCCACCGATATGGCTCCGTGTGCCACTTGTGGCATGCGTGCCATAGGTTCGCCATCACTGCCTGGGGCGTTTAGGGCCAGGCGACTGGCAAGCCCACATCGACAAGTTCCTCCTGGTGCAACACATTACGCCCAGCACGGTCACTGGGAAAAGCCCAGCAGAACTACTAATGGGCCGGTGACTTCGGTCCATGCTGGACAGATTGCACCCAAACTATTCAAACCAACAAGAACTAAACACTCCCGTTCAAACCAGAACGTTCCAAATAGACGACCCGGTGTTCGCTAGGAACTTCACAGAGGGCCCCCTATGGCTACCTGGGGAAATCCTGGAGGTTACAGGCCCAAAATCATACATAGTCCTGTTGTACACCGCCCTGAGTCCCACGGGATTGGGCGGCTTATAAGAACGCTTATTAAATTAAATTAAATTAAATGATGGGAGAAAATGGCGGCACCACATTGACCAACTGCGCAGCCGCCACCCACTTAATGCAGATTATAAACAAACCCTTAACAATGATTTCCCTACAGCTAGCTCAACCCCGAGGGCGACGGAGCACTTATCTGATGATCCAGAGTCACCATCAATCGACGCCCAGGAACCGGTTCCTGTTGAATCCTCGGCCCCGCCCGGGCCATTCCAGGAGGTTCCACAGGCAGAGCCAGAAACAGCAAGCCCATCCTCTCCGTCCAAAGCCAATGCCCCATCTGAGCTGCGCAGGTCCACTAGGGTTCCTCAACTATCTAAAGGACTACGTATGCAAATGTGTTGGGCTGAACCAAGAGGGGAGGGGTGTTATGTATTAAGGTTAAACTGTTTACTCCAAGGTCCGTTATTCTAAGCGGGAAAATGGAGACCGCTGATTGGTTAAACCAGCCGACAGCCCTGTATAAAAGGGAGAGCTGTCAGGCTGGTTCTTTTGCTGGATCTCACTGTTACACAATAAAGAGCTGTTAGTCACAATACGGTCTCCAGCCTCTTCAGTACCAGGACTTAACAGCTACCCTCTTGCTTTTCTCTCCTATCCGCAAGGTAGGTGAAGAAGTTTGCTTTTGCACTGATAAGTTTGCCCAGAACACGTGAAAGGAAGGCAGTTATTTGAATGACCAAAAATACCCGATTCCACATAATCTATGTCCCAAAGGTGCTTTTTCAGGACACAACTGGAATTTGTTTTTTCTTTGAAGATGTTTCGCTTCTCATCCAAGAAGGAATGGATTTCCAGAGAAAAATTGCAGACTACAGGAACCAGGAGCACTACTCAGGTGACCCTGAGGACACTGTTCTGACCCAGCCTTAGCAGAACCAAGAAACAGAACCCCTTGTCCCAAAAAACCCTCTTTATTTAACTACTGTGAATTCATGGCATTCACACACAGAAAAGTCCAGGCAATAATCCTTCCAAGGGTTAACTGAAATACAGACCTTATCAGTTCTTGGATAATTGCCAGGCCAGGAGCTTCCAGCCACAAAGCTGTAAATCAAATTATCTCAAACAGTCTCTGAGACACGAATCACGATGAGCAAATCTTCCTAAATCGAATGGTTGTTTCCCACGACGCCACTCCCCTTTAGCTTCTATTTATTCCCCAGCCAGGGAGGGACCACTCAGCATCCACGTGTGCCTTTCTTTCTGAGTCGGCTCCTGGTACTCAATTGTTCTCCTCTCCTGACAGCTTTAGACAGTTGAAGGTTGAAGCTTTGGGGGTTTGAGGAAGTAACAACGGAGTCAGGTAGAGCATTCCAAGCATTGACCACTCTATTGCTGAAGTCGTATTTTCTGCAATCGAGTTTGGAGTGGTTTACCTTGAGTTTGTATCTATTGTTTCCCCGTGTATTATTGCGGTTGAAGCTGAAGTAGTCGTTGACAGGTAGGACATTGTAGCAGACAATTTTGTGTACTATGCTTAGGTCAAACTGTAGGTGGTGTAGTTCAAGGTTGTCCAAGCCCAAAATTTCAAGCCTGGTGGCATAAGGTATTCTATTGTGAGCAGAGGAGTGGAGTACTCTTCTTGTGAAATACCTCTGGACCTGCTCAATTGTATTAATGTCCGATATACAGTGTGGATTCCAGGCAGATGAGCTGTATTCAAGGATTGGTCTGGCAAAGGTTTTGTATGCCCTAGTTAGCAGTACAGTGTTACCAGAGAAGAAGCTTCGCAAAATTAGGTTAACAACTCTTAATGCCTTTTTGGCAATGCTGTTACAGTGAGCTCTGGGGCTTAGATTGTTTGAGATGAGTACTCCTAGGTCCTTGACAGAGTGAGGGTCATCTATGAGGTCGTATCCACCCAGCTTGTATTTGGTGTTCTGATTTTTGTTGCCAATGTGTAGGACAGAGCATTTGTTAGTTGAGATTTGGAGTTGCCAATTGTTCGACCATTCTGACACATAGACAAGATCGCTTTGTAGGGCAGCAGTATTGTCGGTGGTGTTAAATAGTTTTACGTCATCAGCAAAGAGGATGCAGCTGCTTATAATATGATCACAAAGGTCATTTATGTAAAGCAGAAAGAGTGTGGGTCCTAATACGCTGCCTTGGGGGACACCGCTGTTAACTGGTGCAGGGTTTGATAAAGTGCTCCCTATTTTGACTACTTGTTGCCTGTTTGACAGGAACACGGATATCCACTTGTGCAGGGATCCGGAAATGCCGTAAGAGCTTAGTTTTAACAGTAGTTTGCCGTGTACCACTGTATCAAAGGCTTTGCAGAAGTCTATGTAAATTGCATCTATTGCTTCACCCTGGTCGAGTTGTGTGGTCCAAACGTTTCTGCAGTGTAGGAGTTGCAGATTACAGGACAATTTTTTCCTGAAACCAAACTGCTTGTTAGAGAGCAGGTTGTTTGTCTCTAAGTGGAGGGTGATGGATTGGTGTATGACTGATTCCATGACTTTACAGGTGACACAACACAGTGAGATTGGTCGGTAATTTTCAACTAGGCTGGGGTCTCCCTTTTTGAAGATAGGAATGACCGTGGCTAATGACCATAGGTTGGGCAAGGAGCTGGTTCTGAAGGATACCTCATAAATAGTGCTTAGAGGTTCAGCTATGGCAGTGGAAAGCTTTTTCAGGAAGTAGGCACATAATCCATCAGGGCCAATAGATAGCAATGGCTTTAGGTTGCGTAGTGCCCTTTCAACATTATCTTCTGTAAAATCAATATGTAGCAGATTGTTGCAATTAGTTGTGGTATGACTAGGAAATGAGGGGCAGAAGCCATTGCTGTTGACAAAGACTGAACTGAAAAATATGTTGAAGAGGTTGGCCTTAACGGCTTTGTCATTACAGTCTTCCCCGTTAGGCCCTTTTAGTGGTGGGATAGTTTTCGAGTCTTTAAGTTTGGCGTTTACGAAATTATAGAAGGCTCGGGTGGATTTCGTGTGTAACAGCTCTTCCTCCTGTTTGCAGTGTTAATTGGTACATTCTGCTTTTATTTGGCAGCATAAGGTTTTGTATCGGCTTTTAAAGTTAGCTACGTAGCCAGTTTTTTCGCCAAAGGGATTTTTGGGGGGGATTGGAGCTTCCTTATTGTTATGGGTAATTTTTGGGGGGGCTTTGGGGGTTACTAATGGTACGTATAGTTTAATGACTCTTTTGACTTCGAGCAAAAAAGTGTTATAATGGTCTTCTGCAGTATTACAGCCAGTGAATAGAAGGTGCCAATCAAGAGATGAGAGGTCAGCAGCTATGAGATCATAGTTTGTTTTTTTAAGTTATAATTTGGTGTCCCATCATTATGACCCTCTTTGCAAGGACATAAATTGAGACAAAAGTCAATCATGCTGTGGTCACTGTTGGAAAAAGGTTCTTTGATTTGTAGACCATAAATTGAGTTTAAACTGTTGCAGAAGATGAGATCAAGGCAGTTGTTGAGCCTAGTGTTGTTTGTTACCAATTGATCCAGTCCCAGAGTAGTAACGGCATTGTACAGGGTTGCATGTATAGGTTTGGCTGTACATTCGTTTAGGGTCCAATTAATAAGAGGTAAATTGAGGTCACCAAGAAAGATAAGGGGGTGTGGGCAGGAGGCTGCCCATGGTAGCAATGTAGTTAGCTTGTTCACATGACCAATGTTGTAATCAGGGGCTCTGTAACATAGTAAGAAGCGAAATGTGGTATTTAGTGACAGTTCGCAGATAATGGTCTCAGGAAGAGCAAGCTCCTGTGTAACTTGAATCTTTTTCAGATCTAGGGACTTTTTATAGAATATAGCAAAACCACCCTCTCTACGGATTTCACGGTTGGACCGATAAACATGATAGTCACTTACTGTGGTAATGGAGTCTGGAAAGGATATATTCAACCACGTCTCGCAGACAAATATAAGGCCAAATAGAGCCGTATTTAGTAGTAGTAGGAATTCAGGCATTTTGTTTGCGAGGCTTCTTGCATTAAGTAGCTTGCATTTAAGGTCTGTAGTGGTGGACCTGGATGAAGTTGGGGGCATGCATGCCTAGTTTTGGTTGTTGGGGGGGGGGTTGTTGGGACGCAGGCTGTTGGTCTTGCGTTTGATACAGTCAGCGGAGTAGTCAATGTATAGGTCAGTCTCTCCTTGGTCCTGGCGTCTTTTGAGCGCTGAGCAGAGCTCACGGGCGCGGGCACGTTGCAGTATGGATAGGTCGGGGCATGAACGAAGTTTCTTATGGTTAATGCAGCTTTTGGCGAGTGAGTTTATTGTGTAGATGAATTTGCATTTGCTGGACTCACTCTTGCAAACGACTCTGCAGAAGCGTGGGGCCACTGAGCCGTCACTGTTCTTGAACTCAGGGCCGTCGCGGGAAATGTCGATGATTTCATCAGGAGAGATGGTTGATGCCTGAAAGTTGCTGATGATGTTGCAAACCTTTGTGATGTCATCTGGTTAATTGGTGTCCTCAAGTCCAAATAAGATAGCTTTGGGACGCTTCTGTTCACGTTCTATCGCATCTTTGATGAGGATGGAGATGTTACTCGCAGGGTTGGTGGTTTCATGTGGTTGTGGTTGTTGGGTTGGGATAGGTTTTTGAGGTGTTGGATCTTCGCTTTTCTGTGTTATATCTTTTTTTTCGAGGGAGGCTAATCGTGCTTCAATGGTGTCAACCCTTTCGAGTAGGACAATAAATTTGTCCAGTCTGGGTCTGCATGATGGGCAGAAAAGTGGAAACGCAAACTGGGAGGTTTTAAGTGAGGCTGTTTGTAGGAACTGGGCTACGCTTTTGGTTAACCCCAAGCACTTGTGGTGAGCATACATGTCGCATAGGGAGCACGACCTGGATAACTGAGAATCTCTACAGACACATACCGTATTTTTCGGAGTATAAGACGCACCATTTCACTCCCAAAAAGAGGGTCATAAACTGGGTGCGTCTTATACACCGAATGCTGCATCACACATACCCGGGGGGAGGAGGGAGGGAGTTGGCGCAATGGTGGTAATAGCGGCAATGGCAGCAATGGGTGGCAACAGACAGCTGATTGGCGGTATTCCCTTGTCTCTGTTCGATTTCTGAGGAAGAGCTGCTGCTGCCACCGTTGCTGCCTGAAGCAAGCCCTCCCCACTGCTGCTGCCTGAAAAACGCCGCTGCCCTTCCTGCACAAAGCCTGCTCCCAGACCACCTGAGGAGCCACAGCTGCCCTAGCGAGCTTCCTGGCAGGGTAGAAAGGAAGGAGGAAAGACACACAGGTGACAGGACGATAGAGTCAGCAGCAGTACGACCACATGCACACTCCTTTGGATTACCGGTATATATCTGCACGTGGGTGACTAGGAAGGAAGGAAACTGTTTTCTTTGCCTGCATCCTTGCGTTTTGTTTTCTCTGATGAAGCTGCCGTTTTGATCGCTTCTGCTCCTCCAGTTCCAATAGGCGAGAGAAGTACCGTAATTTCGCGATCTCCCCCTTTGATCTTCCTTTCCCTAATCCCCGGTGATAATCTTTATGGCTCTTTGTAAATAGAGCTGGGAAGTTCAAAGAGCAAAGTGGCTACAGTTAGAGGAGGACTAGCTCAGGAATGGGAGTTGAAATCCACAAGTCCTAAAGTTGCAAAGTTTGAAGACCCCTGCTCTAATCCATCCAAAATCAAGTCTCTCTCTCTCTCTCTGTGTTAGTTGTTCATTTAAAAAGATTGCGTTGTCATACTTTTTAACAGGCGGCTCTGTAGATGGAGCATGTCAGATTTGCCAGTTTTCATACAGTACAGATATTCAGTGCTTTTCCTTATTTATTTATTTTTACTTTTTGTGGAAAGAAAAAAAAAAGATATGGTGACACAGCCTTAGGGATTGAAATTATTGTTTGGATTTCCCATAAAATTTGTTAAACAATGCAGGTAAATTGATACAAGTCTTGTCTGCAAGTGTTTTCAGGCACATCCATAGTGCTGGTGAGAACTTTTCTGCATCAATTTACAGCTTCAGGAGAATTAAGTTTGTGGAGAACTTGAACTTTCTGATTAGACATCTCCCTCCCCCAACAATCCTTTGCAGTTACAATTTAGAGATTTTCAAATATATTGACAGGTAGGACTTGGTGCAGTCTAAGTGAAGGATGGTGTGCATATTTTCCTTGCTGCAGTTACAAGATGCCAAATGTATAATAAAAACTAGATTTCCCTTCTTCATTTTTTTTCTGAGTGTACTTGGGCCGCAGCTAAGGTATCCCATAGTGTAATGAAGGAGGGGGGGTTGAGAGATATTCTTTAAAACATCCTACATTACATAATGTAGATCTGTGTTAATCTTGGCAATCCAAAATCAGCAGTATGGTAGCACCAGAAATTAAAGCATTCCTTTCCATCTGGGGAAAAAATGTTTTCAAGATTATTTTTTTAAAGGAATTGAGAGGGTGAATAGAGGTTAGGGGTGCAAGGGTTTTCAAACTTGGCAACTTTAAGACTTGTGGACTTCACCTCCCATTCCTGAGCTAGCATGACTGGAGGGGGGATTCTGAGAGTTGAAGTCCACAAGTCTTAAAGCTGTCAAGTTTGAAGTTTGTAAAAAGTGTACATGGTTGTAAAAAGTATACATAGTTGTAAAAAGTATACATGGTTGTAAAAAGTATACATGGTTGTAAAAAGTATTCTGCTATACTGGTATTTTATTAAATAATATGTTACTACACCATTAGGCTCAGAATACTTTTTTTCTTGTTTTCCTCCTCTAAAATCTAGGTGCGTCTTATACTCCGGTGCGTTTTATACTCCGAAAAATACGGTAATCTATGGTTATATAGTCCTCGATTTACAACAGTTCACTTAATGACCTTTCAAAATTACAACGGCACTGAAGAAAGTGACTTAAGACAATTTTTCACACTTATAATCATTGCATCATCCCTATGGTCATGTGATTCACATCCAGATGCTTGACAACTGACTCGTATTTATGATGGTTTCAGTGTCCCGGAATCACGTGAACCCTTTTTGTGACCTTCTGACAAGCAAAGTCAATGGGGAAACAGATTCACTTAACAACCATGTTACTAATTTAACAACTGCAGTGATTCACTTAACAAACGTGGCAAGAAAGGTCGTAAAATGGGGCAAAACTTACTTAACAAATTTCTCACTTAACAACATAAATTTTGGGCTCAATTATGGTCCTAAGTTGAAGACTGCCTGTGTACACTCGGAATGGGATTTCCACTCAGAAGCTGAGATCAATGTAGCTTAATCCCAGACAAATGGTACTAGATGAGTGCCAACTTCAACATTAAACCTCAAGCGAAGTTTTAACTATGATCTTTCTAGAATCTATGGTACCATCAACAGTTCTCCACTTCTTAAAGACAGCATGTCAAGAACGTTTAAATTAACTACTGTGTAGCCAGCCTTGTATAATTAGTAATAGTAAGAGTTGGAAGGGACCTTGGAGGTCTTCTAGTCCAACCCCCTGCTTAGGCAGGAAACCCTACACTACTTCAGACAAATGGTTATCCAACATCTTCTTAAAACTTCCAGTGTTGGAGCATTCACAACTTCTGGAGGCAAGCCGTTCCACTGATCAATTGTTCTAACTGTCAGGAAATTTCTCCTTAGTTCTAAGTTGCTTCTCTCCTTGATTAGTTTCCACCCATTGCTTCTTGTTCTACCCTCAGGTGCTTTGGAGAATAGTTTGACTCCCTCTTCTTTGTGGCAACACCTGAGATATTGGAACACTGCTATCATGTCTCCCCTGGTCCTTCTTTTCATTAAACTAGACATACCCAGTTCCTGCAACCGTTCTTCATATGTTTTAGCCTCCAGTCCCCTAATCATCTTTGTTGCTCTTCTCTGCACTCTTTCTAGAGTCTCAACATCCTTTTTGCATCGTGGCGACCAAAACTGAATGCTCTCTCTCTCTCTCTCTCTCTCTCTCTCTCTCTCTCTCTCTCTCTCTCTCTCTCTCTCTCTCTCTCTCTCTCTCTAACACACACACACGTACTGTACTGCATATTCCTTCACATGCACCGCCCTCCCGCCAATCAGCTCAGTTCAAAAACTACATTTTTTTCTTGACTTCCTGATAAGAGGAATTTTTTTTAGAACGCGGCATCTCCATACGGCTGCACGTGGAACCCCGAAGGAGCGACGCCATTGGCTGAAGGGAAAGGACATCAAAATTCAGATAATCGGCCAGTGGCTATTCTGAAGGTGTAGCTGGAGGGGTTAGTGGGTGAGAGATTCCGCTTCTGATTGGCTAGCAGTTCGCAGTGACCCTAGACTAGAGCATTAAAAAGGTGAGTGTTCCGTGAAGTCCTGGATGAAATCTTTATGATGGCCTGAGCAAAGTAAAGCAGTTACGTGGCATCTAACCTCCTGAGACACTGGAAGGCTCAGGCCCTTTGGGGCAGGCGCTTTGCATTGGTAACTGTGGGTGGTGTGTTGAAGCCTGAACTGACTGCGGAGAGAACTGTCAGCTTCCGTGTTTCTTGGTTTTTTTTCTAAGCACATTTTGGGGTGGTGGTGGTCCTATTTAAGTATTGTAGTTAAAGAAATCCTAGTCGGGTTTTTAGTTCGCAGAAGAAGAAATAAGCAAGTTTGAGCATAAGTTCTGATTTTTTATGATTATGTGCCATCAAGTTGGTGTCAACACTTAGCAGACACAAAGATAGATTTTTCTCCATCGACATCTCTAACCTTGGATTTCATGTCTCCCAGCCCCCCTCCCTCAAGTCCTGCTGTGCTGCGTCATGTTGGGTGGAGGGGAGGAAGAAGGGGTATTCCTGGGAGGAATGAGCGGAGAACACGAGGTGGAGGTGTATGCCAGGGGTATATATTCCCAGCAGGGTCACCCAAAGTGTGAAGGTCATCCCAGCTGCCCACTAAAGCAAGCAGGCTTCTACTGTGTTGGGCAGCAGCGATATAGGACGATGCTGGAAATGGATTATTACTTTAGTGACAATGGCAAAGGCAGCAATTTATACTGCACAGGAGAAGGCAGAGGTTCCTGTATTTTTACCAAGATGGATAGAAAATATTAAATCATTGACAATATAATGCCAGATGATAGCCCTCTCAGGTCGGATAACATTCAGCATGTTCCTGAGGAAAAATTCTTAGTTAAAACATTCTTAAGGATGGTGGTAGGATTGCATGTGGGATGACACATAAAATAAAAAACAGTTTGATCGTATTTGTTCAGTCTGACTCCCTTTGTGTATCAATAGGATGAATATGAAAGTCTGTTAACATTCATTGGCAAAAATATGGAAAACTTCAGAAAATCTCAAATGGAGCAATTATGGGACTTGAAGTCCAAATTATGAGATATTTACATGATAATCAGTGTGATGGAGCAGTTCAGGTGCTGAACTAGGAGTGAGGAAAGCCAGTTCTAATCTTCCCTTAAGCACAGAAACTGACCAGTGACTATGGGCCAGTTATTCTCTCACTCAGCCCTAGACTGGGAAATTAAAAAAAAAAGATATTTACCAACCCATATTGGACCAGTGTGGCAGCTTATGATCTATAACTATCAGGTAAGGAGCTCTTAATCTTACACTAGCTCGATTGAGCTAATAATTGTGAAGCTGCCACGAATTATTTTGGAGTTGAGCAGTCTAGAAATATTTTTTTATTAGATGTATTTGCCGCCCATCTCATGTCAAAGCAACTCTGGGAGGCTCACAGCATTAAAAGCATTAAAACCTTAAAGATAAATATTTCTAAAATGATAGAAATGGAATCACAATCAGGCCCTTACAGAAAGTCAGGAGAGTTGGAGCTGATCTCACCTCAGGAACTAAGATGTTCCAAAAGGCAGGAGCCACAGCAGAGAAGGCCCTTCTCTTAGACTCTGCCAGCCGAAATTCCTTGATTGATGGGGACCACACCAGGCCTCCTCTGTCAGCGCAGATGGGGTGGGCCAGTCCCATTGGGATGAGATGGTTCCTCAAGACCCATGCCATGCAGGGCTTTAAACACAATAACCAACACTTTGAATTGCTTGTGAATATATGGTGAATGAATAAATATAATACTCAATACAATTCTTACAGTAATATTTAAAAATCAGAGTTCAGTTGATTTTATACAACTACATTTGGATCTAACCCATTATGTATATAACTCTTTACATCAGGGTAAAATGCTACCAGTTGGGACCAGTTCGGGAGAACCGTTAGCAGACATGTGGCCTGGTTTGCCGAACCGGTAGCGACGGCTGGCTAGCCATGCCCCCGAACCGGTCCCCCGCTCACCGCTTGCTCGCCCTGCCCCGCCCAGTCTCTGCTCTGCAGCTTGCCTGCCTGAAGCGCTGCACCCCTGATCTGCCTGCCAGGTAAGCCTCCGAAGCCGTGGCCTACCTAGCTGCCCCTCCCCCCACCGTCCCAGCCTGCCTTCCCTACTCCATTCCCAGCAGCCCGCAGCCCCGACATGCTTGCCTGCCTTCCACGCGGCCTTCCCAGTGTCCCCGTGGCCAGCTTGCGAAGGCAGGCAAGCAGAAGGCCACGTAGAAGGCAGGCAAGAATGTCCGGGCCAGCCGGCCGCGGGGAAGGAAGCTAGCAGCCTTCCTGGCAGTCCCCCACGCCTGCTTGCCTTCCGAGGTCGGCATCCAGCCCGGCCCGGCCAGCAGAAACGATGTTGCAGTCCACCCAACAATCCAGAGAAAGGGGCGAAGCGGCGCCCCAGCAACGGAAGAGTTGCCGCAATAGAGTCGGCCAGAACCTGGCTCGTCTTCCCCCGCCTGAAAGGAGACCGCTCGGGTACAGCGAGCCCACAAGCACAGAGCTTGAGCAGCAGCCGGGCGCATCCAGCCCATCCCTGTCACCGCGCATGCAGTGGCCAAGGCTTTCCAGGCACCTGCCGCAGTGAGCCAGGGGCACCCCGCGCAAAGCTTCCTTGGCCACGACTACTTTGCAGGAGGCGAGCCGGATGGGGAGCGGGGGCGAAGGCGAGAAAGCACGCCCGGCCACTTACCACTTTGCTCCCCTACGAAGACCAATTTGAATTTTCTAAGCGGGTTCCCAAAATCGCCTCCCGTAGTCATGATGCGCCTGGCTCAGCAGAAGGCTGCACCGGGAGGAAAGCAAGGGCAGGCCAGGGAGAAGCAGCGTCTGCAGACTGGCTCCTTTGCTCAGGGCGACCCTAGTGCTCCCCTGCCCTTGCCACCAGTGGAGGGAGGCTCTGACCTCGGCGTTCTACAGGGGAGCTGCCAGAACCGGGCACAGCCTGCGCTTGACGGGCAAGGACGCGGGTCCGCACCGGAGGAGGGCTGAGGAAGATGCTGGAGCGAGCATGCTGCTCTCGGCCACCTGCTGACGCTGCTGGTCCTGGATGCCGCCTGCCACCCGCTCGCCTCCCTCCCCAGTCCGCGGCGCCTGCGCTCTGGCCTTATCCCGGCCAGACTGATGTCATGCTGGAGTGCTATGTTAGAATATTCATGACTGGGAGAGCCAGTGGTAACAAGGTCAGCCAATGAATAGGCATAGCAACTAAGTCAACCAATGGGAGTTAAACACTTCTGAGTCTGTGCAGAGAATCGAAACTGAAAACTTAAGCTTAAGGCTGGGCGTGGCTCAGTTCACCACTCTGCTCTCGGTTCACTCTGCTCTCTGCCCATTCTGTACTCTCTGAACTCTGAACTAGAAGCTGCTTGTGTTTTACTTTTAACTGTAACTACATTGAAGAAGAACTCTGCTAATGGTATTGTAAATTCATTTGTTACTATATTTATAAAGAAGTTTATGAATCCAGCTGAATCAGTCATCTGTGTGTGCTTCTGGAAATTGATTTTTCTGCAACAAACTCTGATAGGTTATGAGCCCAGAGCACACTGAAGGCTGCATTGTAATTTAAGCTGAAAAAACTGCCTGTGTTTAGAAAGAGAAACCAGGCAGAGATTGCAGGATAGCTGCTGTTGAATTTAAGGAAAGCTCTGTGCCTCATTTGGGGAAGAAGAACTATATAATTTGGGCTGCAAAGATGGAATGTTTCCTGAAGGCTAAGGAGCTGTGGGATTTGGTTATTAATCAACCAAATTAATTAATCAGGACCGGGTCAGAACCACCCAGGAGGGGTGGTGAAGAAGAGGAGCGCCTGCTGGTGGACTGGGGGGTGGAAAACCCCCGAGGGAGCCAGCTTAGTCTCCTCGACCGGCGGAGTATGGAAGACGACCATTCAAAGTGTCATCACTAGCCGTGGCGGTTACATCTGAAAGGATTGAAGTTGCGAGCTTGAAGTCATCTGGGAAAGAAACTTTAAAGCAAAGTGCTGGAGAAGTTGAAGAAGGTGGAGGCTGGTGAGTTACACTGCCAAAAGAAAGTTTAAAAGAAATACTCTAATATTAAAACGGGAACAAAAGGACCGGAAATTAAGGAGCAGCTGTTAATAGGTGGATACAATAGTGCAACAAAATTAAAGGGACTTATAACCAAAGCCCAACTTTTAAAGATCTGGAATTTTTGCCTTAAAGATTTTATAAAGGTGAAAGGAATTTGGAAAATAAATTTGGACAAAATAATTGGAATTGATTAAAAACCGAAAAACCAAAACAGGAAATGTAGAGATGAGAATTTGATTGGAGAATGCCATCTGGTGGTTGGAAGAATTACTGTCATGGTAGAATACCTTTATGGATGTTTGGACAGCTGTTCTGACCTTGAACAAGAAAAAAACCCTGTTTTTGAAAGTTGAGAGAATCTAAAATAGACTGCAATTTGTTATTGCTTGAAAGAAAATGTTTGGACTGGCCTGGATAAGAAGGAGTATGAACAGATGTTAACAACAGAGAACAGAAACTTGCAAACTATAAAAGGCTGTGGAATATATTTTTGTTAGCAGCTGAATGGATTATAGAAAGTACTGATTTCTGACTTTGAGACATGGAGATTAGTGATTACTAAGTGATTACTAAGAACTGGTGGCATCTTTGAATGAACTTTGATTAAAGATTGAACCTGTTTAAGCTCTGGATTTGAGAACTGAGACTGTAAAGATATGGAGAGAATTGACTATGAAGAATTGGCTGAGTTTGTGAAAGACCTCTTCAAAGACCTTAGAAGATCTTTTGGAATTGGAACACTTGAGACAGGAAAGAATGAAGTACAAATGAAAAAAAATTGATAAGATAACAGAAGAAGAAAAGAAGATTGATGAAAATATTATAAATGATGATGAAAAGGGAAAGAATATTGAAAATGCAATGCTGATTAATGAGTATGTTACTGATAATGATTCCACTGGGTTTAACAGTGATAATAGAGATAAAGATATTAAAAACAACTATGTTCAGATTGATGATAAGGATTTTGAGATACATAAAATTAAAAAAGGAATGGAGAAAATTAGATATACACAGAAAGTGAATCTAAGAGAAAGGGAAAGTGCGTGGGAAAAGAGAACCTATTGGTATAAAGCTAAAAGAAAGAAGAGAAAGAAGTTAAGGAGATTGGGGTGGAGGAAATACATATACAAGAACGAAATAGTCGAGAAATTAAAAGGAAACGGATGATGGCATTGAAATATTATAGAAATGTTTTTCTTTTTATTCATTTTCTTTTCCTTTTTATAATTATCATATTAGATTTAATTATGATAAAAACGTTAATTGTTTAGAATTTTGATATATATAACCAGTATTATTATCTTATTAAGAGTTAAGAATCTTTTGTTCTTTTTATATAGATTAATATTGTTTAAGAATTAAAGGATTTGGCATTGGGGAAAGCGGGCAGGGGAAGCCCCGTGCCGTGAACGCCACCAGCTTCTTCGGCTCTGCGGCGACAAACAGGTAAGCCTGCACCGGTAGGAACCCACCCCTGGCTGCGATGAAGGGGGGGTGTTTGGGGGGGGTGCACAAAGCTGCAGGATAAGAGAGACGGACCCCTCCCGTCTTGCTCCCCTAGAAACCCCCCCCCCCCCGTCAATGGTGTCCCGCTTTACAAAAAATAAAATCTGGTCACCTTAGTGTAAGAGGAAGTAGATGGGCAGGAAGAGAAGGAGTAGAGAGAGGTAGAGGAGGAGTGAAGGAGTAAGAAAGTAGGAGGAGAAAGTAGGTAGAGAGAGGGGAGTGCAATGGAAAAAAGCAGAATAGTCTGATGATCAATGAAGTAAGCGTTGTATAAGATATTGACTTTTGAAGGATGGATTATAATGTAAAACTGTGTATTTTATTGTAACATTTTAAGGTATATGTGTATTGAATTGTATAAGTGGTGGAGGAAAAAATAAAAAAAAATTGAAAAAAAACATATGCATATAGTCTTTGTTGAAGTTACCAAAATAAATTGTAGTGGTTTAAAACAAGCTAAATATATTTAATAAAATAGCAAAAAGAAACTTTCAGGATCTTCTAATATCTCAATCTGGTGTCAGCTTGGAAATGTCCCTGGCACGGCTTGGAAAAGTGGTTCCCAAATCAAGCATCTTGTTCCTGTGTGACATGCAAGAGAAATTCCGCCCCAACATCAGCTACTTTCCTCAGATTGTGTCTGTGGCAGCTCAGATGCTGAAGGTAAACACTGGAGGGTAAGGATAAAGAAGTTTGGCATGGTCTAAGAGACAGGAAAGAGAGATGAAGGGATAAGGGAAGAAATTGCTTATTTCACTAAATGTTTTTGATTGGATACCCAATCAAAGTACCCAAAGTACAGAAGTTCAGGATTCTAAATATGGGTTCCAAAATTAATTCAGGTGTTATAAGGAGGCCATGCTTTAGCTGTTAGGGATGTTACCCAGCAGGTTCCTCCAAGACTGAGTCTAGTCCACAATTTTGAGGTAGATATTGCCCAAATTTTAGTGACTCTTGGGAGCTGTTTGCAAGAATGTTTAGCATTTGCTGTCTAATGTTGGCAAAACCAGGCATCACAACATGTTGTTTTGCCAAGTGTCATGGTAGTGATCAGGGACCTAAGCAATTGGTTCTGTCAGGTCCCAGATATTTCTACAGGGATGCTGGCATGTTGGTGGGAGGAAGGGGGGGAGGAATGGAGTGATCTGTATATGAAGTTTCTGTTTCCTGCATTACTGTGCTAATCTCTATATGAAGTTTCTGTTTCTTGCATTACTGTGTTAATCTCTATATGAAGTTTCTGTTTCCCTGCAATGATGTAGTGTGGGAGGGGTTTGGTTAGCATTGCTTTAAATAGCTGGTTTTAAGTGAGAAGCTTCAGTTCTTGCCTAGATATCTTGTTATCACAAACCTTTCAATAAAAGCTCCTTTTGGAACAACTGCGGCTTCAAGTGTCCTGCTTTCTTGGGAAGATTGGAGAGGCAAGACCTTACATTAGGCAAGAACTGCAAACTGGTCAACTCGGAGAGGTAACAGCCCTACTGTGGGGACCATGCACACCATGTCTGCCCAGGGCAGTGACCATGAAGATGCTGAAGACTGGGGGAGAACCCCACCCCCCAAAATATCAATTGAGGCCCTCAATGCCTGGGTTGAGGAGAACATTGCCTCAAGCACCGCTGCCAAGCCAAGGTGGTCCATCGGTGTTGGGAAGATGGAAGGCTGGGGCGGCAGAACCAAAGATGTCACCCTCACCCGTGGGAACCAACGACTTGGTTGGAAGCAGGAGATGGGAGACCTTTACGACAATGATGAACTGGAAGGAGCCCCAGACCGGCCCAACCAACTCCTGAGGGAAGCCATGAACCTCATGAGGGAGGCCATCCATGGCATGTGGATCCAGGATGCCCAGTCTTGCGCTGCAGGCCAGTTAGGAGTACAAAAGGGGACTACCGATGAACGAAAGGGATCCCCAACCCCAGGAGCATTGGCTGAAACCACGGGGGCTACTGATGAACCCATTTCCACCATGGAAGATCTGCCCAGGAAACATCTCAACGCAAAGCAAGGCTTGCGACTCGACAAGAGGAGGCATCCACCCTTAGAATGGAACACGCCCCCTCTTGGCGTCAAATTCGATGGGAATCTCCAGCTACTGGGATTTTTCCTTGCACATGTACTGACCTACATGCAGGAGTATGGGAGGGATCTCCCTACAGAAGGCGCCAAAGTCAGGGTTGTCACCCTGGCTCTAGAACAGTGGTTCCCAAACTTTTTCAGTCCACCGTCCCCTTGGTGCTACAAACTCATCCTCACCGCCCCCCACCCCACCCCCTCAGGTGGGCATGGCTTAGTGGTCAGGTGACCGGGTGGGCGTGGCCAACTTGTAAAGTGTGGTGAAACTAGCAACCAAAATGTTAGGCACAATTGTGGTCATAAGTCTTTCTTTCGTTCTTTCTTTCTTCTCTACCTTCCCCCTTCTTTCTTTTTCTTTCTGTCTTTCTTCCTACCATCTTTTTCTTTCTTTCTTTCTTTCTTTTCTTTCTTTCTGTCTGTCTTCCTTTCTTCCTACCATCTTTTTCTTTCTTTCTGTCTTCCTTCCTTCCTACCATCTTTCTTTCTTTCTTCCTCCCTCCCTCTTTCTTTCCTTTTTCTTTCCTTCTTCCCTCCCTCCTTTCTTTTTCTATCTATCTTCCTTCCTTCCTACCATCTTTCTTTCTCTTTCTTTCTGTCTTCCTTCCTTCCTTCCTCCCTCGCTCGCTCTTCTTTCTTTCCTTTTTCTTTTCTTTTTCCCTCCCTTCCCTTCCCTCCCTCCCTCCCTTCTTTTTCTGTCTGTCTGTCTGTCTGTCTTCCTTCCTTCCTTCCATCTTTCTTTCTTTCTTTCTTTCTTTCTTTCTTTCTTTCTTTCTTTCTTTCTTTCTTTCTTTCTTTCTTTCTTTCTTTCTTTCTTTCTTTCTTTCTTTCTTTCTTTCTTTCTTTCTTTCCCTTCCCTCCCTCCCTTCTTTTTCTGTCTGTCTGTCTGTCTTCCTTTCTTTCCTTTTTCCCTCCCTTCCCTTCCGCCAGCCGTGGCCAGGCCGCCGCCGCCGCTCACCCAGGCCGATGGCTTGGTAAGCATTCTCCGGGTTGTGCACCAGGCCGCAGAGCGCCATCAAGGCCGGCTGCCGCATCAGCAGCTCGGGATGCTGCAGCTTTTCATTGAGCTTGGGGAGGCCTCGGCGGCCGAAGGTCACAGGTGCCTTGGTGGGGTTGATGTCGGGGGGCAGCTGGGCTGAGATCCGTGGGTGCGCCATGCCGGAGGGGAGCCCGCCGAATTGCTCTTGCCGTGGTGCTAGGTGACAGGGACGCCGGGCAGGAAAGTCCACGCATGTGCAGGTTCCGCGGCGGGGCCTTCCCGTGGTCTGCGAGCACTCGCCCGAGCAGCTTCGGGAGCGGTCGGCTTTCCTCGTCGCTGTGCCGCGCTCAGTACCTAGCACTTGTAACTCCATTGCATTCCATGCTCTTGGGTGCAAGGCAGCCCATTCTGAAAGAAAACATCTCGCATTTTCTTTCAGAATGGGCTGCCCTGCACACAAGAGCGAGGAACACGAGAGAGCTTCAAGTGCTAGGTAGGCCGCCCGTTGCGTGGTGGGACACAGTTTGGGGTGACCAGTCATGCGGGGCGGGGCGGAGAGGAGAGGAGTGGAGCCTGGGCAGGGGCTGGGCAGGCCGTGAGACGGGCATCATACCTAGCACTTGTAACTCCGTTGCATTCCACGGTCTTGGGTGCAGGGCAGCCCATTCTGAAAGAAAACATCTCGCGTTTTCTTTCAGAATGGGCTGCCCTGCACACAAGAGCGAGGAACGCGAGAGAGCTTCAAGTGCTAGGTAGGACGCCCGTCGCGCGGTGGGATGCAGTTTGGGGTGACCAGTCATGCGGGGCGGTGCGGAGCGGTGCGGAGCGAAGCCTGGGCAGGGGCTGGGCGGGCCGCGAGATGGGCATCATACCTAGCACTTGTAATTCCATCGCATTCCACGCTCTTGTTTGCAGGGCAGCCCATTCTGAAAGAAAACGCGAGATGTTTTCTTTCAGAATGGGCTGCCCTGCACCACTGTTTCCTGTAAGGTGCGCAGCTGCGACAGCAAACTGCAGTGCAGGACTTTTGATCTGTAGCGCAGTTCGGGCTCGGTAGGAGGAGCAGTTGGGGGGAATTAGACAGGAGGCTAAAAAAGTTTTGTGCTTCCTGATGGGAATGGTAGTTTCTTATTGGTGTATGTCGAAGGGGGGGCGGTGGGAACCCTTAGGGGGGCGGTGAGAGGCAAGGGTGGTGACAGGGGGGCGGTGAGAGGGGCCAGGGGGGCGGTAGGTGTTTCGCCATGCTTTTGCACTTGAAGCTCCCTCGCGTTCCTCGCTCTTGTGTGCAGGGCAATGTTCCCTCTAATTTTTTTTCAGTGTGAGCAGAAAAGTATAGTGTCTGAGCGGCATGCTTTCTTCCATGAGCACCTGAATTTATTTATTTATTTATTTATTTATTTATTTATTTATTTATTTATTTATTTATTTATTTGTTTGTTTGTTTGTTTATTTATTTATTTATTTATTTATTTATTTATTTATTTATTTATTTATTTTAGTGTTCTTATATGCCGCCCTACTCCCTGGGGTCTACTTACCTTGGCAGAGGAAAACGAGCAGAACCCCACACAAAGTGAGCTCTTGCAGCAAAGCGAGCTCTTGCAACAACCCGGTGAGGGAGCCTGAAGCACTTCTTTGCACGTGGAACTGAACAGAGTCACATCGGAGACTTTGGAGAAAGGGGCGGGGGCCGGAGGGGGGAATCCTAAGGAGGAGGCCGGGATGGTTTTATTGCAACCCTAGAAGTGTGAGGGTGGGGGTGGAAGAAAACCCAGGGGGCTTATCCCCAACGCAGAAACAGTTCATTTTTGAAAGGATGCAGATGGAACAAGACCACAACAGAAACCAGCAAAAAGATCACCCCAATTCTTTATTTATTTACAGATGTTATTTCTAGCCCTTTCCTTTCCCAGTCAAGTAAGCCCTCGCTTCCCCCACCCCCTTTCCTCTCATTTGCAGTCTCAAAGCAGGAGGCAAACGGGGAGGGGGAGGGTGGAGGAAAGAGATTTCTTTTATTCTTGCTGATTGTCCCTAATCTGTTTTCTCTCCCAGAGCATCCTGGGACAAGTAGTTCTCCATCCAAGCATTCCTTCGACATACACCAATAAGAAACTACCATTCCCATCAGGAAGCACAAAACCTTTTTAGCCTCCTGTCTAATTCCCCCCAACTGCTCCTCCTACCGAGCCCGAACTGCGCTACAGATCAAAAGTCCTGCACTGCAGTTTGCTGTTGCCTGCGCTACCGCGCAGCTGTGCACCTTACAGGAAACAGTGGTGCAGGGCAGCCCATTCTGAAAGAAAACATCTCGCGTTTTCTTTCAGAATGGGCTGCCCTGCAAACAAGAGCGTGGAATGCGATGGAATTACAAGTGCTAGGTATGATGCCCATCTCGCGGCCCGCCCAACCCCTGCCCAGGCTTCGCTCCGCACCGCTCCGCACCGCCCCGCATGACTGGTCACCCCAAACTGCATCCCACCGCGCGACGGGCGTCCTACCTAGCACTTGAAGCTCTCTCGCGTTCCTCACTCTTGTGTGCAGGGCAGCCCATTCTGAAAGAAAACGCGAGATGTTTTCTTTCAGAATGGGCTGCCCTGCACCCAAGAGCGTGGAATGCAACGGAGTTACAAGTGCTAGGTATGATGCCCGTCTCACGGCCTGCCCAGCCCCTGCCCAGGCTCCACTCCTCTCCTCTCCGCCCCGCCCCGCATGACTGGTCACCCCAAACTGCGTCCCACCACGCAACGGGCGGCCTACCTAGCACTTGAAGCTCTCTCGCGTTCCTCGCTCTTGTGTGCAGGGCAGCCCATTCTGAAAGAAAATGCGAGATGTTTTCTTTCAGAATGGGCTGCCTTGCACCCAAGAGCATGGAATGCAATGGAGTTACAAGTGCTAGGTACTGAGCGCGGCACAGCGACGAGGAAAGCCGACCGCTCCCGAAGCTGCTCGGGCAAGTGCTCGCAGACCACGGGAAGGCCCCGCCGCGGAACCTGCACATGCGTGGACTTTCCTGCCCGGTGTCCCTGTCGCCTAGCACCACGGCAAGCGCAATTCGGCGGGCTCCCCTCCGGCATGGCGCACCCACGGATCTCAGCCCAGCTGCCCCCCGACATCAACCCCACCAAGGCACCTGTGACCTTCGGCCGCCGAGACCTCCCCAAGCTCAATGAAAAGCTGCAGCATCCCGAGCTGCTGATGCGGCAGCCGGCCTTGATGGCGCTCTGCGGCCTGGTGCACAACCCGGAGAATTCTTACCAAGCCATCGGCCTGGGTGAGCGGCGGCGGCGGCCTGGCCATGGCTGGCGGAAGGGAAGGGAGGGAAAAAGGAAAGAAAAAGGAAAGAAAGAAAGAAAGAAAGAAAGAAAGAAAGAAAGAAAGAAAGAAAGAAAGAAAGAAAGAAAGAAGTTAGGAAGGAAGGAAGGAAGAGAAAGAAAGAAAGAAAGAAAGAAAGAAAGAAAGAAAGAAAGAAAGAAAGAAAGAAAGAAAGAAAGAAAGAAAGAAAGAAAGAAAGAAAGAAAGAGAAAGAAAGAAAGAAAGAAAGAAAGAAAGAAAGAAAGAAAGAAAGAAAGAAAGAAAGAAAGAAAGAAAGAAAGAAAGAAAGAAAGAGAACGATGGTAGGAAGGAAGGAAGGAAGGAAGGAAGATACAGAAAAAGAAAGGAGGAAGGGAAGAAGGAAAGAAAGAAAAAGAAAGAAAGAAATATGGTAGGAAGGAAGGAAGACAGACAGAAAAAGAAAGGAGGG
This sequence comes from Diadophis punctatus similis, assembly GCA_023053685.1. Taxonomy (NCBI): domain Eukaryota; kingdom Metazoa; phylum Chordata; class Lepidosauria; order Squamata; family Dipsadidae; genus Diadophis; species Diadophis punctatus. Next base: position 602,666 of record JALIGW010000070.1, on the reverse strand, counting down.
AGGGGAGGGAAGGGAGGCAAGAAGGAAAGAAAGAAAGGGAGGGAGGAATACAGAAAGAAAGAAAGATGGTAGGTAGGAAGGAAGACAGACAGAAAAAGAAAGGAGGGAGGGAAGGGAGGGAAGAAGGAAAGAAAGAAAGAGGGAGGGAGGGAGGAAGACAGACAGAAAGAAAGAAAGATGGTAGGTAGGAAGGAAGATAGACAGAAAAAGAAAGGAGGGAGGGAAGAAGGAAAGAAAAAGGAAAGAAAGAAAAAGAAAGAAAGAAAGAAAGATGGAAGGAAGGAAGGAAGGAAGGAAGACGGTAGGAATGAAGGAAGGAAGACAGAAAAAGAAAGGAGGGAGGGAAGAAGGAAAGAAAAAGGAAAGAAAGAAAAAGAAAGAAAGAAAGAAAGAAAGAAGGAAAGAAAGAAAGAAAGAAAGAAGGAAGGAAAGAAAGAAGGAAAGAAAAAGAAAGAAAGAAAGAAAGAAAGAAAGAAAGAAAGAAAGAAAGAAAGAAAGAAAGAAAGAAAGAAAGATGGTAGGAAGGAAGGAAGACAGACAGACAGAAAATGAAAGGAGGGAGGGAAGGGAAGGGTGGGAAGAAGGAAAGAAAGAAAGAGGGATGGAGGAAGACAGAAAGAAAGAAAGAAAGAAAGAAAGAAAGAAAGAAAGAAAGAAAGAAAGAAAGAAAGAAAGAAAGAAAGAAAGAAAGAAAGAAAGAAAGAAAGAAAGAAAGAAAGAAAACAAGAAAACAAGAAAGAAAGAAAGAGAAAGAAAGAAAGATGGAAGGAAGGAAGACAGACAGACAGACAGAAAAAGAAAGGAGGGAGGGAAGGGAAGGGTGGGAAGAAGGAAAGAAAGAAAGAAAGAAAGAAAGAGGGATTGAGGAAGACAGAAAGAAAGAAAGAAAGAAAGAAAGAAAGAAAGAAAGAAAGAAAGAAAGAAAGAAAGAAAGAAAGAAAGAAAGAAAGAAAGAAAGAAAGAAAGAAAGATGGAAGGAAGGAAGACAGACAGACAGAAAAAGAAGGGAGGGAGGGAAGGGAAGGGAAGGGAGGGAAGAAGAAAAGAAAAAGGAAAGAAAGAAGAGCAAGCGAGGGAGGAATGAAGGAAGGAAGACAGAAAGAAAGAGAAAGAAAGATGGTAGGAAGGAAGGAAGATAGATAGAAAAAGAAAGGAGGGAGGGAAGAAGGAAAGAAAAAGGAAAGAAAGAGGGAGGGAGGAAGAAAGAAAGAAAGATGGTAGGAAGGAAGGAAGACAGAAAGAAAGAAAAAGATGGTAGGAAGAAAGACAGACAGACAGACAGAAAGAAAAGATGGTAGGAAGGAAGGAAGACAGACAGAAAGAAAGAAAAGAAAGAAAGAAAGAAAGAAAGAAAGAAAAAGATGGTAGGAAGAAAGACAGAAAGAAAAAGAAAGAAGGGGGAAGGTAGAGAAGAAAGAAAGAACGAAAGAAAGACTTATGACCACAATTGTGCCTAACATTTTGGTTGCTAAGCAAGAGCGTTGTTAAGTGAGTTTCACCACACTTTACAAATTGGCCATGCCCACCCGGTCACCTGACCACTAAGCCATGCCCACCTGAGGGGGTGGGGTGGGGGGCGGTGAGGATGAGTTTGTAGCACCAAGGGGGCGGTGGACTGAAAAAGTTTGGGAACCACTGGCTTAAACGATGACCTGTACAATGCCTGCATTGCCCGTGGAGCCGCAGTCCGCCTGCACAGCTGGTGTGTCTTGGCTGAGGAAGCGGAAATCGACCAAGCTCAAAACCAGTACTGCGCAAACCACTCCTGGAAGAGATCCCCGCCGGAAGGGAGAAGGGAGGAAACCAAACCTCGCTCTGCCCCGCCGCGCTCAGCCGCCTGCTTCCATTGCGGGAAGGAAGGTCACCGCACAAACATGTGCCGTGTGAGAATCACTGTTCCCTCTAAGCTGCGCTGGTGCGCGGGCGCGCACGCAACAACAAACTTCAGCACAGCACTTTTCAAGTGCAGCGCACCACCCTGCGAGCATGCCCGTCACCCAGCCTGCTTATGATCGCTCTATCTATTGAATGAATGTCAGCCTCTGAATGCTGTCTGGCTTTAAATTGAATGGGGTCTTAGTTCTGTGGTGGGCGGTCTCCTAATGTGCATGTGTGTGTGTGTGTGTGTGTGTGTGTGTGTGTGTGTGTGTGTGTAGGGGGGGGAGTATGAGACAAAGAGGGAGGGAGGAGGGAGGGAGCAGGAGGGTGTGTGTATGCGCGCGTGCATCCTCGGGTGGTGGGGGGAGATTTAAAAAACTTTGGTGTGAAGCTTCTAATCCGGCACGGAGCCATCCCCTGTGTCTCCTTTGCCCCCGGGCGCCCTGTGAACGGGCTGCCTCCCTCCCCTCAGCTAGCCTTCGCACCCCCACTCCCCGCCCAAATGTTGTGGCTACTCCTCGTAAATCTCCAACCTTCACACCTCCAAACAGTAGTTAAGTGTCTGGAGCATCTCCCTCTCTGGGACTAGTCAAAAATAGAAGGGGAGGGGGAGGAGGAGAAGAAGAGGAGGAAGAAGAAGGCGAGGAAGAAGACATTACCAACAGGCAACAGACTGCAAATTATGCAGACAGAAATTCTTGCCTATTGCCAGGTCACGACTCACGGTGCTTTCTTTCTCCTGGAGTCCGGGTGACCACCCCCCTCCTTCCCCTTCCCATTCAACCCGGTCTGGCCCCACCCCCGCCTTCCTTACTCCGGTCTCCCCAGTGTCTCTCTCCTCACCCCCCCCCTCAAACACCCAGCCTTGCAACTGTAAATAACTCAGTGATAAAAGATTTTTTTCCACCAACTGCAGGAGATAGTGCTAATCTTTTAATAAAAGATCCCATTACAATAGGATCTGTCTGATCTAGATCTAGAAATACAGCCGTGCTAATATTAGAAGACACTGTAATCATGCTGAATGTAGCTGTTGGGAATCGTTCAGCATTTCTGGAGGACCATTGTTTCCCATCCCTGATACAGAATTTTAACAAATGAACTTCTGTCTGCTGGAATGCAACTTTTAAAATAGTAATGTCAATAATCTTGCAAAGTAGAGTTATCATTTAGGAATGGAATTGGAATTGGAATTGGAATAATAAATAGGAGCTGCTTCATGGCTTTACTTGATTCTTTTGTTCATTTTTTAATTTCGCTATGGCAGTCTGTCACAAACAATATTAAAACTTGAAAGCCTGTTTAACATTTCATTCATTAACTTAGGCAAGGCAAATTTGTAAATTCCAGCAGGTGAAATTGGAGTTTGTGCTCTGAAAAAGGCCCTAAATCTGCCTTTTCCCACATTCCTTATACCCTTATACCACTGTTGGTCAGCTTTTGATCCAGTTCTACAAGGACTCTTTACCTTCTTATGTTCATATGGACAAACGGAAAAACAATAAAGAGCCATCATGGCCCACAGAAAATAAGACCTCTTTGCACATTCCAGTTTTTAGCCTGGTGCTTTAAACCTCTACACCAAACTGATTTTATTGTTATGGGGGAAGGGAAGGGAAGGAAGAAAGGGAGGGAGGGAGGAAAGGGGAAGGGAAGAAGCAAGAAGGGAGGAGGGAGGAGGGAGGGAGGAGGAAAGGGAAAGGGAAAGGGAAGGGAAGGGAGGAAGAAGGGAGGAGGGAGGGAGGGAGGAGGAAAGGAAAAGGAAAGGGAAGGAAGCAAGAAGGGAGGAGGAAAGGGAAAGGAAAGGAAAGGGAAGGAAGGGAGGAGGGAGGGAGGAGGAAAGGGGAAGGAAAGGAAGGAAGGGGAAAGGAAGGAAGGGGAAGGGAAGGAAGAAAGGGAGGGAGGGAGGAAAGGGAAAGGAAAGGAAAGAAGCTTTTTCTCTAACATATTGAACATCACAATAGTGCGGGGTCCTTGGTGCTCTCTGAACTTGGTTGTTTTCTTACAGACTTTTCATTATCCAAACTAGGTAACATCATCAGTGCTAGTGGGAGTGATGATATCATATTATCTAGTTTGGGTAATGAAACGTCTGCAAGAAAACAACCGAGCTCAGAGAGCACCAAGGACCCCTCATTTCAACTCTGAGCTACAAATATTCTCCTTTATTGTTACAGTAATATATTCTAAGAAAACCAGAAAGATGAAGATCTGGAGGTCTGTTTTAGACCAGAGTGAAAGTTTGCATAACTGAATATTCCTTCACGTATAATATTCCCTTAAGACAGAAAACACTGATTTTGTTGTCCTCTTGGGTGACATCTGTGAAAAAAATTCAGGTGCTCAGGCATGAAAAATGTGCCGCTCAGACCATATACTTTTCCGCTCACACCGAAAAAAAATTAGAGGGAACATTGGTGAGAATGTCCACCCAAAAGGGAGAGAAGCAGGTTGGAGAGAAATCCTCAAAGCCACCACCGTGTTCCAAAGATATTGTTGTGGCCCGCCAGCAGCCCGTGCAGCTGGTAGTGGATCCCGCCAGAGAAGAGGCTGATGTGGTGATCCGCTAGTGGCCTGTGCAGCTGGCACCCGAGTTGGACAGTGAGGAGGCTGGAGAGGACTCGGTGCCAGAGGCAGAGATTCAGCCAGGGCCTTCAGAACCTCCAGAAACTCCCATCAGTGATGAGGAAGAAGAGGAGGAGCCTATTCTTAATCCACGGGCACACAGAGCTGCCAAAAGGCAGGAATGGTTCCTCAGGAGGAGGTCTCCTCCGGAGTAGGCTTGGGGCTAATTGGCCACTCCCCTAGCTTATTTAAGGGATGATGACACAGGCAGCCATTTGCAGGAAACAATGTTCATTTATATGCCTTTGTGTCTTGAATTCAGAAACGTCTGCTCGTCTCTTGTTCTCTCTCTTGGCATTCTTCCTGCAAATTGCTTCTGGGCATTTTGCCAACCATTGTAAGCTTCCTGATATCTCCAAGACTGTTTGCTCAGACTTGATTTATTATTTCATGGACTCGTGCTGGCTGTTAATGAAGTTGAATTAACAGCCGGTGTTCAGAAAAAACTACTTTAAACTGTATTTGTGTTTGACGACTACTAAGAAAACTCATTAGTAGTTCTTAATTTAGTAAACAAAGGTTTGGACAGAATTTGTATGTGCTGCATTCTTTGTGGGCCATAGCTGGGGCAGAACAGATATCACCCTGAAGACCCATGCAGTTGTTGAGTTCCCACCGGAATCAATTACAGTTACGAAGGGGAGAATTTTTTCTAAACTAGACTTGCGGGAGGCTTATTACCGGATCAGGATCCGGGAAGGGGACAAATGGAAAACAACATTTAATTGTCCACTAGGATGTTTTTAGTTCAAGGTTTTGCCATTTGGACTCCAAGGGGCTCCCGCCGTTTTCATGCAGCTAATTAATGAGGTGCTGCATGAGCACTTGTATAAGGGAGTTTTGGTTTATCTTGATGATATATTGATTTATACTGAAACTAAGACTCAACGTGTTAAATTGTTGCGGGAGGTTTTGAAGAAATTAAGGGCAGCTAAGTTGTTTGCCAAACTCTCCAAATGCGATTTTCACCAAGATAAGATAGATTACCTAGGGTACAGAATCTTTCACCAGGGGGTGGAAATGGACCCCGCAAAACTCAGAGCAGTCCTCGAGTGGGAAACCTCCCCGTACTTGCAAACAATTGCAGAGCTTCCTGGGGTTCGCTAACTTTTATAGGCAGTTTATCCCCTCTTTTGCCCAAATAGCATTGCCGATTACAAATCTGTTAAAAACCAAGGGGGTAGATAAACCAAAACCTAGCCAACCACTGAATTGGACTATGGACTGCCAAGCGGCATTTGAAAAACTGAAAAAAACTCTTTTTGGCTGAATCTGTATTAAAACACCCAGACCCAGAGAAACCATTTGTAATCCAGGCCAATGCCAGTGATGTGGCAGTCGGTGCTGTTTTACTCCAAGAGAATGAAGAAGGCAAATTACAACCATGTGCATACAGCTCTAGGAAGTTAACTGAAACTGAACAGAGATGGGCAATATGGGAAAAGGAGGCTTTTGCAGTTAGGTGGGCACTCCTAACTTGGAGACATTTCTAGGAAGGAAGTAAAATACCTTTCCAAGTATGGACCGACCACAAGAACTTGGAAGCACTCAAAACCCCACGGAAAATGTCTCCAAAACAAGTCCGGTGGGCACAGTACTTCCAACGCTTTAATTTCACTTTGAAGTATTTACTGGGAGGGAAAAACATTTTGGCAGATGCCTTGTCCAGATTACTGCAATACAACAGTGTCAAGGCGGAAGTAATTAAGCCCATGATCCCAACCTCCCAATTAGCAGCTAAGGTCATCACATGCTCTCAGGCGAAGAACAACCCCTCCACCTTAGACAATGCCACCACCACAGATTTCAAAAAAGCCTTAGAAACAGATGAGTGGTTTAGTGCCAATAAACATACTTGCATAATAAAAGAGGGGTTAGCTTGGGTGGGAAATAAACTGTATGTCCCAGCTAGGGAAAGGCTGAGAACTATGCAAGCTTGTGACAACTCCAAATTAACTGGTCACTTTGGTTTTGTAAAAACATTACATTTACTGAAAAAGCAATTCTGGTGGCCCTCATTAAAAAAGGACATAGAAAGTTACTGTATTTTTCGGAGTATAATACGCACTGGAGTATAAGACGTACCTTACTTTTGGGGGAGGAAAACAAGAAAAAAAAATTCTGCCTCTGCCTCCCAGCAATTTGCCTCCCAGCAAACAGCAAAAAGTACAGATGATATACACTGTTTGCTGTGTATTTCTGTGCATGTGTACCTGACCCATAGAAATAGCAAAAAATTGGAGAAATGTACATTATGGCAGTATATTAATGCCAGAAAGTTTTCTTAAATGTAGTAACTCCTCCCAATTATTTAAATAGATCTACTCCAAACATCACTAAGTCAGGGTTTAACTCAGCTGCCTTATCTTAATACTAAAACAGGACACTATTACATTTCAGACTATACTTGTACAGATACTGTTAAAATTGATGTGGCTTTAATAATAATAATAATAATAATAATAATAATAATAATAATAATAATAATAATAATAATAATAATAATAATAATAATAATAATAATAATGATGATGATGATGATGATGATGATGATGATGATGATGATGATGATGATGATGATGATAACAACAACAACAACAACAACTTTCTTGAAGTATACATTATTCTCTGCTATTTAAAAGAAGATACAAAAGCACTGGGCCTCTTCAGAGCAAGCATTTATTTTAAAAAGCTTCTTCATTTTGTTAAGTTGTCTAGAACAGGGGTCGGCAATCTTAAAAACTCAAAGAGCCATTTGGACCCATTTCCCAGAGAAAACAAAACACCCAAAGCCACAAAACCTGGGTGGGCGTGGCCAACTCGATGTCACTCCCACTGACCCCGCCCCCACCTACGCCTACCCAGGTTTTGTGGCTGTTTTCTTTTCTATGAGAAAAAGGTATCTCTCTCTCTTTTCCCTCCCTTATCTCTCTCTTTCTCCCATCTCTCTTTCTCTCATCTCTCTCTTTCTCCATCTCTCTCCCCTTCACTCTCTGTATGATCGCCACCCCCGGCTTCTCTTCAGGCGACCCTCCTCCCCTTCTCGTGACTCCCTGGCTGGCTGTGTCGCACGCGGGGAGACCCTCGCAAAAGCGCACGCAGAGGGTGGGCGGCTGCTCGCTTAAGGAGGGTCTTTGGACGTGGCTTCTGTCCTGCCCTAAGAATCTGGCCATTGCCTTGCCGTGTCCCGTCCCATCACCCACCCACAGCTCTTCGCTTCCTGCCGCTTCAGGCTGGAGCTCATGTCCTCCCCGCTCAGCCGAAGATCGGGGGGGGGGGGGGGGACACGGCAAGGCAATGGCCAGATCCTTAGGGAAGTAGAGAAGCCGCATCCAAATACCCTCCTTAAGCGAGAAACCGCCCACCCTCTGCGGCTTCTCGCTTCCAGAAGGAAGGTTCTCACTTCTCCGTGGCTTCCAAGAGGGTCTCCCCGCGCATGCGCACCCTACTGGCCCCGCCACAGCCAGTCAGGGAGTCGCGAGAGGGGGAGGAGCGTCACCTGAAGGGAAGTCTCCGCCGGGGGTAGCTATGTTCCTCAACCAGCGCCAGAGAAACAGCCCCGCCACTTCTCCATTCCCGCCGTCTCCCGTACCCTCTCAGGCCAGGTGAGGGAGGGGGGTGAGGCCAGCCAGTGATGGGACAGGGAGCCACAGCAGGGGGCCCAAAGAGCCACATGTGGCTCGCGAGCCGCAATTTCTGACCCTTGGTCTAGAACAATAATAAAGCAGTCTTTAAAAAATAAGTCTAATAATTTGAACATTCTACAAACATTTATAGTTATTGACTTATCTCCTTGCATCCAGTCTGATTAGCACAAGAAAATAAAATTCTGCCTCTGCCACTCCCTTCCAGCAATTTGCCTCCTTGCAGCTAGCCTAGTTTCAGTTTCATTTTAGCACGTGGCCTGCAAGCCTCAGTCAGCTGTGGGTCGGGAGGCAGATAATCACTTCCTTGTGCTAATCAGGCTCTGCGCTGTTTGCTGCAAGGAGGTAAATTGCTGGGAGGCAGAGGCCAAAGGGTGGGGGGTGGCTGGGCGGGGCTACATTTGGTGTATAAGACGCACCCAAGTTTTCACCCTCTTTTTTGGGGGAAAAAGGTGCGTCTTATACTCCGAAAAATACGGTATGTAGCAAGCTGCCCCATTTGCGCTGCCGTTAAACACAGGCAGGGGAAACCCCCCCCCCCCGGTCTACTGCAGTCAGTGGCCGACACTTCAGAACCATGGAGAGAGATCTCCATGGATTTCATCGTTGAATTGCCCGAGAGTTCTGGAAATACAGTGATCTGGGTTGTCACAGATTTTTTCTCAAAACAGGTTCATTTCATCCCATGCCAAAAGAGCCCTACGGCTAAAGCCTCGGCTAAACTGTTTTTGGTCCACATTTACCACTTGCATGGGGCCCCACGACATATTATTTCGGACAGAGGGATCCAATTCACGTCCAAGTTCTGGAAAGCTTTTTTTAATCTACTTGAGACCGAGCAGGGACTTAGTTCTAGTCATCATCTGCAGACAAATGGGGCCATGGAACGAACGAACTCAGTTCTGGAACAGTACCTGCACTGTTTTATTAATTACCACCAGGACAACTGGACCGAACTACTGCCTTTTGCAGAAGTAGCCTATAATAATGCAGTTCACGCTAGCACAGGTTTTACCCCTTTCAGAGTGGCCACAGGGCAATAATTTAATGCTATGCCTGAGTTACCCTCACATGAACCAGATATACCCTCCTTGAAACAGTGGATCAGTCATTTGCAAACCATTTGGCCAGTGGTCCACAAAGCCTTGAATGAAGCCAAGGCTGCCTATAAAGCACAAGCAGACAAGAAACTAACAGAACCTAAACCTTATAAAGTGGGGGACAAAGTTTACCTTCCACCAAGTTTCTAAAATCTTTGCAGCAGTCTAAAAAGTTGGGTCCTAAATATATTGGGCCTTTCCCCATAGTTCGCATTATTAACCCTGTCATGGTGGAATTACAACTCCCTAAGTCATTACGGCAAGTCCATCCCATTTTCCATTGTAGCTTATTGAAGCCTGAAATCACCTCTGATCTTCGTCCGGCTACTACCCCTGTTCCGCCCCCTATTATGGTAGAGGGTGAACTACATTTTGAGGTTCAGGAAATTCTTGACTCTAGGAAATTCCACGGGACCACTCAGTACCTGGTGGCTTGGAAACACCTCCCCTTCTCACACAATGAATGGGTTCACAAAAAACATGTGCATGCCCCTAAATTAGTGTGTATATTTCATCAATTGTACCCTGACAAACCTCGTTGATTTTATGTTTCCTTTGTCTCCCCTTCCATCTTTTGTTTTCTTTCAGGTGGACTTCCCGTTTTTCTAGGGGCGGTGGCATGTCAAGTCCCAGATATTTCTACAGGGACGCTGGCATGTTGGTGGGAGGAAGGGGGGAGGAATGGAGTGATCTGTATATGAAGTTTTTGTTTCTGTTTCTTGCATTACTGTGTTAATCTCTATATGAAGTTTCTGTTTCCCTGCAATGATGTAGTGTGGGAGGGGTTTGGTTAGCATTGCTTTAAATAGCTGGTTTTAAGTGAGAAGCTTCAGTCCTTGCCTAGATCTCTTGTAATCACAAACCTTTCAATAAAAGCTCCTTTTGGAACAACTGCAGTTTCAAGAGTCCTGCTTTCTTGGGAAGATTGGAGAGGCAAGACCTTACAGGTTCTTTGGGATCCAGAAGAAAATTCCAGTAGATACAGGAATTTTAAGCTCTATTATTATTATTATTATTTGTATATAGTTTTTGATTTTTTTAATATATATATATATATAGGTATTGAATACATGAACAGTGTGGCATCTGGGTATCGTTAATTTTGAAACTGGATAATAGTGATAATCTTGATAAACTTAATTACATTAATCATACACACATCACTTATCTTCCTTGGTGAGAGAAGAAAGAGGTATGCGTGACAGGGGGATCTGAATGAAAAGTGGATTGCGGACAAAAGCGAGTTGGTGTTAGAGAGAAGAGGGAGGAGGCATTGTAAACGCGATTGAGAGGATTCCCATAGAAAGAAAGGTGTGATTGGAGCAAAGGAGAGATTGGAGACAACAGGAGGTGGATCGATAAAAGAATCCTTTACTCTGAAATGGTGGTGATACTGGACGGTGGAGAGAAATAAAGGACAGAAAGAACTTACAGTAACTAAGCAGTTTTGAATGAGTGACATCTTGGAGCAAGGGAGAAAAGCAGCACTTCCGGAAAGAAGGACGGAGGAGAACAAAATTTAAAGGGACCCTGTAATAATAGCCTGACTGTGGAGTGTAGAGGGGGGAAAAAAGCCCCATTGACTCGTTGTCTTTTAAAAGGTGGAAAAACTGAGCTTAAAGGAAAGAAAAGAACGGTGAAATATAAAGAGGATTTGGAAGGGTGTCATCTAAGCAGTATTGAAGGAAGCTGGAGTATATCTACATTGAAAGATTAATAATAATTATTATTTAAATTGAAGAGATATTGTTACTGATTTAATTAACATATTTACATTACATATTACTTAAACTATCTATATATCTATATCAGCTGAATTTTATATATTATAGGTATTATATGCATTAATTACTAATTAATTAACACAAACTAATTAGTGACCATGCCAGGCAAAAAACCCCAAAACACCACCACCAAACACCCACAAATGAAAGACATCGAAAACAGCAGAAACCCAAACAACCCCAGCACACAAGGAACAGACTATTGTGACCTGCAGAACATGCTCCATGTACACTCTTATGCCCACAGAACTCCAAAACTACATATGTACCAAATGCAAACTAATCAAATTACTAGAAGAAAAAGTAGAAGATCTAGAGAAAAACCTAAACACCCTGAAACTCAATCAACAAAATGAGAAACCCCAAACCTCACAAAAAAAACATGCACAAAAAGAACATAAAAATGACCAAGCAACTTCCACTATAGCTAACCCCCCGGAGGAAGAAAGCAGATGGACACATGTCACCCACAGAAAAAAACACAAACCAAACACAAAACCACTGTCCAAACCAACCCACCCAGACCCAACCCCACTGGCTCTAAGCAACCAATACCAGGGACTTCCAATAGAAGATAATGCACAGACACACAGAAAAGAAACACCAGAAAGAACCCTCAACAAAGCAGCACCACCAAACACCACTACAACACAGAAAGAAACTCCCCAAACAACCCCAGGCAAAAAGAAAAGGCGAGTACTGGTAATAGGAGATTCAATCCTCAGAGGAACCGAACCCGCCATCTGTAAACCAGATAACCAATCCAGAGAGGTATGCTGCCTTCCAGGAGCCAAAATCATAGACGTAGCAGAGAAAGTAACCAAAATAATAAAACCCACAGACTATTACCCCCTACTATTACTCCATGTAGGAACAAATGACACAAAAAAGAACTTGAAAACAATACAGAACGACTATGAGCAACTAGGCAAGAACGTCAAAAACCTAGGTGCGCAAGTAGTCTTCTCATCCATACTACCAACAAGAGGACAACACCCAGCAAGGGAACAAAGAATCCTACAAGTAAACCACTGGCTAAAGGGTTGGTGTCGCCAAAAAAACTTTGGATTCCTAGACCACGGACTGCACTACCTCCAAGATGGACTATTGGCAAGGGATGGGTTACACCTCACAAAGACTGGGAAGAATGTCTTTGGAAAAAGACTGGCCCAACTTGTCAGGAGGGCTTTAAACTAAAATCGCAAGGGGAGGGTGACCAATCTACAGGATCCCCGGGACCCAACTCCAAGCATGGACCCCAAGCAAACAAAACAAACAACGAACCAAAAAGGGATGGGGAAGAAAACAAACTCAAACGACAAATAAGAGACCAAGAAAGAACACCCACAACCAGGCACAAAGAACTCAAATGCCTCTACACAAATGCACAAAGCCTAGGGAATAAACAGGGTGAACTTGAAATATTAATGCACGAAGGTACACATGACATAGTCGGAATAACAGAAACTTGGTGGGACGAATCACACGATTGGAACACACAGATAAAAGGATACAAACTCTTCAAAAAAACCAGATCACATAAAAAAGGAGGTGGTGTTGCACTGTATATAAAGCACCACTATGTAGCTACAGAGCTACAAGTAGCAAGGAAGAAAACCCATTAGAATGCATATGGGTCAACTTAAAAGAAAAAAAGAACGACACAACAATAGGAGTATACTACAGACCACCAAACCAAACAGAAACAGTGGACACCCTTTTTACCAACCAGCTAAAGAACATATGCAAGAAAAACAACATTGTAATAATGGGAGACTTCAACTACCCGGATATCAACTGGAAAACCAACTCAGCACCAAGTGAGAAATCTAACAGATTCCTAACCAACCTAGCTGACAACTTCATTGTCCAAAAAGTGGAGGAGGGAACTAGAGGGGCAGCCATACTGGATTTAATACTTACAAACAGAGAAGAAACAATAGAAGGAGTTGAAGCTGCGGGAACACTGGTCGAGAGTGACCACGTAATACTAAAATTCACCATAAAGCAAACACAAATAACTGAACATAACGACACCTATATCCCAGACTTTAAAAAAGCCGACTTCAATAAACTCAGAGAAAACTTGGGGAAGATCCCTTGGATGAATGTACTAAAGGGCAAAACAACTCAAGAAGCCTGGGAGATCCTAAAAAACATGATCGTAAAAGCCCAGAACACCACAATACCGATGAGGAAGAAAAACAAGAAATCCAAAAGGAAACCAGCATGGCTAAACAAAGACCTCACCAATAAACTGAATGAAAAAAAAGATAAATACAAAAAATGGAAAGAGGGGCACATAACCAAGGCAGAGTACCAACAGACAGCCAGAATCTGTAAAGAAAAAATCAGGACAGTAAAGGCCCAGAATGAACAAAGATTCACAACAAAAGTCAAAGACAACAAAAAAAGCTTCTTCCAACACATAAACAACAAGAAAAAAATCAAAGAAACAGTTGGTCCACTAAAGAGAAAAGACGGCAAAGAAGTAACAGACAACACAGACAAAGCAGAGCTACTGAACACGTTCTTCGCATCAGTCTTCACACAAAAGGAAACTGCAGCTCAACTACCCAGCAACACAAATATAAAAAACAGATTCGAAGCAAGACTCAACCTAAGCAAAAATACAGTAAGAGATCACCTATCTGAACTTAACGAATACAAAGCACCAGGACCAGACGGATTACACCCCAGAGTCCTAAAAGAACTAGCAGAAGTCATTTCGGAACCACTGCACCACATCTTCCACAAATCCTGGAACGCAGGAGAACTCCCTGAGGACTGGAAAAGAGCTGATGTGGTCCCCATCTACAAAAAAGGTAAAAAAACAGACCCAGGAAACTACAGACCAATCAGCCTAACATCAATACCTGGGAAAATACTGGAAAAAATTATTAAAAACCAGATCTCACATCATCTAGAAACAAACCAAGTAATAACCAACAGCCAACACGGATTTGTTAAGAACAAGTCATGCCAAACCAACCTCATTTCATTCTTCAACACTGTGACCAAATTAGTAGACCAGCGAAATGCAGTAGACATAATATACCTGGACTTCAGCAAAACATTTGACAAAGTAGACCACAACCTACTTCTTCATAAGCTAAAAAAAAGCGGGATAGACAGCTACACAACCAGATGGATTAACAACTGGCTGATCAACCGTACCCAACGAGTAGTCCTCAATGGCTCTAAGTCCACATGGAGAGAAGTAAGCAGTGGTGTATCACAAGGTTCCGTCCTAGGCCCAGTACTCTTTAATATATTCATAAATGACCTAGATGAGGGAATAGCAGGAGAACTAACCAAATTTGCAGATGATACCAAGCTGGCGGGAGTAGCAAACACCCCAGAGGACAGACTCTAAATCCAGAGGGACCTTGACAGACTCGAACACTGGGCCCAAACCAATAAAATGAAATTTAACACGGAGAAAAGTAAAATTCTACACCTAGGTAAGAAGAATCAAAAATACACATACAAACTGGGTGAAACCACACTCAATAGCAGCGATTGCGAGAGGGATCTTGGAGTCTTGGTAGACAGCCAACTAAATATGAGCCAGCAGTGTGCAGCAGCAGCCAAAAAGGCCAACGCAGTCCTGAGCTGCATAAATAGAGGGATACAATCAAGGACCAGAGAGGTACTAGTACCACTCTATAAAGCCTTGGTCAGACCACACCTAGAGTACTGCATCCAGTTTTGGTCACCACACTACAAAAAAGACATTGAAACCCTAGAGAAAGTGCAGAAGAGAGCAACCAGGATGATAAAGGGTCTGGAAAATAAAACATACAAAGAGCGGTTGCAGGAACTGAGCTTGGCCAGTCTGGCGAAGAGAAGGACCAGGGGTGACATGATAGCAGTGTTCCAATACTTGAGGGGATGCCACAGAGAGGAGGGGGTCAGGCTGTTCTCTATGGCACCAGAAAGCCAAACAAGGAATAACGGATGGAAGCTGACCAAGGAGAGATTCAACCTGGAAGTGAGGAGAAACTTTCTGACGGTGAGAGCTATCAACCAGTGGAACAGCTTGCCAGCGGAGGTTGTGAGAGCCCCAATACTTGCGACCTTCAAGGGGAGACTGGACTGCCATCTGTCTCAAATGGTGTAGGAACTCCTGCTTGAGCAGGGGGTTGGACTAGATGACCTACAAGGTCCCTTCCAACTCTAATAATAAATCTAAAAATCTAAATCATTATAACATTATAAATATTACAATTAAAGTTGTTAACATTTTAGTATTTGCTCCACCATGTATATAATCCTTCATCATTTAATTATTCAGTATTTTAATACACAATACTAATAACCATAATAATGTTGTTTAAGTGTACATAATACAATCTTTCAACTTCTGATCCTTTCATCTACATACTGATTTTAAAATATTATATAGAAATATGCATAATAATATTTCCCCCCTATCTAATTTCTACCTCTATTCTATTTCTTAATAGAAGAAATCTTATATTTGTAGGTATTCTATTTCTATCCATCATCTATTGTCCGTTTTAGTATTTCAATTCTTGTTGATTTTTTGGCATGTTTTCCATACTCCGCCCTTGGGATTTTGTATCTCCATACATCATTCTTATTTGATCTAAGTGTTTCCTCTATCTCTACCTCTACCTCTTGCTGCCAAACCTTCACTACTCCTATCGGTGTCTCTATCCTCACTTCAGGAATGTCTTTCTGTTTATGCAGTTCTATTTTTTGATCTCTTAATGTATAATCTGCATGATCTATTTCATCCGTTTTAATTATGTCTTTCTTCTTCTTATCTTTTGGATTCATTTGTTGTTTTATCTGCTCTATCCTTTCCTCTGTTTTTTCTATTTTTTTTCTAATTTTAAGCTCTATTATTAACTCAAGCAAACAGATGTAAAAGCATAACATAAAAAGCATATATACCAAGCAAAATATTACCAAAATTTCTTTCAAGCTGTCAGGAGCTCCTTAATGACAGCAGAGATGTCCCAAGAGCGGCCAATTTCCATGGTACCTAGTGCTAGGTTCCATGCTGAAGCTCCCAACAAACAACAAAACCCCCAGGTTTTTATCAAAGCATGGCACCATGACTTCATGGCCCTGCTATGGTCAGGAGATTGCAAGACCTGACCTTGACTGGTGGTACATGACTCTGGGATGGGAATCAAAAGCCTGAGACTTTCACTGTGAGTAGAGCTATGTGAAGATCCAGCAAACAGGAATAAAAAACAAGCAGGCTAGCTCAGAAAGAGCTCTAAACTTCTAGACTTTTTCTTAATATGAAAGAGAAATCAAAATATGTCACTAAACTCCTTAAAATAACAATGGTCTTCTGGATTGCCACTACCAAAGTACTTACTTCTGGGGATGCTCCCTCGATCAGAGGGTCTTCATGAAAGTTAAGGCAAGGCTAAGATGTCTTGTGCAATTTCTTAGATGGACACAAGGGGTCAGCATAAAATCAGCATCTGAAAAGCTCACCTCTCCATCTAAACCAGGGGTGTCAAACTCAATTTAATTGAGGGCCTCATCAGTGTTGTGGTTGACCTTGGGGGGGGGGGCGAGTGGGTGTGGCTGACTGGGTGGCGTGGTCAGCTTGACACCACTCCCCAAACTGCTGGCATGTTTCCTCTTCGCACTGGGTAGACCGGGCCGAAGCCACGTTGGCCCAATGTTTCGTCTTCGCATTGGGTAGACCGGGCCGAAGCGACGCAGGTAGACTGGGCCTGTTGTGACCCAGCACCGCAACCCACAGAAACACACACACACAACCGTTTGTTATTAAAGCAAAAAGGGTCCTTTTACTAATGAGGGTTCTTAGTAAAAGTGCAGGGGTTTTAAAAGTCCAAAAACAAACAATAGGAGAGTCTCGGGGAATAACGTTCCTTTGGTTCTTTGGGGGTTAAATACCAAACGTTCAAATGTTCAAAACAAATACCCATTAAGTCTCTTCTTATCTCACAAGTTGACTGGCTTCCCGGAATAAGCCTTTCAGAAGCTGCTTTCTCCAAATACAAGATTTCCAAGCCGGACTCTGATGCAAACAAAACTCTGAATGTGCTTGCAGATCACTGACGTTGTTCTCAGCACTGATTGCTGACTGCGCCGGACTAATATAGGCACTGAAGGGCGTGGCCCAATTAGCCCTCAGTGCTACCTCCGAGGAGACCTATGCTTACTAAGCCAGTCCTGTCTGCTGGCTGCTCTACGAGCCCTAGCATCCAGCAGAGGCTCTTCATCCCCTGATGATTCACTCTGCTGCGCAGGTGCAGAAGGTCCTGGCTGATCGTCCTGCTCTGGCACCGAGTCTTCATCACTGGCCGACTCCGGTGCCAGGCACATGGGCTGGTACTGCTGCACCATGAGCGGCTCCACGTCCTCCGGATCCTCCATCATCTGCACTGGACGCGGGCAAGGCACAACAGGGCCAAAGCAACATGGGCTGGCCCCTTACATTTTCCAGGACGGCCCTGCGGGCCAGATCCAACCACATCGCGGGCCAGATCCGGCCCATGGGCCTTGTGTTTGACACCCCTGCTCTATATCAGGGGTGTCAAACTCAATTTCATTGAGGGTTAGGGTTAGGGCTGTGGTTGACCTCGGAGGGCCGGGTGGGCATGGCCGACTGGGTGGGTGTGGCCAACTGGGTGGACGTGGCCAGCTAGATGCCACTCACTGGGCGTGGCTGACTGGGTGGGCGTGGGCGACTGGGTGGGTGTCACCAGCTTGACACCACTCCCCAAACTGCTGGCATGTTTCCTCTTCGCATTGGGTAGAGTGGGCCAAAGCGACTCGGACCAGCCCCTTACATTTTCCAGGACGGCCCCGCGGGCTGGATCCAACCATATCGCGGGCCTTGTGTTTGACACCCCTGATCTAAACAATCTGGGAGTCCAGATTGTTTTCACCGCACCCATCCCCAAGACCCTGTTCTGTCTCCCCTCAGGTTGCCAAAGCTCTTGAAATGCGCACTGTGGTCACTGAACAATACCCCAAAGGTTTGGGTCCAACAGTACCGGAGCTGGGAGGTGAATAATTGCCCAAATACACCAAAACATGCTTTTTTTTCCAATTTTTTTATTTTCTCCATCACTTCATATACAATTCAATACACATATACCTTAAGATATTACAATAAGAAATACATATTTGTTCAATATAATCAATCATTCAAAAATCAGTATCTTATTCAACACTTGCCTCATCAGTCATCAGTCTGTTCTACTTTATTCCATTACACTCCCCTCTCTCTATCTCCAACTTCTCCTCCTACTTTCTAACTCCTTCCCTCCTCCTCTACCCTCTCTACACCTTCTCTTCCTCCCCTTCTACTTCCTCTTTCACTTTCTTTACCTTTCCTTGAGTGCTTTTATACTAACTCATTTTATATTTGACAGACTAATCTCAATTTTAAACTAATCATATCTCTTTTTAGAAAAAAAACCACCATTATAATTATATTGTTATTCTTTTTATGTTGTACTCTCTTCTAGGTATATGCTGCTATTTCCATCTTACCTCCAAAAGAAAAAGAAAAAGAAAAAAAAGAAAAGAAAAATAATAATCTAATTTTCTAGTTTTGTCATCTGGGATATGCACCAGTTAATTTCAAATTTCCATCCAAATTGACCGTTATTCGCTTAACTTTTCAAGATAGTTACTATCTCCTGCTTCTTAATTTTAAGCCATATTGCTTCCTTTAATTCTTTAATCTCTTTATTCATCGCTTCTGTTTTTTATCCTTTGTTCTAACAAAAAACTAAATGCCCAATTATTCTTTTAATTTCTCATATTAATCATAAATCATCCTATATTAGTCATAAAAATTCTTTGATTATTTACACTCAGATTAAACATTTAGTACTTGGAATATATAATTTTTAAATTTTACCTTTAAACATATCTCATTTCTAAAAATAATAATACACAATCATAATATGCTTTTTCACTTACTAATCATCAAAATTCTTTCTGAATTATTCAGTTAGGTATTCAACTCTTAAAATAATATATTTTCCCTTTTAAAGTTTTTCATTTGAACAAATTCATGTATATATAAAAAAGATTACACAATCATAATATATCTTTTAAGCTCTAGTATTCATATTTATCATTCATATTTCTCATGTTAATTAACATTGTTTTGTCCAAAATATCAAGTCTTTTAATACATTAAACAATATTAATCTTTTTTCAACTCTTAATAAAATAGTAGCCCTAAATAAGAAGGAAAAAAACATTTCCATAATATTTCAGTGTCATCATCCATTCCCTTTTAATTTCTCGTCCTCCTCTTGTTTTTAACACCGCAGCATCTCGCTGCCATTATTGCGAGCCTTATGTGTGTCTGACGCTACTTCCCACCTCCCCACCTTCTTCGTACGATCTTGCTGATAGATTCAATTGCGGCCGTCACCATTGCTGCGATTATTGCAGCTTTCAGCAAGGGGGGAAAGCGGGATAAGAAGAGGAATAAGTCTCTTTATATGCGTAGCGGACTATCTCTGGGAAATAGACCGGTAATGTGCCGATACCATCGATACCACCTCCGCAGGGGGAGTCATCGTCTCTTCCGAGGCTCTCCAGTACACCATAGAGGGAGGGGCGGGTTCCTAATTTTTTTACTACCACTCTGTGGGCGTGGCTTATTTTGTGGGTGTGGCTTGCCAGCCATGTGATCGGGTGGGCGTGGCTTCTCAGACTGCTGAAGGGAGGGGAACTGAAATAGGTCCTGCCGCCCATTCCCTCTCCCCTCAGCAGCTCGAGAAGCCTCAAACGTGTGAAAATGCCTAGGATCATCACTGCACGTTCGTGGCTTCTCAGACTGCTGAAGGGAGGGGAATGGAGATAGCTCCTGCCGCCCGTTCTTTCAGCGTCTCACGAGCTCCCTCAGCCATCCTCCCCTGCTTGGACTCACTGTGGGGTAGGAAGGCAGCACATGCGCAGTGCCGGAAGCTCGGCTTCTGGGCATGCGCAGAAGAAAATTTTTTAAAAATGTAAAAAAAAATTGTAAAAAAATGGTGGCGCCCAGGCACTGGCAACCAACCGCACCGGTACTGTGACATCACCAGCGGGCCGCTACCGGTGCTATAGAGTGGACCGCACTGGTAGGAACCCACCACTGCATAGAGGGCCCTGGGCTAAACAGCCCCACAAAGTAGAGCGATGGACTGCTGAGTATAGCCCTGGCAGGGCAGTGGACATTCCTTCCCTTGAGAACTATCATTGGATGTGGTACAGACACCATAGGGAAGGGCCAATTTCTAACAGGACTGGAGACTCCCTTTGGACATTTTGAACTCACCCCGGAAGGAGTGTGTTGGTGTGATTGTATTGTATGATTGGGGGGGGGGATGAATGTGTAGATTGGAATGATTGGGTGGGACAGAATGATTGAGCCAGGGGCTGGGGTGCAGTCCCCCTCTGCTGAGTGTGGAAACAGAAGCGGATGGGGGCGGAGCCCTGCTACCTGGCCTAGCGAGAATGGTGTGTATGGCCTGCAGGGAGGGAGGGGGACCAGCGGGGGAGGGGAGGGGATCTCGGGAGGGGACGAGAGCCAGAACATCTCGGTCATAACGGGGAGAGGCAGGTATGGCGGGAGCAGAGGGGCGGGCCGCTCTCGGGGAATAAGACCTCGCTGTTTACAAGCGATCCCTTGTTCCGGCCCCTCCGAAGTGGTTCCATCTTGCTCAACCCGAGTACCTGGCAACCAGGGTCTTCAGGGCCCTGGGCTCAGGATGCTGCTGCTTAATGCCAGGTCAATCATCAACAAAGCCCCCCTGATACGTGATTTAATCACAGAAGAGGGGGCGGACCTGGTATGTATAACTGAGACCTGGCTGGGCCAGGAGGGAGGAGTAGCTCTCTCCGAGATCTGCCCAGACGGGTTCTCAGTGCAGCATCATTCCCGACCCCAGGGAAGGGGGGGAGGAGTGGCAACGATAACGCGCCAAAGTCTGCATCCTCGTAGGAGCCCTGCCCCGGAGATTGTTGGGTGTGAGACGCTCCTTCTGAAGTTGGACTTAGGGGTCCAGGTGGGCCTTTGTCTAGCGTACCTGCCTCCCAGCTGCATTAGCAAGGCCCTGCCTGAGTTACTTGAGGCAGTAGCCGGCTTGGCGGTTGAGTTCCCTAGGCTTATGGTTCTGGGGGACTTTAACCTGCCTTCGGCTGGCGAAACCTCTGGGATAGCTCAGGAGTTCATGGATTCCATGACAACCATGGACCTGACCCAAGTAATCCAGGGTCCGACTCATGAGGGAGGTCACACGCTCGACCTTGTGTTTCTTTCGGGGCAGTGGAGAGATGATCTGAAGATAAGGGATATAGTCACCACCCCACTGTCATGGTCAGATCATTTCCTACTGAGGTTGGATTTTGCAGCCCCACTCCTCCCCCACAGGGAAGCGGGACCGACTAGGTGGTTCCGCCCCCGGCGCCTAATGGAGCCAGAAGGATTCCAGAGGGAACTTGGGGAGATACCTGAAACCCTGGTACACAATTCGGCTGATTCCCTGGTGTCTGCATGGAACACCGCAGCATCAGCGGCATTAGACTGGATTGCGCCTAGGCCAGTGATGGCGAACCTTTTTTTCCTCGGGTGCTGAAATAGTGTGTGTGCACGCTATCGCACGCACGTGGGTGCCCACACCCATAATTCAAAGCCCCCCACTTGCCCCACCCCCCTGCGTATGCATACATGACCCCCCCACTCCTCCGTTTCCCGACTTCCAGTGGACCCGGTAGGCCCATTTTTCGCCCTCCCCAGGCTCCAGAGGCTTTCTTGGGAGCTTGGGGAGTGCAAAAACGCTCCCCCCGCCACCCCAGAGGCCCTCCGGAGGCTGAAATCGCCCTCCCAGAGCCTCTGCGCAAGCTAAAAATCAGCTGGCGGGCACACACATGTGCGCTGTTGCTGAGCTAGGGCAACGGCTCGCGTGCCAGCAGATATGGCTCCACGTGCCACCTGTGGCACCCGTGCCATAGGTTCGCCATCACTGGCCTAGGTGACCTCTCCGCGGCAGTGGATCCCGGAAAGCCCCCTGGTTTACCGAGGAGCTCCGGGAAATGAAACGCCAAAAGAGACGTCTAGAACGCCGCTGGAGAGCCAGCAAAACCGAGTCTGATCGAACACTATTAAGAACCTACATCAAGTCTTATTTAGTGGCGATAAGGGCGGCAAAACAATCCCATTTTTCTGCTCTTATTGCGTCCGCAGATTCTCGCCCAGCCGCCTTGTTTAGGGTGACTCGCTCCCTCCTTGCCAAAGGGGGGAGCGAGGAACACTTGCAAGGTAGAGCTGAGGAATTCGCGCAGTTTCTGTCAGATAAAGTCGCTCAGATTCAGTCAAACCTGGACTCCGGCTGGGCAGAGTCCATTGAGATGACAGGGGCAAGTCTTAGTCCACCGTTGTGGGAGGAGTTTGGGCCTGTTTCTCCGGAAGACGTGGACAGAGCCATGGGTGCGATGGGTGCCTCCACCTGTTTATTGGACCCGTGTCCCTCCTGGTTGGTTTCCACCAGCAGAGAGGTGGCACGAGGCTGGATCCAAGCAGTGGTCATCGCTTCTCTGACGGAGGGATCTGTACCACAGCTGTTAAAAGTTGCGGTGGTTAGACCCCTCCTGAAGAAGCCTTCCCTGGACCCAGCGGATTTGAAGAACTTTCGTCCGGTCCCCAACTTACCTTTTTTAGGGAAAGTTGTTGAGAAGGTGGTGGCTACTCAGCTTCTGTGACTATTGGAGGAAACGGATCATCTAGACTCCTATCAGTCGGGTTTCAGGCGCGGCTTCAGTACAGAAACTGCCTTGGTCGCCCTGATGGATGACCTCTGGCGAGCCCGGGATGGTGGAAATTCATCCATCCTGGTGCTACTTGACCTCTCAGCGGCTTTCGATACCATCGACCATGGTATCCTTCTGCGTCGTCTCGGTGAGATGGTAGTGGGAGGCACCGTTTTGCGGTGGTTCTCCTCTTATCTCACCGATAGGACGCAGTCGGTGTTAACAGGAGGGCAGAGATCGTCCCCCAGGCCCCTGTCATGCGGGGTGCCTCAAGGTTCGGTCCTCTCGCCCATCTTGTTCAACATCTACATGAAACCGCTGGGGGAGATCATCCGGAGACATGGGGTGAGTTTCCATCAGTACGCTGACGACACCCAGCTGTACATCACCACCCCGTCTGACTTCAGGGAGGCAGTTGATGTAATGTGCCGATGCCTGGACGACGTTAGGACCTGGATGGGGAGAAACAGACTCAGACTCAACCCCGACAAGGCTGAGTGGCTTTGGATACTGCCTCCTAAGGACCAAGACAACGGTCCCTCCTTGGTTCTGGAGGGAGTGAAATTAACTCCCTCGGAACAGGTCCGCAATTTGGGGGTCCTCCTAGACCCACAGCTAAAATTAGAGCAACACCTTACAGGTGTTATATGGAAGTTTGAAATATGGAGTTTGCTTTAAGAGTAAGAGGTGTAAAAGAGAACAGACAAGAAAACTTAAGAGAAATGATGTCGGAGGCATTTGCGCAAACGTTAGGGGTGACAAAAGAGGAATTGGGTATGCAGATTGACAAGATATATCGGGCCAATTCCTGGGTGGCTAAACAGAAACATCTGCCAAGAGACATTGCGCTCTGAGCTTGGTTTCATCAATGTTCAGCAGAAAGCTAATAAACTCAGCTCCTCTCCTACTGGTGGTGCTGCACGGGGGTGTACGACAACTCGCCACAGCTGAGTTTCCTCAGCCAACTCGCCACAACCAACTCGCCACAGCCAGCTTGTCATGGCCAACTTACCATGGGACAACTTGCTGCGGGACAAGAGTTGCACTAATGTTGAAGAAATATGGAATAGAATAATTAAAGAAATGATGCCAAAGGAGGGACAAAATGAAATGTAAATGACAAAAATTAAAATATTTTAAAAATTATTTTAAATAATTAAACTGAATTGTCCTGCAGTGAGTTGGCCACAGCGAATTGGCCATGATGAGTTGATCATGGTGAGTTGGCCATGGCAAGTTGGCTGCAGCGAGTTGTCCCATTCTGGCTGCAGGGAACCCAACTGCATATGTGTATGGTGGTGATTAAGGTCTTGGAGTAAACATGGGAGATTCAAGTTTAAACCACGTTTAGCTCTCAAGGGTTTGAACTAGTCTCACTAAGCCATTGTTCTTTACAAGGTTATGGGAATCTGCAGGAACTTGCTTCTTTTGTCAAAAATAACTGTCAACCCTGAAGCGTACCTGGTTGGGGCCATCTTTGAGGCTTCAGGGTTGCCACAAGGAAGAAGAGGGGATAGGGAGGGGGGAAATAGATACCTCGGGTTTTGTAGCCAAAACAAAAAGTTTTCCTGTGGGAACCAAGGACATTCCAACAGGTGGCTGGGGAGAGGAGGAGTGGAGTAACCAAGCAGTCGGCCAGCATCTCTATTGGACAATGTGACTGATGACTTGGGGGAAAGGGGAAACTTTTACTTTTAATCAGGTGAAAACCGCAGGAACTCTCATGCCCCCGTCCGAGTCTGAATCTGCGGTGGAAGATGAGCTGGCACAAGAACTGACAGCGAGTGAGAGGGCAGCTCCGTTGGCCTTGGAGGAAACTGTGCAAGGGTGGAGTCAGTCCAGGCAAGGCTTTTCGGAATTAGTAAGGCCTGCAGGCAGAGAGGAACAGAGGCAGGATGAACAGGAGAGACAGAGCTCAGACGAGGAGCAAGAACCACCCCCTCCTGATGCAAGGGCTTGGAGCATGCAGAGAAGCCGTGATCAGAGCAGACGGAGCAGGCTACTCGCGAGGAGAGTGCCCCACCCATCTTCACCAGGCACACCTGGGGAATGAGACTTACGGAGACTTAAGGGAGGGGCATTTGTTGGGAACAAACACTGAGTTCCTGAAGTGTTGCGTGCCGACGTTTGAACTTGGCGAGAATCCTTGCATTCCTTTTGGCATTCTGGACTAATTACCTGGATCTTTTGCTCCCTGAACTCCTTGATTTGCTCTTGTTTTGCCAAATATATTTGGGATTTATTTCCATGCAGCCTTAGTGCAGACAGTGCTGGGCTGGACTAATTGCAGCCAGAGGCTGCTTGAGGTTTGTGTGGGGGTTTGTTATCACTCTGCTCTGGGACTTGCCAGAAACGTGGCAGCGTTTGGGGATATTTGGAGCAATAAAAGGGCGGTTTGAACTGCCAGCTGTTTGTGTTTGTCTCTGTGCCGTGCCCTGGGTCATCACAGGAGCTTTCAGAGTCGGCTTTCACCAGTTGTGCCAATATGATGTATCCAATAAATTGTTCTTTGAGGAAATCTACCTGCCTTGGAGTTCTGCTTTCTATGGGTGCATTACTTGGAACGCTGACAATAACAGATAAAACGCATCATGCTGCAAACTCTGCCCCAGTGCAGAGCTTAGAGTGCAACATGGTTTTAATCATTGTGCCCCACCTCCTGTGGACCCAGCTGCAAAGGGCTATTGTACAGTTAAAAGGAAGAGAGGTTCCTATATCGCCTTGCATTCCTGGAGTTAGTGGGTTAGAAGCTTAACAGACAAATAAATAGAAGGTCTATCAGGATTATCGGTCTTGTTCAAATAAGCCAGTAGCTTTTTTTTATAGAACATGCTAAACCACAGTTTACTGAATTAATTATCGCTGCTGAATTCACTAGAGGAGTAAACTGTAAACCATGCTTATCAGCTATCCTATTTGGGTTCATACAATGTACAGGTAGTCCTCAACTTACAACCATTCATTTAATGACCATTCAAAATATCAGAGAATTTTAGTTCTCTGTTGAAGAAAATGAATCAGAAGCTCTTACAGTCGACTGCATTTAGCTGATTCAGATAACTTCTTTATAATCATATCAAAATATTTACAGTACCATACATTCTTCTTTACAGCAAGTTGAAAGCATACTTCTTACAGAGACCTCGTGGAGAGTGACACATAATGGAGACTGGAAACCACACCCAGCCCCAAGCTCAATTCTTTGTACATGCTCAGTAGCACTTTACTCTCATTGGCTGACTGAGTTACCACATGACTCTTCCAGCTCATGAATATTCCAACACTCCTCCCTTCATGACTGGAAGAGACATCAGACCTATTGACCTTATACACTTTCCATGGTGGACACCACCCAATGGTTTGGTCATCATGTCTGCCAAATTATCCTCCGAAGAACAATGATGTAAACTAATCAATTTTTCTTTTACGGCTTCCCTGACATTACAATACTTAATGTCTACATGTTTACTTCTGTTCTTCACCCTGTCACCAGTTGCCATTTTTATACAGGCAGCATTATCTTCAAATACCGTTACAGATTCATTTACCTTTATATTCAAATCTTGTAACAACTGTAAATACCATGTTACTTCAGAACACAACTCAGACAAAGATACATAGATAGCTTTTATTGCGGTCGGAGACCAGTTTAAAATACACATAAAAAGGGGGGTAAATTTTACAAATATAGATAGATCATGTGACAGTACACCATCTACTACAATCTATACCGTCAATACTAGTGATCCTCTGCCGTAGGGGTTACCTGTCTTTTCCTCTGTTTTTCAGCCATGACTGCAGCAAATTTTTTTGCTACCTTTGAGGTTATATTAGGGTCTATATCCTGGAGTAGGAAATAAAGGCTGAACAGATCCGGTGAACCAGGGAATCTCTGGGAAATAGGGGAGATGAATCTTGATCTTATATCTCGATAGTGGGGGCATACGAATGTAATATGGAGCAGAGATTCCGGGGATCGGCCATCACATGTACAATATTTATTTATTTAAATAGATTTGTATGCCGCCCAACTCCCGGGGGACTCTGGCCGGCATACAAATAGGAGGATTTTACTCCCCCCGAGAGCCTACTGTTGAGGACATTCGAGGGGATCACATTAAATCGTGCCTTCATAAATGCAAGCCTATGTTTGATAGAGTGTAACGCGGAAAGGTAAGGCGGGGGGTGAAGCAAGGGAACAATACCAAGGGAAAACGGTGAGCAAGTTCCTGATCCGTTTCCCAGATTGAGTTGTCTATCAATGTCGTCCAGCCGTTGAAAAATCAACGATTTGGCAGCATCAGGGCCTAAGATAAAAACTTTACTGGGGGAAATCCCGATCTTCAAAAGTTTAGTATGGATATTATGGGCCCAGGGACTATGAAAAGGGTCCCGCCATAGGCATTGGCCTAGGTAATAGCCTGGGAGTCTAGTCAGAGGGACAACCAATAGCCAATTGCACGTTTCCACATGATTGTAGCAAGTGAGGACATGCCCAGTTCCAAACGAATTGCGGCATTACTTACACAGGGAGGAACGCCCATCAAACAGCGTAGGAACTTACTATTGACAGACTCAAGAGAGGAGATGTTGGATTGGACCCAGAGGGGGGCACCATAGATGATAGCAGCTATCACCTTTGCCCTATAGACTTTTATTGCTGAGGGGATATGATGAGCTCCCTCAGTGTAAAAAAAGTGCAAGAGGGCATGGGTAGAAATCTTAGCCTTATTACAGAGAGATTTAACCTGCGCAGGCCACTTGGTGTTGGATTGAAAGAGGATACCTAGATATTGAAATCTGTGGACCTGTTCCACTGGGATGCCATCAAGGTTCCATTGATAAATTTTCCTGCTTCTTGCAAAAACCATGATTTTAAACTTAGAGTGGTTTATATGCAGTTGGTTAGCAGAGCAATAAGCAGAAAGGATTTTTAAGGCTCTACATAGGCCCACCCGGGAAAATGAAAGTATTGCGGCATCGTCAGCATAAAGCAGGAGTGGGCATCTATAATCAGCTAATCTAGGGGCATGGATGTAAACCATGTGATTTGAAAATGCCTTTCTCCAGGCACTGATATAAAGGTTGAAGAGAAAGGGTGCCAGTATACACCCCTGCCTAACCCCCTTGTTGACGGGGATAGCTTTAGAGAGATCCCCCTGCGGGGTAAGGCGCACTTTTGCTTCTGTTCCGTCATGCAGTTGGGAGATAAGCCAGAGTAATCTTTTGTCAATACCCCAGGCGGAAAGTTTGGTCCACAACTTAGCTCTGGGGATGCTGTTGAAGGCAGCCTTTAAGTCTATAAAGGCAACGCAGAGACGACCCTTCCTGGGGGTGGAGTATTTTACGGCAAGATGATGAAGGATCAGGGCATGGTCAATTGTAGAGTGGTCTGGATGGAACCCCGCCTGCTCATAACCGAGCAGGTCGGCCTCTTCAGCCCAGCACTCCAGTTTGGACAGGAGATAGCGGGCATAGAGTTTCCCCAAAATTGAAAGAAGACTGATGTTACGGAAGTTGCCGGGATCGGAGTGGGTGCCTTTCTTATGTATTGGAATAATTATGGCATCCTTCCAGAACTTGGGGATAAGGCCCGTTTGGTTGATTGCATTGAATACCTCGGTAAGAACCGGGATCCACCAGTCCTTATGGGCTTGAATGGCTTCGGCTGGGATGAGATCCGGGCCAGGAGCTTTTCGAGGTTTAAGTTGTCCAATTAGCTTGGCAATTGTAGATGGTTCGACCGGAGGCCACCTGGGAAGGTGGTTAGGGAGAGAGCCTGCGGTCGAAGAGACTGGCGCGTCTGCGTCGTAAAAGACTCGGCATAGAAAGAGTTCCCAGGTAGTGGCAGAAGTAATATGAGTAAGCCTACTAGTTGGCCTCCTGTTTAACAGACTCCAGAAATCTCGAGGGTTGCTGGATTTCGCGGCCTCTAGTAAAGCGTTCTACCTTAGCCGGTGCCAGTCTTGCTTAGCTCTTAAAAGGGCTAGCTTGTATGCCTTCTTGGCCTCGAAATAAGCAGGGGGGGGCGTCGATGAACCTGATCGTTTGTGGGCAGAATATATAGTTCTCATATGGTTCCTGGCTTGTTTGCATTGTAAGTTAAACCAAGGGGCTCCCTTTCTCCTGGAACTCTACCAGGGACAAGGGTGGGGGGCTGAAAGGAGGTTATAAGACCGTTTAGACATTCAGTAAAAGTGGTTAGCAGCACACCTGATGAGGTCTTGGTGCCGATTAAGGCTAACAAGGTATTGGCTGCTTCTTGGTGATAAAAGCGTGCATGGAAAAGGGCCAGAGACGTTGACCATTTCAACAATATCAGGGAGCCTCTAGGATTAGAGTCTATTGAAACAACGTGAGCGGGATGGCCTTGGGGTCTATATAGCTGTGCAACCGTAATGAGAGGAAGGTGGTCACTGAAAATCCTGTCGTCTACTTTGAAAGAAGAAATGTATGGCAAAAAGGCTCTCGAAACCAAAGTATAGTCTATTGTGCTGTTGCCATTTTTGGCCAAGTGGGTAAATTCCCCGGGGACATCCGGGGCACATCTACCGTTGAGAGGAAAAAGGTCTAATTTGACGATAAGGAGGGCTAGACAAGTCCCCGCTTTGTCAACTTTCCGATCCTTGGAAACTCTCCCTTTCAGAGTATCCAGGGGATGGTCCTCCCTGACCGGGCCTGTCCACCAACGGGAGGCAACTAGGGATTCCCAAGTCCCCGCAGTGCGGGCGTTTAGATCCCCTGCCAAAAGAACCAGAGAATGAGGAAATCTAAGTATGATGGTAGCAAGAAAGTCTTCCAGACCAGACCAGAGCTCGTCCAAGTCCCGGTAAGAGCCCCCGGGAGGAAGGTAGACATTAAACACCAGGAGCGAGAACTTCCCGACAGATATCAAATTTGCCTGGGCATAAGGGGGGAAAGAATCCACAAGAACCACATTTGCGTGCAAATCCAGGGAGATACCTGTTGCAAGGCCGCCCTTCGGACGACCACCAGACAATGAGGGACGGGCTGACAGGGATATAATTTCAAAACCACATAGCGAAATGTCATTGACCTCCCACGTTTCCTGAAATATGAAAATTTGAAAGTTTTTGAGGTAGTTCAAAAAATCCGGATCGACTTTTTTAGACGCCCACCCTGCGATGTTCCAACTCAGAATGGACCAAGGAAGAGTTGGAGGGTGGATCTTTGACTGTCATTTAGAGGTAACAGGGGGCTGGTGGAAAGGCCGGGGGACTGTTAAACCAAAAAAATCTGTTATCTTGCCTTGTTTTCCTTGCTCAGTTTTGAGGTCATTATTAGACCTTGGAGACTTTTGGTAGGAAACCAGATTTGGACTGAAGTTGTCGTCCTGGTCTTGGGAGTGACTTGAATGTCGTACAGGTAAAACTGTCGGAGGAGACAGCTGTATGGTATTGTCGTCATCAAAATTAATGCAGCCGTTGTGTGGTTTGGTGATGATGATAGACGGCGAAAGAGGGGGAGCCTGAGGAGTCTGAGAGGTCATGCCAGCCAGTTGTGGAGACTGAAAGTGTGGCATTTCGGGAGGCAAGATTTTCAGAGCAGAAGGGGAACGAGTGATCAGAGATAAGGGGCCGAGTCCTGATAAACCTTCAGAGTCAGAGGTAGAAAGGGGTTGATCTGGGAGCGCAACATTTCTAGTCCGGAGGGCTTCCTCCTGTTGTTGTTGGATCGCCAGCAAATTTGTGGAACTGGTGGTGGTGGAGGCCCTCAAAGGGCTATCAGCTTCCATGTGGAGGTCCTTACACTCCGTTCCCGTCCGGCGACAAATGTCCACGTTAATCGGCTTCCTCCCAAGAGAGGATAGGTGAGTATTTATGAAGCATCTCTGAGGAAAAACTCCAAAATGGGTCAGATGGTTGCGAAGCCCACATAAAAGCGAGGGGATCTTTGATGAGCTGAACTTAAGAATCAAACGTTTATGGTGGTGTGTGCTGAGAAGCCATTCCACAGAGAGCAGTTCATTATTTGGAATGTGAGAATTGGATAAGAACCTCAATGTGTTTAATATGGTTTTACGGTTGATCCAGTCGTGCTTGTTAAAGTGAGAATGGGCCAGGTTGAGACATAGATTGGTTGTGAGCAATTGGAGGTTCACTATTGGCGTCGGTCGTGAAGGGAGATGGCTTTCCATTTGGGATGGGCCCGATGCATGTCTGATGGATCTACATGGATGGGATGCTGAGATCGACTTACTAAGGGATACCACTTTGCCCTCCAGCACTCCAACAGAAGATGTCAAAAGAGTAATGGAGTCGGCCAGACGGCAACAGAACTGTTGCAAAAGCCGGATATCCGAGGGCTGAACTGGGTCGGTAGGGGACGGCAAAGCAGAGAGACAGGGCAAGACAGAACTGGCATCTGATGGTGTCAGACAGTCCAGCAAGGAAGATGTGTTGCAGTTTGAGGTAGCCTGGAATTCCGGTTCTTCCAAAGGGGGTCTGGGCAGAGAGTCCGGAGATATTAAATTTTCAAAGAATTCTTCCAAGGAAGTAAGTGATTTATTCGGATCTTGGTTCAATTTCATGGTGTCAGTCTTTTTGATCTTTGGCAAGGGGCCCATTATGTTTTCAAGGGAGGTCTCCAGACAAGGGTTCCTCGGGGACAAGGAACGACAACGTTTGCGTAGACTCATGTCAGGGCAGCCAGTAGATCTCTTGATGGATAGTGAGGCCCGAAACAGGTTTACGTTCCGATAGTAAATTAAGATAGTCCCTGGCTTGTAAAGTCCCCGGTTAGAAACAAGTTATGTGGATAATGCTTTGACAAAGATTAGTCCATATACATCAAAGCAGTCAGCAGTTAAAACAGCTTGTAGGGAACATTTGCTGAGTTGTTCGCAAGCAGTATATGTAATAAAAGCAGGACGGTGGGCCAGGCAATTAGGACTAACAAACAAAGATATCAAAGGAATTGCAAGACTGGGCTTGTTGCCAGAATAAAGTGGGAGTTGCCGGGAGAAAGTTGGAAATTTAGCTGATATACGATTTTGCCTTAAAACTCCCCTACAAGCATCGCTGATAAAAGCTGAAAGCACAATTAAAAATCACAATAATAGATGAAATAAAACTCAGAGGCTGAGCGGGGGAAGCAAATATCCTACCAGTCCTCCATCTTGACGCATGCTCACCCACAACTCAGACAAAGCAATAAACTCTGCTTCCGCAGTTGAAATAGCAACAGTTGTTTTCTGGACTTCCACCCAACCAAAGCCCCTCCAAACAATACTATAATCCCAGAATTTGATTTTCTTGTGTTTAAGTCATTTGCATAGTCACTATCGACATAACATTTTAATTTCAATTCCTCAGTGATCTGTATTTGAAGACCCAAATTTACAGTTCCTTTTAAATATCTGAGAACTCTTTTCACACCCATCCAATGTAATTTTGTAGGTGCAGCAGTAAAACGGCTCAAAATGCTTACTGCACAAGCTATGTCTGGTCTGGACCACTGTGATATATAACATCGCTCTGACCTACGTGGCATTGGCTGCTCCTGTGTTTCAAGCCTTTCTGATTTAGATTTATTATTAGAGTTGGAAGGCACCTTGTAGGTCATCTAGTCCAACCCCCTGCTCAAGCAGGAGTTCCTACACCATTTGAGACAGATGGCAGTCCAGTCTCCCCTTGAAGGTCGCAAGTGTTGGGGCTCTCACAACCTCCGCTGGCAAGCTGTTCCACTGGTTGATCGCTCTCACCGTCAGAAAGTTTCTCCTCACTTCCAGGTTGAATCTCTCCTTGGTCAGCTTCCATCCATTATTCCTTGTTTGACTTTCTGGTGCTATAGAGAACAGCCTGTTCCCCTCCTCTCTGTGGCATCCCCTCAAGTATTGGAACACTGCTATCATGTCACCCCTGGTCCTTCTCTTCGCCAGACTGGCCAAGCTCAGTTCCTGCAACCGCTCTTTGTATGTTTTATTTTCCAGACCCTTTATCATCCTGGTTGCTCTCTTCTGCACTTTCTCTAGCGTTTCAATGTCTTTTTTGTAGTGTGGTGACCAAAACTGGATGCAGTACTCTAGGTGTGGTCTGACCAAGGCTTTATAGAGTGGTACTAGTACCTCTCTGGTCCTTGATTGTATCCCTCTATTTATGCAGCTCAGGACTGCGTTGGCCTTTTTGGCTGCTGCTGCACACTGCTGGCTCATATTTAGTTGGCTGTCTACCAAGACTCCAAGATCCCTCTCGCAATCGCTGCTATTGAGTGTGGTTTCACCCAGTTTGTATGTGTATTTTTGATTCTTCTTACCTAGGTGTAGAATTTTACTTTTCTCCGTGTTAAATTTCATTTTATTGGTTTGGGCCCAGTGTTCGAGTCTGTCAAGGTCCCTCTGGATTTTGAGTCTGTCCTCTGGGGTGTTTGCTACTCCCGCCAGCTTGGTATCGTCTGCAAATTTGGTTAGTTCTCCTGCTATTCCCTCATCTAGGTCATTTATGAAGATATTAAAGAGTACTGGGCCTAGGACGGAACCTTGTGGTACGCCACTGCTTACTTCTCTCCATGTGGACTTAGAGCCATTGAGGACTACTCGTTGGGTACGGTTGGTCAGCCAGTTGTTAATCCATCTGGTTGTGTAGCTGTCTATCCCGCTTTTTTCTAGCTTATGAAGAAGTAGGTTGTGGTCTACTTTGTCAAATGCTTTGCTGAAGTCCAGGTATATGATGTCTACTGCATTTCGCTGGTCTACTAATTTGGTCACAGTGTTGAAAAATGAAATGAGGTTGGTTTGGCATGACTTGTTCTTAACAAATCCGTGTTGGCTGTTGGTTATTACTTGGTTTGTTTCTAGATGATGTGAGATCTGGTTTTTAATAATTTTTTCCAGTATTTTCCCAGGTATTGATGTTAGGCTGATTGGTCTGTAGTTTCCTGGGTCTGTTTTTTTACCTTTTTTGTAGATGGGGACCACATCAGCTCTTTTCCAGTCCTCGGGGAGTTCCCCTGTGTTCCAGGATTTGTGGAAGATGTGGTGCAGTGGTTCCGAAATGACTTCTGCTAGTTCTTTTAGGACTCTGGGGTGTAATCCATCAGGTCCTGGTGCTTTGTATTCATTAAGTTCAGATAGGTGATCTCTTACTGTATTTTTGCTTAGGTTGAGTCTTGCTTCGAATCTGTTTTTTATATTTGTGTTGCTGGGTAGTTGAGCTGCAGTTTCCTTTTGTGTGAAGACTGATGTGAAGAATGTGTTCAGTAGCTCTGCTTTGTCTGTGTTGTCTGTTACTTCTTTGCCGTCTTCTCTCCTTAGTGGACCAACTGTTTCTTTGATTTTTTTCTTGTTGTTTATGTGTTGGAAGAAGCTTTTTTTGTTGTCTTTGACTTTTGTTGCGAGTCTTTGTTCATTCTGGGCCTTTGCTGTCCTGATTTTTTCTTTACAGATTCTGGCTGTCTGTTGGTACTCTGCCTTGGTTATGTGCCCATCTTTCCATTTTTTGTATTTATCTTTTTTTTCATTCAGTTTATCGGTGAGGTCTTTGTTTAGCCATGCTGGTTTCCTTTTGGATTTCTTGTTTTTCTTCCTCATCGGTATTGTGGTGTTCTGGGCTTTTAAGATCGTGTTTTTTAGGATCTCCCAGGCTTCTTGAGTTGTTTTACCCTTTAGTACTTTCATCCAAGGGAACTTCCCCAAGTTTTCTCTGAGTTTATTGAAGTCGGCCTTTTTAAAGTCTGGGATATAGGTGTTGTTATGTTCAGTTATTTGTGTTTGCTTTATGGTGAATTTTAGTATTACGTGGTCACTCTCGCCAAGTGTTCCTGCAGCTTCAACTCCTTCTATTGTTTCTTCTCTGTTTGTGAGTATTAAATCCAGTATGGCTGCCCCTCTAGTTCCCTCCTCCACTTTTTGGACAATGAAGTTGTCAGCTAGGCTGGTTAGGAATCTGTTAGATTTCTCACTTGGTGCTGAGTTGGTTTTCCAGTTGATATCCGGGTAGTTGAAGTCTCCCATTATTACAATGTTGTTTTTCTTGTATATGTTCTTTAGCTGGTTGGTAAAAAGGGTGTCCATTGTTTCTGTTTGGTTTGGTGGTCTGTAGTATACTCCTATTGTTGTGTCGTTCTTTTTTTCTTTTATGTTGACCCATATGCATTCTAATGGGTTTTCTTCCTTGGTTACTTGTAGCTCTGTAGCTACATAGTGGTCCTTTATATACAGTGCAACACCACCTCCTTTTTTATGTGATCTGGTTTTTTTGAAGAGTTTGTATCCTTTTATCTGTGTGTTCCAATCGTGTGATTCATCCCACCAAGTTTCTGTTATTCCAACTATGTCAAGTGTACCTTCGTGCATTAATATTTCAAGTTCAAGCCCATTTGAACTATATATTTTTTACATATTTTTCTTTAAAAAAATCACTATCTACATTTATTAATTTATTGTTTTCCAAATATGGAAGGAACAAATAATGCCCCACACTGACACCTCTGAGCTAAGTCCGTCTGTGGGAATATACAAATCATACTCCTGCCATTTGTTCACGTTACACACTCGCTCACACATGAATCCAAAAGCACTCTTGTGATAAAAACTTCAGAGTTCACAAAGATCTCAACGTCCGGAGGGGGAAAAAAGGCACGTCTTCATAAAGTTCTCTTCACATCCAGAAAGATCTCCAAGTTGGGGGCGCTATGCTCACCAATCAAGGACACAACGAGTTTTGTTCCGAGGCTTACACTCTAGTCTAGAGCAATCTATGGCAGCAGCTGCATTTTTCCCCTTCTCCTTTTAGTACTTGCAACCGTGATGTAGCACCACTTGGGTGAGTGGGAAGAACCAGTAGTGAAATGTCATGAGTTCACTCAAAAGGAGTTAAATGGTGCTCTTCCAGTTGGATAAGAACAACACACACACACCCCAAAAAAAGCTTTCAGCAAACGATAACAGTTGAAATTAAGGCTGCAAAGCTGCCACACAGTGGGAAGATGTGCAAAAAATTTTATCTTTCAAAATGACCAGACAACTGGCAGCTTGATCAGAATGCCAAAAGAAGAACGATTATTTAAAAAAATAATCACAAAATTCAAAGGAAAGAATCCATGGGGGGAGCATAGGAAAAGCCCAGAAATGCTTCAGCAGCCTCTTTGACACTGGCAGTGATGAGGATGCTGTCTGAAGACTGGCCAATGGAGTTTGGGACAGGCTCCTCTGTAAACTCGGGGTCAAAGTGTCGCAGATCATTGGGCCCGCTCACATTTGGGTTAAAAGGCGGTGTAATCTTCTTATTTATAAGATCATCCCAGTTAATTGGAGAGAAGAAAATGTGATTCTTAATCTCCATAAAGTCTTCCTTTGCTCCTAGCCTCTTGGTTCTGTCCTTCTGCAAAAGTCCTTCCAAAAGGTGCCTAGCAGAAGACACTGGCTTCATATCTTGTTCAGCTTCTCCTCTCTGAACATTGACATCTTCAATAATCAATTTTCCATCATTAGATGAGTTATTGTCTTTAAATAGATCACTGTCACTAAGTGGATCACCGTCACTAAGCGAAACATACCCAGAATTTGCATTAATTCTGTCCCAATTTTGTTCTGCAAAACTAGCAGACCTTGAAATTACAATCCTTTTACTTCCGTCACTAAAGCGATACCCTTTTGACCTTGGCTCATAGCCCACAAACCTGAGCTTTCTAGCCTTTTGCTGTCCCTTTCTTCTGATTGCCTTAGGAATATGTACCCAGGCAGTACTTCCAAAAAAATTTAAATGTGCCAGAGATGGCTTTCTTCCATATAGAATGGCATATGGAGTATTATTAATGGAGGAACTCCACAGCCTATTAATTAAATAATTGGCAGTCAATATGGCTTCACCCCAATATGACCTGCTCAAACCAGAATCCTCCAGTAATGAATCTTTCATTGTTTGCAAAACACCATTCCTTCTTTCAGCTACGCCATTCTCTTCTGCCGTGTAAGGATTTGTACGTCTGTGTTTTATTCCCAACTGTCCCAACCATTGCTGAAATTTTGTTGACATAAATTCAGTACCTCTGTCAGTTTGCAACTGACATACTTTAGAGCTGAAGTGGTGCAGTGGTTAAATGCTGCGACTGCAGGCTGACTGCTAGTTCAGCAGTTCAGCTGTTCAAATCTCACTAGGCTCAAGGTTGACTCAGCCTTCCATCCTTCCGAGGTCGGTAAAATGAGGACCCAGATTGTTGGGGGCAATATGCTGAACTCTGTAAACCGCTTAGAGAGGGCTGTAAAGCACTATGAAGCGGTATATAAGTAAAGTGCTATTGCTATATTGCTATTACTTGTTGTTTGTACCTTCTCTCTACAAAGCTTACCCACTGTTTAAATTGTAGCACCTCTGTTTTACTCTTAAGCAAGTAGCAAAACCCAAACCTGCTGTAATCATCGACAATGACCAGCGCATACTTTGCTCCTCCCAAACTGGCTTGCATAGGTCCCACCCAGTGGTGGGTTCCTACTGGTGCGGTGTGGAGCGCAGCTCCGGTAGGAGCCCGGCGATGATGTCATTTTCTGGCGCTTCTCCGGGTCCTGAGCTGTCGGGAAAAAGCCCTCCCACCCGCCCTTGTTTCAATACGGAGCTTTATTCTTCCTCCGAAGCACAGCTGAGAAGCTCCTCAGCTGTGTTTCGACTTGTAATGTTGTCCTAAGCATGCGCAGAAGTGAAATTGCCCGATGGAATGCGAGTTCACTTCTGCGCATGCTCATGATGCGCACCGGTAGCGAAAATAACCGGAACCCTCCGCTGGTCCCACCAGATCTGCATGAACCAGCTGTAGAGCTTTTGTTGTTTGCCTTGTGCTATATTTGCTAACTGGGAATGCCTTGGACTTCAATGCTTTGTACACTGCACAGTCCAAATATGCCTTGCATCCCTTCAAATTTAGCCCTTCTGCAAACTCTTGCATTTGCTGCAAAACCTTAAAGCTAGCATGGCCAAGTCTTCTATGCAGGAGATGAACACATGAATCGTGCTCTGCAACATTCTTAAATATATGGGAACATCGAACCTTTTGTCCCTGCAATACATAAAGATTATCCTCCTTTATGCCCTGTGCACATATATTCCCATTTCTCTTGATGAGACACTTTCCATTTACAAAAGTGGTCTCAAAACCTTGTTTGTCTAACTTAGACACACTTAACAAATTATGTTCCATCTCAGGTACACATAACACATCGGTAAACCTTGATTCCAAATATGGAATTTTCACACCGCCTCTTCCGATGACTTTTGCCTTCTGGCCATTTGCCAAGGCTACAGCTTCTTGAGCTACTGGAACAAACCTGTAAAATAATTCAGAGTCATTAACAATTGTTTGACTTGCCCCACTGTTTATTAGCCACTTGTCTCTGTTATTGCTATAGCAAACTTTTGCAACACCAAAATGTTCCTTTTGCAAATCAGTCTTCTTTTCTTGCATATTTCTTCTTTGCAAAAAACTTTTCCTCTGCAAGCAGTCTTTCTTCAGATGTGTGCTTTCACCGCAAACAAAGCAATGCTTCTGTTGCTGGGCTTGCTGCTTGCAAAACCTTTGCTGTGCTGTAACCTGATCCATTCTGCTGCTTGTTCCTTCTCCGGACACTTGCAGTCTGGACCCCCTCCTCAGGAATTTCTTTATTTTATTTATTTATTTATTTATTATTTGTTCTTCTATGCCGCCCTACTCCCGAGGGACTCAGGGCGGCGTACAGCAGTTTTAGGAGAACACTAATTTCACCTCCTCGTGGCTGCTCCTAAAATGGCGCTTTTCTTCCTCATTAAGCAAGCATGCCTTTAAAGCCTCAAAACTCAAGTCCTGCTCTTCTTTGCACTCAAAAATTGCAGAAACTGTGTCCCAGGTTTTATCTAAACTGTTCAACACCAATAAAACCTTCTGGGACTCAGGGAATTTAATCCCACGTTGTTCTAAGTCCAAAAATAAACTTTGCATTTTATTTAAATGCTGTTCCACAGATTCACCTGGTTGCAAACAGGCCCTGTAAAGTTTTCTTGACAATTGCATGACATTACATGAAGAAACGTTCATGTGCACAGCTCTTAATTTGAGCCAAATCTCCTTTGCAGTCTTTAAATTGGCAACATTTAGAAATTGTTCATCATTTAAATTCAAGATGAGATAAGCCATTGCTTGATCATGGCTTTTCTGATCAGCAGCTGCAAAACGCTCCCTGTGGTGGATTTTCTACGATATACCACAGCTCCTTAGCTTTCAGGAAACACTCCATCTTTGCAGCCCAAATAATATAATTCTTCTGCCCCAAACGAGGCACAGAGCTTTCCTTAAATTCCATTGTAGCCATTCTGCTAACTCTGCCTTGTTTCTCCTTTAAACACAGGCAATTTCTTCCAGCTTTAAATCACTATGCAGTCTTCAGTAAGCTCTGGGCCCATAACCTATCAGAGAATTTTAATTCTCTGTTGAAGAAAATAAATCAGACACTCTTACAGTTGACTACATTTAGCTGATTACCAAAAATCCACAAACTAATGACCTGGAAAACAACAGCAACCCAAACAACCCCAGCACATGCTACAAATGCAATATTGCCATCAACGAACAAGACGCTTCCGTGAAATGCCACATATGCCCCAAATCTACCCACCACTCCTGCCTAAAAATAAACAAGCATGTAGCCACCTTTCTCCAAGATACGCCTTCATTTCTCCATATATGCCCATCCTGTTCACCAAAACTGGTCAACTTCATTGCTATGTCCGACAGGATCCTTACCTTAGAAGCAACCACAAAGACTCGACAAACAACCATAGAAACCATTGAAACAAAATTAGAAGCACGCCTAGAATCACAACTACTATCTTGCCTAGAATCACGTTTCACATCTTTGGAACAAAAAATCCTAGCACAGCAAAATGCAAAGCCAGCAAACCAATTACCTAGCACCACCCAACAACCACCTCAACCACTACCTAAACCACAACCACAAGGACCTACAAACCCAACCACCGACATCTCCACTATAGTCAAAGACACCATCGAGCGCAAGCAAAAATGTCCTAATGCAATCGTATTTGGACTAGAAGAAAACGACGAGCCTGATATCAACAAAGTACGCAACATCATCAGCAGCCATCATACACAAACCATTACCCCCGACGACATCATTGAAGTCTCCAGAGATGGCCCTGAGCACATGAATAACGATGGCTCGGTGGCCCCCCGATTCTGCAGAGTGGTTTGTAAAAACGAGCCCAGCAAATGGAAATTTATCCACACTATAAACTTCATTGCCAGAAACAATACAAATCACAGCAAACTCAGATCTAGACCAGATCTATCACTATTACAACGCATCCGCTCCCGTGAACTCCATGCGGATCTCAAAAGACGGCTAGATCTAGGTGAAACAAACCTATACATAGATTACCATGCCGACCGCATCAAAAACAAGACCCGTAATCCATCCCACAACATCCAACCAACCATCCCCCAACAACAAAACAACATCCTAGCGGACTTCCGGTTTGGCGTTCTGCGCCGATGGCGTTCCTTTTTCAGGGCGCCTTTCCGACTCCCTGCCGAGCCGCCAGAACAGCTGTCTGGCGGCTTGGAATCTCTCTGCCCCGGACATAGGGGAGAGAGGAGAGCGTGGCAGGTGGGGTAGAGCCCCCCTAGCGCCCTAGGAGCCATCCAGGGGCGCGAAGGGAAGGCTCCCCAGGTAGCCTGCCCCCAGCTCCGGGAGCCTGGAAATCTCTGCTTTTGCGGAGCAAGACGCAGAAGCCGCCGCTGCTTCTAGAAGAGGATTTATAAAACTTTTTTTCTGTGCATTTAAAGAAGCAGACAGAGAGAACTAGGGGCTTTGCTGGGCAAGTATGGATTTTTTTTCCCTTTTTTAAACCCTCGGCTAACTTCTATTTGAAGAAACAAAGTAACATTTAATATGCAACAATATGGCGTTTGAAGGAGGAGAAGTGAAAGTGATTTCCGTTTTGCTTGTGGTCTTTTTTTCTTATGGAAACTCTTTGTTCTGAAAACTGAAAACTGGCTGTCCTTCTTATATTTTCCGATAACTGATAACTTTAAAAAAAATAAGGATTATTTGCCTTTGAAAGTGGAAAGTATCTTTTTAGAGATCTGGCTTTTTAAGGCGTTTTGAAGAAGTTGGGAAGAGAAGTGAAGGTGATTTTTGCCTTGTTTGTTTGTGGCTCTTTTTCTTATGGAAAATTATAACTTTGAAGACTGATTTTTTTTTCTCTGTCTCCTGATTTTGGAAATTAAAAAACTCTCTATCCTTTACATTGGAAAGAATTTTATTTAGAGTTATGGCTTTTTTCTATATTTCTCTGGAAATATAAAAATGGTTTCAAGTTTGGAAAGATTGATTTTTTTTTCTGGCTTTTCTCTTGTGGAAATTTTGAAAACTGATTTTTATTCTCTGCTCCGTGACTTTGGACTATAACAGTAATTGATAATTTTACTAATATAAATAAATTATAAAAGACTATTTGCCCTGGAAATTGCAAGATTTTTTTTTATTTTTTTTTTACAGATTTGACTCTCCTTTGCACCTCTTTGGAAGTATAATAAAGAAGAAGTGAAAGTTATTTGTGTTTTGTTTGTGGTCTTTGGACTTTGGGAAATTTTTGAACTTGAAAATTGGTTTTTATTTTTGATCCTCAATTTTGGATTATAACAACTGATAGTGATTTGGCGTTTTCAGATTAATTTTTTGGAACTATAACAATGGCTTCAAAATATGGAATGATTGCTTTGAATAAAAGGCCTATTTACCCCTCTGCTTATACTTCTAAAATGCAACTTGCTACTGAACCAACACCTCCACAAGTTTTGACATCGGAAAATTTATTAAATACTTTAAAGATTATGAAACAAGACTTAATTTTGGAATTTAATCAAAAAATTACTGAAATAGAAAATAAAATGCAGGAAGCTTTGAAGAATATGGAAAAGCAGCTACGGATGGACATGTTAGAGGTTTGCAAAGGTTTAGCAACAAATGTTGATTTTTTGGAGGACTGTATTGAAACAAATAAACAAGCGTTGGCAACCTCGGTGGAATATATAAACAAATTTAAAAAGGATATTGCAAATTTTGAAACAGAGGTGTTGATGTCACAGTTTAGAAGAACGCAATTTGCTATTAGAGTAAGGGGGTTGAAAGAAGGTTTATATGATGATTTGAAGGGAAGAATGATTGAGGCCTTGGTACAGGTTTCTGGAATTTCTAAAGATGAGCTGGCTACACAAATTGAAAAGATATACAGGGTCAACTCGTGGCATGCAAAACAAAAACATTTACCAAGGGACATTGTTATATATTTTACTACAAGAGTCTTACGGAACAGAATTATTCAGGCGACATTTAAGAATAATCTTCAGGTGAATGGTCAGGAACTTAAGATTTGGAAAGAAATTCCCTTTAAAATGCTTAAAGCTAGAAAAGAATTTACTTTTTTGATTGATGAACTTAAAAGATTGAATTTACAATACAAATGGGAAGCACCAACAGGAGTTACGGTGAAATTTTTGGAGAAAAGATACCGGCTGAATACGATAAACAAAGCTACCGAATTTTATGTTAATATTTTAAAGGCTGATATATCTAAAATTCCAGAAGAAAAACGTATGAATGTAGAAGAAGACAAGGAGGAAAAGTCATCCTTATTGGATCAAAATGAAATAATCTCAAAGAGTCAAAGTGAATCGCAGAGCCAGAAAGATGTGAAAAAGGAGATGGAGTATTGGGATCAGATGGAAGAGGAGCTGATAAATTCAAAATCATCAAGATACAAAAGGAGGCAACCAATAAGATATAAAGAGAAGTAGTGTTGATATGTATTAGATGGATGGAGATAATATAATTGTATTTTCTTCTTCTCCCTTTTTTTTATTGTTGTTTCTTCTTCTTCTGTTTTTTTTTTCTTCTTTCTTTTTTTAAGGGGGAAAGAGAAAGAGAAGATTTTTTTTCCCTTTCTTTTTTAATAATTCTTTAAGAATTGGAATTCTTAATTTTTAATTAAAACTATTGAGTTTTAAATTATTACAATTAGATTTTAAAAATTGTTTTAAAGGAAGGATTTTTTTTCCATTTGTTTTAGGTTTTTGTTTTTCTCTCTCTCTTCTCTAGATTTTTATTATT
The DNA here is from genome assembly GCA_023053685.1 of Diadophis punctatus similis. NCBI lineage: Eukaryota > Metazoa > Chordata > Lepidosauria > Squamata > Dipsadidae > Diadophis > Diadophis punctatus. The sequence goes on along the minus strand of JALIGW010000070.1, from coordinate 559,747 downwards.
ATTATTATTATTATTATTATTATTATTATTATTATTATTATTATTATTATTATTATTATTATTATTACTATTGTTATTATTTTTATTGTTGTTGTTGTTATTATTATTATTATTATTATTATTATTATTATTATTATTATTATTATTATTATTATTATTATTATTATTATTATTATTAATATTACCTTTAAGGATATCTTTTTATTATGAATTAACAAGTTGTCGAACAATAATACTATGTGGTTATGATGAAATTTAAAGGCTTTAATATTTAATATGTAGACGTAATAATTTTTTATCTGAGCTAATAAGTTGTTGTATAATAATGTTATTATGAGAAACTTAAAGGTATTATTATTTAATATTTTTTATTATGAATTAAAGTTGTTGTATAATAATATTATGTTATGATGAAATTTAAAAGTTTTATTATTTAATATGTAGACATGTAATACTTTTTTAGTTTTATTTGAGTTAACAAGTTGCCTTAGAATAATATTGTTATGATGAAATTTAAAGGTATTATTATTTAATATCTTGATATTAGTTATGTAAAATTTTTTCGGTTTTAGTTAATTATGAGATTATTATTATTATTAACGTTTTTTTTTAAAGATTTAGTATTATTAATAATTTTTATAGATCTAGAAAGTTGATTGAAAGGAGGAGGGAGAAACTGTTTTCCTTCCTTTGTATAACCCAGATTATATAATTAATATATTTTTAATTTTTATTTTTTAGAATTATATGGGAAATAATATAAAATATAGAAATTTAATGATGTTAGCAATGTGTAATTTGGAGCTGAGGGGTTTTTCTTTTTTCTTTTTTCTTCTGTAATTACTGATATTATGCCCTGTGTTCTCTCTGGGAAGTCCGGGGGGGAGGGGGGAGGGAAGGGGGTGGGGAGAAAAATTAAAAAATGTTTGTACTCTGTACTAATAAAACTTTTTCAATAAAAAAAAACAACAACATCCTACACACCACCAACCAAGACTAGGTAAGCGCGCCCCTTACTTCCTCAATCCAATCCAATTCTAATCTCAAATGCAAACTAATCAATGCAAGAAGTGTAGTTAACAAAATACCTGAATTCCTCCTCCTACTAAACACTGACACCTTTGACATTATCTTTGTCTGCGAAACATGGCTAAACGCATCCCTCCCTGACTCCATCATCACAGCAAGAAACTACCTTGTCTTCAGGTCCGACCGCGAAACCCGCAGAGGAGGTGGAGTAGCTATATTCTACAAAAAGACATTAAACCTAAAAAATATCCAAGTTGCACATGATCTCACCCTTCCTGAAACCATCTGCGATCTGTCCTTAAATACCACACTTCACTTCCTACTTTGTTACAGAGCCCCAGACTACGACATCACACATGCGAACAAATTAACATCACTGCTAACGTGGGCAACCTCCTGCCCGTACCCCCTAGTCTTTCTTGGAGACCTCAATCTACCTCTCATTAACTGGACCCTAAATGAATGCACAACTGAACCCATCCATACAACCCTATACAACACTGTTACCAATCTGGGATTCGACCAACTAGTAACGAACAATACTAGACTCAACAACTGCCTCGACCTCATTTTCTGCAATAGCAAAAGCGCAATTTATGGACTTCAAATAAAAGAACCCTTTTCCAACAGCGACCACAGCATGATAGACTTTAGCCTCAATCTACACCATTGCAAGAATCACCTTAATAATGGGACACCCAAGTATAACTTTAAAAAAGCCAACTATGAACTCATAGACGCCGACTTCTCAACTCTTGACTGGCAAACTCTATTCTCTAACTGTAACACTGCCAATGACCTCTACAACATCTTCTTGCTCGAAGTCAAAAGAACTATCAGATTACACGTACCACTAATAACCACCATAACAAAGAAAAACAAACTACCCATATCAATAAGGAAGCTTCAATCAAAAAAAAAATCCCTCTGTTGAAAAAACAAAACAGGCTATGTAGCTAACTTCAAAAACCGCTACAAAAATATATGCCACCAAATAAAGATGGAATGCTCCAACTACCACAGCAAACAAGAGGAAAACCTTCTGCGCACCAAATCTAACCGCGCCTTCTACAACTTCGTAAATAACAAACTCAAGGACTCGAGACCTCTCCCACCACTAAAAGGACCCAACAACAAAGAATGCTATGATGAAACAGTCAAAGCAAACCTCATCAACACATTCTTTGGCTCAGTCTTTGTAAACAGCAACGGCTCATGTCCAAAATTCCCTAGTCGTACCACAAATACTCACAACAATTTAACACAAATAGACTTCACTGAATACAACGTTGAAAAAGCACTACGTGACCTAAAACCTTCTCTGTCAATCGGACCAGATGGACTATGTGCATACTTCCTAAAAAAGATCTCCACAGCCATTGCTGAACCACTACACATAATCTTTGAAAAATCCTACAGGACCAGTTCCCTACCAAACCTATGGTCATTAGCCACGGTCATCCCCATCTTCAAAAAGGGAGATCCCAGTCTAGTAGAAAACTACCGACCAATCTCTCTATGCTGCGTCACATGCAGAGTCATGGAATCAATCATAAACCAATCCATTACCCTCCACCTAGAAACTAACAACCTACTTTCAAACAAACAATTCGGTTTCAGGAAAAAACTATCCTGCAATCTACAACTACTACACTGCAAAAACATATGGACCACTAAACTGGACCAGGGCAAAACAATAGTTTACATAGACTTCTGTAAAGCCTTCGACTCAGTGGTTCACGATAAACTACTTCTGAAACTGAAATCCTACGGCATCACTGGACCCCTACATGACTGGATAACTGCGTTCCTGTCAAACAGACAACAAATGGTCAAAATAGGGAGCGCCTGATCAAATCCCATTCCTGTTAACAGCGGTGTACCCCAAGGCAGCGTACTAGGACCCACACTCTTCATACTCTATATAAATGACCTTTGCGATCACATTACAAGCGACTGTGTTCTCTTCGCTGATGATGTAAAACTCTTCAACACCACCGACAACACTGCTACCCTCCAAAAAGACCTTGACTTTGTGTCAGAATGGTCAAACATCTGGCAACTCCAAATCTCAACCAACAAATGCTCTGTCCTACACATTGGCCAAAAAAATCAGAACATTAAATACAACCTGAACAGACAAGACCTTACAGACCACCCTCACTCTGTCAAAGACCTTGGAATACTCATATCAAATGACCTAAGTGCCAAAGCCCACTGCAACAACATCGCCAAAAAGGCTTCAAGAGTTGTTAACCTAATCTTACGTAGCTTCTTCTCCAGTAATATCACACTACTAACCAGAGCATACAAAACATTCGCCAGACCAATCCTCGAATACAGCTCATCTGTCTGGAACCCACACCGCATATTGGACATAAATACATTAGAAAGTGTCCAGAGATACTTTACAAGAAGAGTCCTCCACTCCTCTACTCGCAACAGAATACCTTACGCAATCAGACTTGAAATCCTGGGCTTAGAAAGCTTAGAACTACATCGCCTTCGGCACGACCTAAACACAGCTCATAAAATTATCCGCTACAATGTCCTTCCTGTCAATGACTACTTCAGCTTCAACCACAACAATACACGAGCACATAACAGATACAAACTCAAAGTGAACCGCTCCAAACTTGACTGTAGAAAATATGACTTTAGCACCAGAGTGGTAAATGCCTGGAACTCACTACCTGACTCTGTGGTTTCGTCACCAAACCCCCAAAACTTTACCCTTAGACTGTCCACTGTTGACCTCACCCGATTCCTAAGAGGTCAGTAAGGGGCGTACATAAGTGCACCAGTGTGCCTACCGTCCCTGTCCTAATGTTCCCTCTTATCAGTACCCATCTTATGTATATAAACAATGTTATATCTATGTATATTACCAACATGTACTTGACAAAAATAAATAAAAAAATAAAAAAATAATCATATCAAAATATTTACAGTACCATACATTCTTCTTTACAGCAAGTTGAAAGCATACTTCTTACAGAGATCTCATGGAGAGTGACACATAATGGAGACTGGAAACCACACCCAGCCCCAAGCTCAATTCTTTGCACATGCTCAGTAGCACTTTACTCTCATTGGCTGACTGAGTTACCACATGACTCTTCCAGCTCATGAATATTCCAACACTCCTCCCTTCATGACTGGAAGAGACATCAGACCTATTGACCTTATACACTTTCCATGGTGGACACCACCCAATGGTTTGGTCATCATGTCTGCCAAATTATCCTCCGAAGAACAATGATGCAAACTAAACAATTTTTCTTTTACGGCTTCCCTGACATTACAATACTTAATGTCTACATGTTTACTTCTGTTCTTCACCCTGTCACCAGTTGCCATTTTTATACAGGCAGCATTATCTTCAAATACCGTTACAGATTCATTTACCTTTATATTCAAATCTTGTAACAACTGTACATACCATGTTACTTCAGAACACAACTCAGACAAAGCAATAAACTTTGCTTCTGCAGTTGAAATAGCAACAGTTTTTTGTTGACTTGCAACTGGTCCTTGCACTTTTGACCATTGCAGTGTCTTTGCAGTAACATGATCAAAATTTGGGTGCTCGGAAACAGCATGTATTTGTGACAGTTCTAGTGTCCCAGGGTCATGGGATCACCATTTTTGAACTTCCCAGCCAACTTCTGACGAGCAAAGTCAATGAGGGAAGCTGGATTCACTTAATAACTGCAGTGATTTGCTTAACGACCATGGCAAAACATTGTGAAACTGAGCATAACTCATTTAATGACTTCTTCAGCGACGAAAGTGCCAGTCCCAATTGTGGTCATAAGTCAAGGACTACCTGGTGTAGACAAGCCAACAGAAGAGATTATACATAGCTCAAGGATGCACTGTTAGGTTCTTGGTGTTCTTTGAGCCTGATTGTTTCTTTGCATAGGTTTCATTGATTTAAAAACAAGCCATATTTTGATCTAATGTGTTGAGCATACTCAGCCACATAATATGACTTCTTTGGTTTTGACTCAGCATGTTGTGTGAATCTAGCCACCTATAATTTATTCAGCACACTATGGCTAAGTAAGCTGTGCTTGCAAGTGTTGTTTGAAACCAGCATTTAAGTGCCAGAGTAAAATTGGGAAGACATCCATTTCTTCCTATCTTTGAATCTTTAATTGATGTAGCTGGTCTGGCAAATACAGGTAGTCCTCGACTTACAACAATTCATTTAGTTACCATTCAAAGTTACAACGACACTGAAAAAAGTGACTTAGGTCCGTTTTTCACAGTTACAACTTTTGTAGCATTCCCCGTGATCAAAATTCAGATGCTTGGCAACTGGTTCATACTTATGACTATTGCTGTGTCCCAAGGTCATGCGATCCCATTTTGCAACCTTCTGACAAGCAAAGTCAATGGGGAAGCCAGATTCACTTAACAACTGGATTATTAACTTACCAACTGGAGTGATTCACTTAACAACTGTGGCAAGAAAGGTGGTAAAATGGGGCAAAACTCACTTAACAAATATCCAACTTAACAGAAATTTCAGGCAGAATTGTGTAGTTTCAAATCCTGAGGAGGGGGTAAAACAAAGCACTTCAACTTTTTCTCAAGCTAAGGCGGCCAAATAATGTACAGGTAGTCCTTGACTTACAACTATTAGTTTTAGCAACCATTCACAGTTACAACAGCACTGAGAAAAGTGATTTATAGGTGGTCCTTGCACCCTTCCCAGCCGGCTTCTGATAAGCAAAGTCAGTGGGGGAAACCAGATTTGCTTAACAACCATGTGATTCACTTAACAACTGCAGTCATTCGCTTAACAACCATGGCAAAAGTAAAATTGGGTACAATTCAGTTAACAACTGTCTCCCTTAGCCATGGAAATTCTGGCCTGAATTGTAGTTGTAAGTAGAGGACTACCTATAGAACTTAGAAATAGGCATGGCGCTAATTTGCTCCTATGAATTAAAGGAGAAGCAGCAAGGCTGCTTTATATGCAGGTAGCCAGCTTACCACCAGTGGGTGTATTCATGGTGGGAATGAGGACCCAGCATAGTCATCTCCACAACACATGGTTAGTACTAAACACCTCAGCATTTCTTAGCCCAGAGGGCCTGCTGACTGGGCAATTGGAGATGGTTGAAGAACTGAAACAGTTGCAAAACCCTGGGAGTGGCAGAGTTCTGAAGAGTGCCACCACAGGAATGATTGCTCTCTCATAGAAACTGAAGGCAGTTTCTTTTGATATATTTTTTGGATCCAGAGTACTGCCTTGGATGTCATGGAGCGAGGTCTGGACGTTCACATCGTGGTGGATGCTTGCTCTTCTCGCAGGTGATCAGTGGGACAGATGGGGAGAAGAGTCCAACATCACCCCTTCCATTTTCCTCATGTATTTCATTGGGTTCTTTTCTTTCTGTCTCCCATTCTTAGCCAGGTGGAGAGGATCATAGCTCTGTCCAGACTGCGTCAGAGCGGGGCATTTCTAACCACCAGCGAGGGACTTATCCTGCATGTTGTGTTCTGACTGACCTCTAACTGACCTCTAAACTTGTTATGTCTAGATGAACTCTGACTGAACTGTAATTTGATATGTTTTAGTTGAACTCTAACTGAACTGTATGTTGCCACCCAGGTCCAGTGTTTGAATGCTCAAACGCTATTGGTTGTTGTGTCTGACAGCCCTCTATAAAAGAGCGAGCTGTCAGACCATGTTTTGCTGGTTGCTTGAGTGAGCTGATAAAGAGCTGTTCTGAAGTCTGTCTCCTGTGATCCTTGCCCACAATCTAACACCGCAGCTTGTCTGGGATGCGGCCCACCCACCTTTCCGAGAGGTAATTCTTTTCATTTCTTTGGACACATCCAAGCTGCCGGCTTCATTCACCTGCTTCAGTTGGCCAGTGCCTCTCTATATATGGCCCCCTGGTGAAGCTGTGGGATTTAATCAGCTCAGTGTGAAGCAGTCCCACCGATATCAGGAGCAGCCATCTTTGGTGGTATCCCAGCCACCTTTACAGAAGTAAGCAGGCTGGGCCTGTTTCTTTTTTTGACAGGGTAATAAAACTACAAAACCCATAGTTGCTTGGTCAGGATCAGCAATATCATGAGCAGGTGATCGGAGGAGAACATATCCTTCTTGTACGTTATTCTATTGTGCCTTATCTCTTCATGCGCTCACTGGCATAGAGGAGGAGAATGCTGTAACTAGTTACCAGAATTCCTAGAGAAGCCTGTTGTGGGGCCACTCTAGTCTTTATCTTTAGTCTTTAAAAAAACAACATTTCTCAACCTTAGCAACTTTAAGTTGCGTGGACTTCAACTCTCAGAAGCCAGCAGGCTGGGGAATTCTGGGAATTGAAGTCCACATATCTTAAAGTTGCTAAGGTTGAGAAAGCCTGCTCTAAAGTCACATTTGATTTACATAAAATCACCATGGGATGTCTATGGAGATTCTCAGTCATCCAGGTCATGATTATCCCAAAGGTGCTTTTTCAAGAGGCAACTGGACTTAGAAATTTCGCTTCTCATCCAAGAAGCTTCTTCAGCTCTGACTGGATGGTGGGGAATGGAAGGATTTCATTCAAGAGTCTGCAAGGAGTATAAATCCTTCCATTCCCCACCATCCAGTCAGAGCTGAAGAAGCTTCTTGGATGAGAAGCAAAACATCTTCAAAGAAAAACCAGAAAGTCAGTTGCCTCTTGAAAAAGCACCTGTGGGACATGACCATGGGAAAAGTACATTATTTTGACAGGAAAGGCTTCCAAGAAATCTATGCATCCATCATCCCATGGTGAGCAGGTGTTGGAAGAAATATCCATCTGGTTCAGTTCCAAGTGGGGAGAAAGACACTGTGTCAGGCCTGGAAGCCATCTTGGGCACTGGAGTTTCAGGCCTGCCACATTTAGTGCTGTGGAAAACTGGGAGGGGGGATTGTATGGAGCTGGGGAGATATATAGTCATAATAACTGTTGTGTCCTGAGATCTGCATACTAGCTGGGAAGTTTCCACACAGGTCTGCTCTATTGAGCAGAGCAGGTAATTGCTGATTGGTTCTTTCCAGCAAGGCTCCTCTATTTAAACCACAGTCACCACCTGGGCAGTTGCTGTTGTTTTGCTCACTGTAACTAATAAAGAGCTGAAGTCACTCAACCTGTCTCTTGCCTCTTCAGTATCAGAACCCAACATTGGCGACGAGGATGGGATGCTGAACAGATTTTTCAAACAAAGCAAACCAGCCGGGCCGGAAGGAAGCGTCCAGACAAAGACTACAATAGAAAGCAGCCATGTCGTCCTTCCACCCGCTGACTCCATTCGACCCTAACAACGAGAGCTGGGAAAGCTACATGACCAGGTTTTGCTGTTTTCTGGAAGCCAATGACATGCAAAACCTCTCCGACAACAGAAAACGAGCTATGTTCCTGAGCCATTGCGGGCCACAAGTCTTCGAGACCGCCATAGCTTTAACTAAGCCAGATGCTGTTGACACGACCACATGGGACACACTAAAACAAAAACTCCAGAAGCACTACGATCCGGCGCCTTCCAAAGTGGTCAGCCGGTACGAATTCGGCAAACAATTACAGCAAGAAAGAGAAAGCATCAATGACTACGAAACAGCACTAAGACGAGCGGCGACGCATTGCCAATTCCTAGATCTAGATGATGCACTACTGGGCCAGCTCGTTCGAGGGGTTCAAGATATCAACCTACAGAAAAGGCTTCTCTCTAAAGCTAACCTGAATCTGAAGAGTGCGCTAGAGGAAGCCAGGGCAGCCGAGACTTCTAACAAGGCTGCCGAAACGCTGCGCCGTAAAAACACACCAACTCCTAATAAAACGAACTTAGAAGTGCACGAGACTCAATGCCATACTGAATTACCAGACTACAAAGAAGAGGAAGTATTCCGGACGGATCGTCGCCAAGGGGGTGAGTGTCAAAGGCCAGGGCCGTGCTACAGTTGTGGGGGGCTGCACCCCCGAACAGCCTGCCAGTTCCGAGATGCCGTTTGCCAAAGATGTGGGAAATTTGGCCACATCGTACGGGTCTGCAAAGCATCCCGTTTCCCTACCAGAGGCCCAGGATGAAACTACTATCCGAGTGAGCCGGGACGAGAAGAGAGAGGCCCTAACCAATGAGTAAGCAACTACAATCCGCAATCAGGGCTGAACTACATCAGGGTGAACAAGGCGAGCACTCAGAATAATTCCAAAATTTGCATAACTGTGCTCGTGGAAGGCTTCCCCTGTAAAATGGAGATAGACACGGGCTCATCGATATCCATTATGTCCTGGTCAATTGCAAAGAAAGCCATACCTAACCTCACCCAAGACCAGCTACAGACCCAGACACTACGAATTTCAGACTGTCAAGGGAACCGAATTCCAGTTTTGGGGCGCAGAGAAGTCACCGTGAAGTTCGACGACCAGGAAGCAAACCTACCGCTGACAATTGCACACGACTGCCTACCTAGCCTACTGGGGCTCGACTGGTTCCGAGCATTAAGAATGAAGGTGACCAGAGACGAGACTACCCTCTCTCGGGCCTTGCCCTTGAGCTTCCTGTTCCTGTGCAAGAAATGTATTCTATTGGTTGTCAGACTCCCAGGGGGCTATGCAGGTGTCATAGCTAACTTTTTAGGTTGTCTGAATTAAGTTTGATTGAAGCCTGGACTCTCTGAGATGATGTAATGAGGAGGCTTGTGTCCTGAAAGGATGTTGGGCCATTCCTATTGTGTCTTAATGGCTTTCCTGGTTTGGATCTTGAGTGAGGGCTGATCCTACTATTCTACCTAACTCTGCCTTTGTTCAAAATATCCTGTCTTGAATGGATTACCAAATCTGCATTTCTCAGCTTAGTATCTGCTTGGGGGCAGGGAACTGTGGCTCTGAGTTTCTGTTTCTGCCTTTTTAAATATTTCACAAAGTATTTCATTCTTCCAGGAGAGGGGTGGGTGCTAACTTTCTACAGAGGAAAAGAAATAATGTTTGCTTCTGTCCCTGAGACTGCTTAAACTTATAGCTTAATAGCAAAAAACTGTGCACGTCTAGAGGGTGTGTGAAAGTTAGTTTTCTGGATATGGGCATTGCTACCCTTCAGGCAGTTTTATTTATTTTATTTTTATTTGAGGTTCTTCTATGCCGCCCTACTCCCTCAGGACTCAGGGCGGCGTACAACATTTTAGAGAACAACAAACAAATTGTTAAAAACACTTTAAAACAATTAAAAAAAAGACATATAACATCATACATACATGAGGGAGACGTCAGATGCAAGGTCGTCTCAAAATCACCCCGCCTGCAGTAAGAGCCATGTCTTGATGGCTTTTCGGAAGGCCAGCAGGGTGGGGATAATTCGGATCTCTGGGGGAAGTTGGTTCCAGAGAGCAGGGGCCCCTACAGAGAAGGCCCTCCCCCTAGGCCCAGCCAGCCGGCATTGTTTGGCTGACGGGACCTGGAGGAGGCCCACTCTGTGGGACCTAACCGGTCGAAGGGAAGTATGAGGTAGGATGCGGTCCCGGAGATAGCCTGGTCCTAAGCCATGTAGGGCTTTAAAGATGATGATCAACACCTTGAATTGTACCCGGAGACCAATGGGCAGCCAGTGCAGCTGGTGGAGTATAGGTGTTACGTGGGTGTATCTTGAAACACCCACCACAGCATGCGCAGCCGCATTTTGCACCAGTTGAAGTCTCTGAATACTCTTCAAGGGTAGCCCCATGTAGAGCGCAGTTGGATAGTATTTGAAGGCTAATCCAAGCTCAAGGGTGTTTTTTTAAAAAAGTCATATCCACCAGTGGTGGGTTGTAAAATATTTTGCCACCAGTTCGCGTGTGCGCTCATGCGCGTGCATCCCGGGCGGGTGGGTGGAACCTCCCGCCGCCGCTACCGGTTCTAAGAACTGTGAGCAACCCACCGCTAATATCCATGTTGGACTCCAGATTTGATCTGTCTACCCTTTTCATCATCCCCTCCCCAATTACTTTCCGGTGACTAGTTGTCCCTTTAAGACCCAGGCTTCCCTTCCTGCTCCCCATCACACCTCCCTGCCTGCTTCCAATCCTGAACTGTCGCCTTTTTCCCCCTGCCGCCTTCCCATTGGTCAAAACTGGGTCAGGCTCCTCCCATCGTCTCTCCTCCAATTGGTCAAATCTAGGTCAGAGCCCCACCTGCCCCATGGCAGACGCACATGACAGAAGAAGCGGGGGGGGGGGGGAAGCGGTGTTTGCAATTCTCACGCTCTCGGGCGGCTGGTTGGTGGACTTCGCTGCCCGGCCCCTCCTACTTTGTGACAAAAGGAGGGGTGAATTCGGAAATAGTTGCGAAGTGCTTATTGAGGAAAGTAACTGGAGCGATTTTTTTGCAATTTTATATCTGCATCTATCCGTCTATTGCACGCGTCTAGCTCAAATGCATTGGTTCCCTTCTGGGGGAAGCCTGCATAGGACTCCGGAACGGATCTGGATCCGCTTTCCGTTTCTTCCCCTTATTATAACGGCGATCTGGCAGAGAAGCAGGTGCGAAAATCTCGGATTCCTTCATTGCCCGCCCGAGAAGACGCTTTTCCTTCGTTGGAGATCGCCCATTGCTTTTTCCAGTGCTTCTAGGATTTAGCTGAAGGAGGAAAAGGCGAGTTGATCCACCGCCGCCGTTTAGAAGGGAGCAGGATCTATTAGTGAAGGGATCACATCGTCGAGTCTTTTTCTTTAGACGGGAAAGGCTAAGGCTTCGGAGAAAAAACTCCTAAGGGTCATTAATTTCCCGCGCCACACACACACACACACATATTCTGAGTTAGAGAATCGATTTCCCCCGTTTCCTGATCATCCTTAATTATTGTTTCCTGCTTTGAAAAAAAATCTCTCCCCCCCCCCTCCACCCCAGCTTCCTCATCTCCCGCAAGGGAATATCCCTAACAGATCTTCTGCGAAGATCCTTCTTGGTGCCGACTGGTTGCTAAATTTGGAGCAGGGGAAAGCGGGGGCCGTCCGCCTGCGCCCTGGAGGCTTATTTCGAGGCTGGTGGTGGAAGGAGAACGAGAGAGGAAAGGGAGGGGGGCAAGCGGGAAAGAAATCTTTTTTGGGGGGAGAAATCACCCAGGTCCTGAAATTTCCTTCCCTTCCTGAGCATCGTCGGTGGATTTTCGTCGGGCTCTGGTTCGAAGCTTGATGCTTTTGCTGGTTTTTAAAAATATATCTTTATTTCTAAAGTCGGGACACTTTGTTGGAGATCGTCGAAAAGAGAGGAAAAACGCACCGTCGGGGGTGGGCATCTCCTGGAGTTAGCTGCTGCTCCCACCGCCGCCGCAACCTTCACCATGGCCCAGGGCAGTCCGGCACCCAGTCTCATGTCTCCTCCTCTGGCGATCGGAGGCCCCAATTCCACTATGGTCAGTCTCAAGAGCCTCCTTCAAGGACCGGTTAAGAGTCCTGAACGCCGGGGGGCCAAGGATCTGGCCTCATGTGAGTGATTTCACCCCCACCCCCTGCCAGGTCTAACCAGCATTAGACCTGCATCTAACCACGCAAAACATTTGCTGCTTTCAATCTGCTTCACCAGTTCACAGTGGAGGGATTTAATTTGATTTGTTTGTTTAGAAATTGCTAAAGAAATTTTTTTGTGTCTCTGTGTGGATTATCATCATTTTATCTGTCTCAGCACTCTCTCTCTCTCTCTCTCTCTCTCTCTCTCTCTCTATATATATATATATATATATATCTAATCTCTTTATATATAATCTATCATCTATGCTCTAACTGTCTGTCTATCTATCTATCTATCTATCTATCTATCTATCTATCTATCTATCTATCTATCTATCTATCTATCTATCTATCTATATCTATGCGCCGCGGTGGCGCAGTGGTTAGAGTGCAGTACTGCAGGCTACTTCTGCTGATCACCGGCTGCCAGCAGTTTGGCAGATCGAATCTCACCAGGCTCAAGGTTGACTCAGCCTTCCATCCTTCCAAGGTTGGTAAAATGAGGACCCAGATTGTTGGGGGCAATATGCTGACTCTGTAAACCGCTTAGAGTGGGCTGTAAAGCACTATGAAGCGGTATATACGTCTAAGTGCTATTGCTATTGCTATTGCTATTGCTACCTATCTAGCTATCTAGCTATCTAGCTATCTAGCTATCTCATCTACTATCATCATATCAAAAACAACTTTGATGGCACATAACCCATCAACTATATATAGAATTGCTGCTAGTTCCATTTTACAGTTTGGGAACCAAGAGGATGAGCCATCCTAGAGGGAGAAAGATTGGCTATATTTTCAAAGCGTATTTTCCAGTTATGAACCAGATCATGGTTTATTCAACCCATTTTTATGGGCTTGTCCCACTTACTGAAGCATGAACTTGACATGGCTGGCCAGGTTGCACCACACATTAGATACATTATGTTTGGCTGGTTTGTGATTCAGTGTGCCTGTAGGAACACGGAATTAAAGTGAGGGTCTCCTCTGGGCCAGTATCATTTTTCATCTATCACTTGAACCTTGAGAACCTTTCCCAAGTATTTCATTTTAATAGTCCAAGTTTTTTCTGCCTAGCATGCCTGAGAAATGCCAATTTCATAACATGGATGCAGTTTAAAAGAATTACTGTATTTTTCGGAGTATAAGACGCACTGGAGTATAAGACGCACCTTAATTTTGGGGGAGGAAAACAAGAAAAAAAAATCTGCCTCTGCCTACCAGCGTCCATCGGTATTCATCTGGCTAGTGTCCCTGCAGCAAACAGCAAATGGCCTGGTCAGCTTCAGCACGTTATTGCAGGCTGATTCAGCAAGAGCAGCTGATTGGCGGTGGATCGGCCTCCTGGAATACCCCCAATCAGTTGTTCCAGGCTGCAGCTCCAGCCACACGCCCCGTTTTTGGAATCGGGGAGGGGATCGCGGTGCTGCTGCCCGAAAATGCTTTCCTCCCCAATTCCAAAAACGGTGTGCAGAGGCCAAAAAAGTGCATCGCGTTTCAGGCGGTGGGCGGTTCCAGCCGGTGCTGCTGCCTGAAAATGCTTTCCTCCCCGATTCCAAAAATGGAGCATGCAGCTGATGCCGCCTGAAAATGCTTTCCTCCCTGGTTTACCGATGCACATCGCAGAGTCGCGCGGCCTCCTCCTCCTCCACAGACTCACCTTCTCTTTCCTCCTGGCCAGATCCGTCTCCTGGGCCAGGAGCAGAAGCCGACCGCCCTCTGCCTGGGTCATCTGGAGAAGGGGCAGGCAGAGCAGCGAGCCACTTTGCCTTACGCCTCCTCAACAGTGCCTGCTTTGCCAACCGAGTCCCGACCTCTGTGCTTCCCAGAGTTGCTTCGGGAATCAGGCTCTGACTGAGGCAGCAAAAGCGCAGGGGGCTTGCCGGGAAGCCCGGCAGCGTGTTTACGAGATGGCAGCATCCAGGAGGACTGAAGTGCTGCATCTCTAATGGGTCTTGCTGCGAGAAAGCCAGGCTTTCAACGCCTACGGCTATAGGTAGGAAGACGAGGGCGTCTCTGGAATGGAGCCTTCAGTGCCAAGTCCCTCTTCTGCCACCATGAAAACCATCTCCCACCCCACCCCACCCCCTCCAGTTAAATGTGCGTAGGGTGATAGGGTTTGTTTTAAATAGATAAAAAGATCTTTGCTACTCGTTACGAAAATCCGAGTGGAAGTGAGGATCCCCGCCGCCTGGAACCGCCCGAAAATGCGATGTGCGGAGGCTGAAAATGTCTGAAGGGTGGGGGCCGGTGGGTGGGCGGGGCTACCTTTGGAGTATAAGATGCACCCAAATTTTCAGCCTCTTTTAGGGAGGAAAAAGTGTGTCTTATACTCCGAAAAATACGGTAGGTGTCTTACGTGATATTAAAGATAAATGGTATCAGGTTGTTGAGGGCTCTGTGTGTGTGCATGTACCACACACAGAGAGAGAGACCCTATAATAAATATCATTCCAGCTGTCACTCCATCTTGTTCATTTTTCCTCCTGACTACATTTGTTTCCCATTCTCCCTGCTCATTTGGGGTTTTTTGCAACATTGGATTGTTTTTTCCATCCCAACCTGGCCAATCTCTTTTAAAGTAACAGGAACACACCAGTGGTAAAGAGGCCTCCTTGCTGTGGTTTTCTGCTTGATTTCACTTCTACCTTTTCTGCCATCTGGATTTGGGAAGAGGTGGGGGGAAAAGGAGCAGAGGGAGTGTTGCCATTAATGCGGTGTCCTCATTTCAACCAGCCACTGTTACTTCCCCTTTTTGTTCTGTTTCCTGTACTGTGAATTGCAAGAACAAGGTTTGTGTTCAAGGAAGATTCTTTTTCAAGAAATTGCTTGTAAGAGACTTCTGGTTGGCTCCGCGGGCTTCGAGGACACTCCTCAATGAGCGCCCGATCTCGGGTCCTGTTAAGCCGCCAGAACAGCTGTCTGGCGGCTTGAAAATCTTCTCCCTGGGTTTAGGGGAGAGATGAGAGCTGACGGGCGAGGGTAGAACCCCCCTAGTGTCCCAGGAGAAAATCTGGGGCGCGAAGGGTGAGGGCTCCCTAGCAGCCTGTCATTTGCTCCGGGACCTGGGACGTCTCCACTTAGGCGGAACAAGAAGCCGCAACCAATTCTGCTTTCAATATGTGATTTTCAACATCCAGATTAACAGCAGACAGAAAAAGCCAGGAGACTCGGATGGCAAGTATTTAAATTTAACTTCAATGTGGATTCTCCTTTCGGAAGTGACAGACTAATTGAGTTAACGAGTAACAAAATGGCGATTGAAGTTTCAAAGGGCGTGAAAAGTGAAAGTTTAAAGGAAAGTTTCGTTTCGCTAGCAGCCCTCTGTATGAAAACGCCTGACTTTGATGAACTTTCTCTTTTCTTTCTGACTTTGGAGTAAAATAAGAAGTATAATTTTAAAGTCTAAATGGCCTCAAAATATGGAAAGACTGTTTTTAACAAAGGACTTTATGGTCCTCCTGCTCATTCTTCAAGAATGCAACCTATTGTTTATTCAACACCCCCACAGACTTTAACGTTTGAAAAGTTACAAGAAACCTTAAAAGCCATGAAGGATGAACTTGTTATGGAGTTTAATTTAAAAATCAATGAAATTAATGAAAAAATACAGGCTGTTTCAGAGGAGATTGTAACTCGGAACCAGCAATTAAGGAAGGATATTTTTTGGTGCTTAAAGGACTGGTAGAAAATATGGAAATTTTGGAAGAGGAGGTGGAAGAAATTAAACAATCTGTGACAACTTTGAGTGATGATATAGAAGAGATTCAAAATAAAATTGAAAAGTATGAAGCTGAGGCATTAATGATTCAATACAGAAATATGGAGTTTGCCTTAAGAGTAAGAGGTGTAAAAGAGAACAGACAAGAATAATTAAAAGAAAAGATGTTGGAGGCATTTGTGCAAACGTTAGGGGTGACAAAAGAGGAATTGGGTATGCAGATTGATAAGATATATCGTGCCAATTCTTGGGTGGCCAAACAGAAACATCTGCCTAGAGATATAGTAATATATTTTACTACAAGGACATTACGTAATGAAATTTTACAGGCGACTTTTAAGAACAAGCTCCAGGTGATGACAATGAAAGAAATTCCTCCCAAAATGTTGAGAGCCAGAAAGGATTATGCCTTTCTGGTGGATGAATTGAAAAAACAGCAAATACAGTATAGATGGGAAGCTCCAGCTGGTATAGCGGTGATACATCTGGGAAAGAGATATCGGCTTAATACGATATGGAAAGCAAGAGATTTTTATGTAAAAGTGTTAAAGGCCGAGATATCCAAAATACCAAAAGGAAGAAGAATGAAGGAAGTAATGGAAGGAGACAGAGGAGAAACAGCAGCTCAATTGGGAGGAACTTTGATGAGTCAAGGTGATTTACATAACCAGAGTGATGTTCACAATTTGGACCTATTTGATATACAAGAAGAGATAAAGGACCAGAGTCAGACCAGAGCAGCGGCTATATGTAAGGAGGAATCAAGACAACAACAATTCAAGTTGACAACTCAAGAAATTATGAAACCACAAGTGGGTGGAAGAGTTGGATCTAAAGGTCGAATGAGAAGAAGGAACAACTAGAATTTGGCTTCAGTATGGGTAATCGTAGGCCAGATGGAGAGAAGATCTAAAATTGGTATTTTGCAGTAAGATGTCAATTTGACAATACAAATAAAAGACAACAGTTAAATGTATATAGAAAGGTTGTATAATGTGTTAATGGAATTAAACTTAGAAACTGAGTTTAAGGATTGTATGAAAATGGGGTTAAAATAGTGGAGAAATTATAAGGATGGAAATATGGGAAAAGACTAAATCTATAATTTAAATGTGGGTGATGTGAAGATGTTATGTATTTTTGTACACGATGGTTATCTAAAAAAAAATTTAGGCTTTTTGGATAAAAATATGGTGGACTATTCAAAATATTCTACAGAAAAGATCAAGTCTATAACACAATTTTTCCTGCTGGGAACAACTACGGACTGTACTGTAATAGAATTAAGTTGACTCTAAATGCCAGACTATTGGAGGTATAGTGTTGGAAGAAGGATCATTTATTAGCGAGGAATTGACGTTGATGGTTGCGCATCTGGCCGAGATGGCGAAGAAAATTTCCCTTTTCTCTTTTTATTATTATATTTTAAAGATTATCTAAATGAAAGATATATAGTAATAATTTGATATATTGGAATGTTAGTTTATTAATGATATACACCTAATTTTTAGATTATGTTTTAAAAGTTTTGAGTACCGTATTTTTCGGAGTATAAGACGCACCTTAGTTTTTGGGGAGGAAAATAGGGGAAAACAATCTGCCTACCAGGTATTCATCTGGCTAGCATCCTTAGTCTGGTCAGCTTCAGCACATTATTTTATCCCCTGGTTAGGACTTAAAAAAACTTTCTTCTGAGAGTAACAATGAAAGAGCATGCAAGCCAGTAAGAGCTGGGAAGATAGTTAGCACCTGGTTAGGGCTAAAAAAAAAAACTTATTCGGAGCAGCTGCAGCACATTATTTTATCTCCTGGTTAGGACTTAAAAAAACCTTCTGAGAGAATAACAATGAAAGAGCCTGCAAGCCAGTAAGAGCTGGGAAGATCGTTAGCACCTGGTTAGGGCTAGAAAACAACTTCTTTGGAGCAAGTAGAGCAATGAAAAAAAAACCTGCAAAGACTTAGGGCTGGAAAAACATTCTTTGGAGAGAGTAACAATGAAAAAGCCTGCAAGGTAAGAGCTGGGAAGATCTGTTAGCACCTAGTTAGGGCTGGAAAAAAAAGCTACATTCGAAGTATAAGACGCACCTGAATTTTCAGCCACTTTTAGGGAGGAAAAAGGTGCGTCTTATACTCCGAAAAATACGGTAATTAGGAGTTAAAGAACTAGAGAAATTCTGAAATTAATAATCTGTTAGCATATTTTAATATTATGTTTATTGAATACTATACCCTGTGCTTTTTCTGGGAAGTCGGGGTGGGTGGGTGAAAGGGGGGGAGGGTAAGGGGGTGGGGAGGGGGGAGGGGAAGGGGTTTGGGGGGAAGGGGGGGAGAAAAGAGAAAAATGTTTGTACTCTGTACTAATAAAACTTTTTGAATAAAAAAAAGAAAAGAAAAAGAAATTCCTTGTAAGAGCTCCTGTGCCTTCCGCGTGCATATAAGATGCAGCCCTGCTTTAATTTTGATGGGATCATCATTTTAATGAAGATTTGGAATGGGGGGAGGTTGTTCTCTCATAGCTTTTGGCTGGGAGGTGCTTAGATCTGAGAATTCCACAGGAGAGCAAAGCCCTTGTAAATAGGATATGGTATAGTAGGTGGAGTTGGACACATAACACTTCTGAATTGCCCTCCTCAAACCTGCCACCCTTCTGCTAGAGTGGACTGCAGCAGTGGTTGGAGGGGGAGCAGGGGAGTTGTAGTCCAATCCATATGAAAGATGCTTGCTTCTGGAAGGCTTTGGCCAAGATGTAGGTGGGAGCCAGGATTTTCAAAGATCAGGATGGGGGAGTAATTTATTTATTTTATTTAAATGGATTTATATGCCGCCCAACTCCCAGGGGAGTAAGGGGGAGGGAGAGGAATTTCCAAGCCTAAAACTTATCCTTCTCCCCATTCCCTGTAATAACATCTTTAAGAAGCACTTGCCATGTCTGCCGTTGCTGTTCCTTCCTTTTTAAATGGATTTTTGGAATTCTAGTGTGTTTTCTAATTCAGTTCCTCTAATGCCTCACAGAGGGATTTTAAAAAAATTATTATGGATCATTATCACAGAGGGATTTTTAAAAAATTATTATGGAAGGCTGGGGTGTGTGTCAGGTTTTCAGGTGGGGAAATGGCTGTCATAGTGTCCTTGCAGGAGGGGGCCAGGAGAGGATAAGTAGAGAGATCTTGGATTTCTGAGAGGGGAGGGGATCCTCTTTAAGACCCTCCTGGAGAGAAGGTTTGGGGAGCCAGGATTCCTGGAGTTTTGCTGCTGGAGAAATGCCAACTCGTCAGGGTTTTCCAGGGTGATCCATCAAGGGGTCTTTCTGTACATGCCCGTGCATATACACACACATACAAACACTTACATCTGCTGGCTGGCAGCAGTAAATCCCTTAAAGCTGCACACAGCTCAGCCACGGGACACAGCAAGAGGGAACGAAACGTGCCGGAGTGGAGCTTGGCCCCAGGAAACAATCTCCAAGACTTTTCACACGAGCAATCAGACAACAGGCGGGCAAGGGAGGTGGGGGTGGCAGCAGCTGGAATATTGTGGGGACAATCAGGGCATTTCCCAGGGTCCGCAAACTCCTCCCCCCCCAAGGAGAAAGAAGGGGGGAAGAAAAGTTGGTGGGAGCGCCTTCTCTCCACAAGCTGGCATTTATATTCTAGTTTAGCAGTCAGGATGAGAGGTGGACAGAAGGATACAGATGGTGGGTATCTGGGCATAGAGACCATGATGTGGGGATGGGCATCTGGTAAGCCAGATCAAGGTTTGAAGGGTGCCAGTTGGATCCCTTAGCCTACCTGGGCAGAACCTTCTATGGGCTCACCACCTCCCCTTTTATTTATTTTATTTATTTTATTTATTTTATTTATTTATTTTGTCAAGTACGTGTTAGTAATATACATAGATGTAACATTGTTTATGTACATAAGATGGGTACTGATAAGAGGGAACATTAGGACAGGGACGGTAGGCACGCTGGTGCACTTATGCACGCCCCTTACTGACCTCTTAGGAATTGGGTGAGGTCAACAGTGGACAGTCTAAGGGTAAAGTTTTGGGGGTTTGGTGACGAAACCACATAGTCAGGTAGTGAGTTCCAGGCATTTACCACTCTGTTGCTAAAGTCATATTTTCTACAGTCAAGTTTGGAGCGGTTCACTTTGAGTTTGTATCTGTTATGTGCTTGTGTATTGTTGTGGTTGAAGCTGAAGTAGTCATTGACAGGAAGGACGTTGTAGCGGATAATTTTATGAGCTATGCTTAGGTTGTGCCGAAGGCGACGTAGTTCTAAGCTTTCTAAGCTTAGGATTTCAAGTCTGGTTGCGTAAGGTATTCTGTTGTGAGTAGATGAGTGGAGGACTCTTCTCGTAAAGTATCTCTGGACACTTTCTAATGTATTTATGTCCGATATACGGTGTGGGTTCCAGACAGATGAGCTGTATTCGAGGATTGGTCTGGCGAATGTTTTGTATGCTCTGGTTAGTAGTGTGATATTACCGGAGAAGAAGCTACGTCCTTATTTATTTATTTATTTACTTATTTATTAAGTCCTTATTTAATATTTATTTTCCTCCTAGCTGTGTGATCCTCATTAAGACAAGATCCCTGTGTACAGAGGGGAGACCGTTGTGTGTTTTAAGCCCCCCTTCCCCCAACAAGTGCATTGGGATGTCTGCATTGGGATGTCTGCATTGGGGGACATATTCCTTCACGTGCGCCTCCTTCCTCCCATCCCCCTGGATTTTGGGAGCTGATGCTAACCTTGACCATCCGTATTAGCGTTCAAGGGTTGTTGATGTTTTTTTTTCTTTCTGCCACGTGCATTATTTTATGTTGCTTTGGAGGGCATTCTGCTCCTGGGGTTTTTTTTTGTGTGTAGTGTACGTTCACTCGCTCACTCGTTTTGCTTCTAATGACTCCAACCACTGGGAAGGCTGCTTGGTGCTGGCTCCTGTGTTTGGAGGTTTGATTATTTTCGTTTGGTTATGGTTATGACTGTAGCAGGCTGGCTGAGCCTGGGTTCAAAATCATCATCATCATCATCGTCATCTTCACCTTGTGATGTTCACTCTGCTTCAGGTGCCACAGCCTGAATATTGGGCATTAGCTATTTCCCTGCTCCGTTTCATTATATTCCTTTTAGCATCTGATCCCCAAATATCCTGAGCCACATTAGTTACAAAGCTAGTGTCTTATGTGGTTTGTGGGTGAGAGTATTATGTGGACCCCAAGCTAGGATTACCTGATGGTTCTGTTTACTGTACATATGTAATACATGCCTAGGAATAATGCAGGTTAAATATATTGTGTGGATTCAGCCTTGAAGTACTTTGTATTCTGAAACAATTTTCACCCCTGCAATAGCTAGTGGGGCAGAATTAGAAAACAAGGCTCACATGCTGAAGTCCAGCTTTAGGTATTACATTAAATTGGCCATGGGGAGGCATTTATGGGAAATTTTTGGGGCGTGAGGGAGCAGTTTAGGAGGTAATTTTAGTGTCACACAGGAAAAATCTTTGTGCTTAAGAGCCAGGACTAAAGGCAAAGGAGGAATGGAGACAAAATGTTTATCATTTTTATTTTCCACTGTATCATTCCCCATATTTTAAATAATATCAGCAGTATTATTTCTATATCCTGTTCTTTGCCGTTATTTATCCTCCGTAGGCATTTTATCCTTGTAGTACCCTTGTTGAAATAATTCAT
This sequence comes from Diadophis punctatus similis, assembly GCA_023053685.1. Lineage (NCBI taxonomy): Eukaryota > Metazoa > Chordata > Lepidosauria > Squamata > Dipsadidae > Diadophis > Diadophis punctatus. Next base: position 537,830 of record JALIGW010000070.1, on the reverse strand, counting down.
TATTGCCATTTTACAGATGAGGAAAACTGAGGCTTTAAAAAAATGGCCATGGACTGTTTTGATGAGTCCCGTGATTGGGTCAAGATTTCATCCAGCAGTTCATAATTGCCAGTTTCAGGTAGTTGCATGGGTGGATCCAGGCATTGGAAGAAGAGAGGAGGAGGAGCAGGAGAAGGAGGGAGGGAGGAGATAAAATATTCCAGGATCAATCTGTATGGGGCATCTCTTCACAATTGGGAATTGTATGTGGGTTTAATCTAGTCATGGGGCGTTGGGAGCGACTCGCCCAGTTTCGGGGTGCCAGGTTGGTGTCGCCACAGCCCATCAGCTGCGCCTGGACTTCTCTTCCACGTGTACAGGCAGCGTAAGAGTTCAGGTATGGAGCACCACTCCCAGGCCTGTCTGAACCTCATTGGTTGGGCACCTGTAAAGTAGACAACTACCTAAGCTTCCAGAGACCTGGTGATTTGGGGAGGGAGCACAGACAGCCCAGGTGCAGTGGAGAAAGGTGTGTGTGCGTGCGTGTGTGCATGTAGGTAGGTAGATGTCACGTCAAGGAAGTTTGAAGAAATGTTTGTATCCTCTCCCACTCACCTCCTGGCACTATCCTCTATTTTAGCCCACTCATGAATAATTATCTCTGCAGTCTGCTGTAAACACTGGGGCAACCAAAGGGCAGTGTGTATGTGGTGGTGGTGGAAATGGATCCCTTTTGCCCCATATTTAGGCACTAGGCAGGAGCAGATTGAATCATATCTGAACCTAAGCCGGTGGATTCAGGGGCTAGACTGCTCAACCAGGCAGAAAATCCTGCTTTTGCCATATGGTCTCCCTAGATTAATGGTCTAGGGTGTGTGTCTGTATTAAAGTCACTGAGAAATGAGTTCCTTTGAAAGGCCAGCTAGCTCTTTCTCTGAAAAGAACCATCTTCCCGGCTGCCTTCTCTGGGCTTCAGGCTGGCAGGCTGGCAAGGGGGCAGCAAAGGAACAGGAGCACTGATGAAGCCGATCAGATATGGCTGAGTGCAGCAGGGGTCAGCTGGGGTAAAGCCGCGCTTGTATTTTGCTACTGAACAACAGGCAGGCCTTCAGGGCGGAGAAAGTGAAGGATAAGTCCTGGGCAAATTTCAGCAGTTTTACACTACAGATATGAGCGATTGCATTTTACAGCCTCAGTGATCTACAAGTTGTCCTTGCTTCTCAGTCCTTCATTTAACCACGACCATAGATCAGAACCATTTTAATGAAACGGCATTCCCAGACTGGAGCTTCCTCGCTGCCAGATATTTAAAAAGCTAAATAAAAACACATGATCCAGCACAGTCAGATACATGTCCAAGTCTGCAGTGCAACACACACACCCCAGCTCAGAGCAATCATGGAAATCCTGGCGAAGATTGGCACAATTGCAGAAAGATAGAGGGAAGATTTAGCATCCTTAATTTGTTACTAGGGGAGTGCAGAATCTTTTTGAACTGAAACCTTTTTCCGTTTTTAGTCTGAAGCGGTTGCTTCAAGGGTGAAGCAGGCTGTTCTGATCATTTGGGATCCTTCCAAATTCAGAACATAACTGATTGAAACAACATGATAGAAGCAGGCGGCTTTGAACCCGAAACAGATTTTCACATTCCACGTTAAAAAAAAAACAGGTTGAATTTTTAAGGTACCAGCTGCTGATTAACCTGGGGAAAACTTCATTTTGAGTTTGCATGAAGCCACCAAGGAGATCAGAGGTAGAATGTGGGACAGCGTTATCTACAGCAAACAGTAGAGATGGCAGAATACCAACATGTGCCTGGTGACACCATCAAACAGCTGCCACCCATTATGTGTTTGCATCCTGACATCTGATGCAAGGGTGTAAGTTATGGTGTTTGTGTGGTGACTTCATCTGCTTATTCCCCCCCCCCCCTCATTTGTCCCTTTCCCGCTCCTGCAGACACCCATACGTATGGGATTATTAGTTTGCATAACCACTTTAAAACTTTAAAAAGCTTGGAGTCGGGGTTATAGTGTGCCTCTGATTTTATCGGTCTCTGAAAAGCAGCGTTTCTCCCATCAGCAACTTTTAGGAAGTGTGGACTTCAACTCCCAGAATTCCTCAGCCAGGATGCATCTTAAGGTTGAGAAGCACTACTGTACAATTAGAATAGTTTCCAACAAAGCCTTAATTATAGAATGCAGTGGGTAGGTGGTTTCAGTCTAGTTAGCATAAATGGTAGCTGTTAAATACTTTGACTAAAACTGCCAGAATTGTTGATCTAGAAACATTCTTGACTAACTATCCATGAACTACCTGCATGCATGCAAGTGAATTAATTTAATTTAATTTAATTAAAAGTTCTTATAAGCCGCCCAATCCCGTAGGACTCAGGGCGGCGTACAACAGAGATAAGAACGGTACAGTAAAATAACATTTAAAAACATTACATTGCATTAAAAACAAAAGAAACCATTCATACATGGGGGAATCCTCTCTTCACCCCGCCTGGCGGAAGAGCCATGTTTTTACTGCTTTGCGGAAGTCCAGTAGGGTGGGGATAGTCCGGATCTCTGGTGGGAGTTGGTTCCAGAGAGATGGGGCACCCACAGAGAAGGCTCTCCCCCGTGGGCCCACCAACCGACATTGTTTGGCTGATGGGACCCGGAGGAGGCCCACTCTGTGGGACCTAACTGGTCGTAGGGAGGTATGTGGCAGGATGCGGTCCCGAAGGTAACCTGGCCCTGAGCCATGTAGGGCTTTAAAGGTCAAAACCAACACCTTAAATTGCGACCGGAGACTGATGGGCAACCAATGCAGCTGGCGGAGAATGGGTGTTACGTGGGTGTATCTTGGTACACCCACCACAGCTCGCGCAGCTGCATTCTGTACCAGTTGTAGTCTCCGGATGCTCTTCGAGGGTAGCCCCATGTAGAGCACGTTACAGTAGTCTAGCCGTGAGGTGACAAGGGCATGAGTGACTGTGAGTAAAGCCTCCCTCTCCAAGTAAGGTCGCAATTGGTGCACAAGACGTATCTGTGCAAAGGTCCCCCTAGCCACAGCTGAAAGATGTTGCTCGAATTTTAGCTGTGGGTCTAGGAGAACACCCAGATTGCGAACCTGTTCTGAGGGAGTTAATTTTTCTCCCCCGAGAACCAAGGAGGGACAGTCGATATAGTCCTTGGGGGGGCAATATCCAGAGCCACTCAGTCTTGTCAGGGTTGAGCCTGAGTCTGTTCACTCCCATCCAGACCCTCACATCGTCCAGGCAGCGGCACATTACATCAACTGCTTCACTGAAATGACACGGGGTGGAGATATACAACTGGGTATCGTCAGCATACTGCTGATACCTCACCCCGTGTCGTTGGATGATCTCACCCAGCGGTTTCATGTAAATGTTAAACAGGATGGGCGAAAGGACCGAGCCCTGTGGCACCTCACAAACCAGGGGCCTAGGGGCTGACCTCTGCCCTCCTGTCAACACCGACTGCGTCCTGTCGGAGAGGTAGGAGGAGAACCACCGTAAAACGGTGCCCCCCACTCCCACCTCCCCGAGACGACGCAGAAGGATACCATGGTCGATGGTATCGAAAGCCGCTGAGAGGTCAAGTAACACCAGGATGGAGGAATGACCTCCATCCCGGGCTCGCCAGAGATCATCCATCAGAGCGACCAAAGCAGTCTCCGTACTGTAGCCGTGCCTGAAACCCGATTGAAAGGGATCCAGATAATCAGTGTCCTCCAATAACCGCAGGAGTTGGAGCGACACCACTTTCTCAACAACTTTACCCACGAAGGGTAAGTTGGAGACTGGACGGAAGTTCTTTAAATCCGCTGGGTCCAGGGAAGGCTTCTTGAGGAGGGGCCTCACCACCACAGCTTTTAAGGGCTGCGGGACGGACCCCTCTCTCAAAGATGCGATCACAACAGCCTGGAGCCAGCCGCGTGTCACCTCCCTGTTGGCCGAAACCAGCCATGAGGGGCACGGGTCCAATAAACAGGTGGAGGCGCTCATCGCTCCTATGGCCTTGTCCACATCATCAGGAGTGATAGGCTCAAACTCATCCCACATAACAGGACTAAGACTCGCCCCTGTCGTCTCGGCCTGCCCTGTCCAAATGGAGTCCAGGTCTGTCTGAATCTGAATGACTTTGTCCGCCAGAAACAGAGAAAATTCCTCAGCTCTGCCCTGCAAGGGATCTTCGCCACCCTCCTTAGCAAGAAGGGAGCGAGTCACCTTAAACAGGGCGGCTGGGCGGGAGTCGGCGGATGCAATAAGGGCGGAAAAATGCGAACATTTTGCCGCCCGTATCGCCACTAAGTAAGACTTAATGCAAGTTCTTAAAAGTGTCCGGTCAGACTCAGCTTTACTAGCTCTCCATCGTTGCTCTAGGCGTCTCTTTTGGCGCTTCATCTCCTGGAGTTCCTCGGTAAACCAAGGAGCTCTCCTGGATCCGCTGCCACGGAGAGGCCGCAAAGGCGCAATCCAATCCAAAGCCCCCATCGCCGCCCGGTTCCAGGCAGCCACTAGAGCCTCAGATGAATTGTGTACCAGGGATTCAGGTATTTCCCCAAGTTCCCTCTGAAATCCTTCGGATTCCATTAGGCGCCTGGGGCAGAACCACTTAATCGGTCCCGCCTCCTTGCGGTGGAGGAGTGGTGCCATGAAATCCAACCTCAGAAGGAAATGATCTGACCATGACAAGGGTACTGTGTCTAAACCCCTCAGCCTCAGATCATCTCTCCACTGCCCCGAGAGAAACACAAGGTCAAGTGTGTGACCACCCTCATGGGTCGGACCCTGAACTACTTGGGTCAGGTCCGTGGTTGTCATGGAAGCCATGAACTCCTGGTCTGCCTCGGAGGTTTTGCCGGGCGATGGCAGGTTGAAGTCCCCCAGCACCATCAACCTGGGGAACTCAATCGCCAGGCCGGCTATTGCCTCAAGGAGAACAGGCAGGGCCTTTGCCACGCAGTTAGGAGGCAAGTACGTTAGCAAAAGGCCCACCTGCACTCCTAAGTCCAACTTCAGAAGGAGCGTCTCACACCCAACAATCTCCAGAGCAGGGCTCCCTCGAGGACATAGATTCTGGCGAGTTATAATAGCCACTCCTCCACCCCTTCCCTGGGGTTGCGGCTGGTGCTGAACTGAGAACCCATCTGGGCACATCTCGGAAAGGGGCACCCCCCCTCCTGGCCCAGCCAGGTCTCAGTTATGCACGCCAGGTCAGCCCCCTCTTCCAGGATTAGATCCCGAACAAGGGGGGCCTTGTTAGTGATCGACCTGGCATTCAACAGCAGCAGCTTGAGCCCAGGGCCCTGACATCCCTGGTTACCAGGTACTCGGGCTGAGCTAGATGGAACCAAATCAGAGGGGCCAGAACAAGGAATCGCTTGAAGACAGCGAGTTCTCATTCCCCGAGAGCGGCCTACCCCTCTGCTCCCGCCATACCTACCCCTCCCTGTTATGACCCTAATGCTCCCACTCCCCGTCCCACCAGAGATCCCCTCCCCTCCCCCACTGGTCCCCCTCTCTCCCGACAGGCCATGCATTCCATTCACATCAAGCTGGGAGTCGGACTCAAACCCCCCCTCCGCTTCTGTTTCCACACTCAGCAGAGGGGGGCAGAATCCTAGTCCCTGACTCACTCATTCCCTCAAAAAAAATCTTAGCCATCCATCTTAAACATACATACCAACAATCACCCCCAGGGTAAAAACTTTAAAATAACGAAAGTTAGTGCAGGAAGATCATAGAGAGACAGCCTGGTTAATACTCCTCGACCAAATCCAGTTGTTTACATGCTTAATGGTCGTATATGTAACGGCTAAGTGGAAAATGTCTCTGCTCAGAAAAGTCTTCGTAGTGGGAGTAATGGTCATAAAACTACAATTTCCCCTACTAGTCTCTGCAAGATTGTAAAAAAAATAGCGTTCGAGATGTTGGCTTTCCTGCTTTATAACTTCCCAGTTCTCTTTCACCGTGGATCTCAAGTCAGTGAGGGAAGTAGTATTCAATATAATTAAAACAGCAGAAAGGAGTGCATGGAAGGGGGGGCAACAATCAACCGAGTCCCCTCCGCGATGATTAATCCTGGGTTAACAAATGCTGAGCCGGCGGCGGCTCCCCAAATAGAAGCTACTGCCACCACCGCCACCGTAACAGGCCAAGAATGAGGAACTGCTGCAACCCAACCTGTCAGATACGCTCGACCAACCAGCTGGAACGTCGTCTGCAACATCCGGGAGGAACGCCAAAGCCGACAATGCTGGCTGGGCGAATCAGCCCCTCCCCTTGGCAGACAGTCAGACCGGTGATCTCTATTCCACGTCATATCCAGCCTTTAGGGTGTCCTTTAGCTTTAAATCTTCTTATTGTACAACTCCTCTTTCAGTCCTCTTACTGTTCACATCCAGTCTCAGCTCATCCAAGCACGACTCCCAACCAAAGTCATGTTCTCTATCAGGAGAAACTAAAAAACAACGAAAAGATAAGGAAGCCCAAAGCTGAGAGGTGGTGGGTTTCTCTTAGTGGGCACTCAAGCCGAAGCTGGAAGGCCATCTGTTCAGGAACCTTTAAATCTGGTCTTTGAACAGAACAGGCAGATGGATGGCCTAAATTAATCTTTCCAAGTCTTATATTCTAACATCAAGCCAACTTTTTCTTCCTCTGAAATAATGGAGTCACTGAGGCACCTGTAAAAACCTTTGCTGTACAAGTAATCCTTGACTTACCACCACAATTGAGCCCAAAATTTCTGTTGTTAAGTGAGACAGTCTGTAGAGATCCTCAGTCATCCAGGTCATGGTTGTCCCAAAGGTGCTTTTTCAGGAGGAAACTGGACTTTCTTGGGTTTTTTTTTAAGTGAGACATTTGTTAAGTGAGTTTTGCCCCATTTTACAACCTTTCTTGCCACACTTGTTAAGTGAATCATTTCTGCCAATTGATAATTTAGTAGTATGGTTGTTAAGCGAAACTGGCTTCCCCATTGAGTTTGCTTGTCAGAAGGTTGCAAAAGGGGATCACATGACCATGGGACATAGCAACGGTTGTAATATGAACCACTTGCCAAGCATCTGAATTTTGATCACATGATCATTGGGATGCTACAAAGGTTGTAAGTGTGAAAAATGTTCAGAAGTCACTTTTTTCAGTGCCATTGTAACTTCAGTGCCATTGTAACTTCAGTGCCATTGTAACGGTCACTAAATGAACTGTTGTAAGTCAAGGACTACCTGTACAGTTATTGTGATTATCAGCTTGGAATGATTATTTTACTTGACACTTTACAAGTCTCTCCACAGCACACTTTAATCCCTGTAAGTAACTTGATGGTGTAGCCATCCCTTTGATTCGAACAGCTGTGCTAAGTGTAATTTACTTAACTTGCGAATTATAATAACTTAGTGCTAATTAGTTTTTATTTTTTACATTGCATTCTGTATCCCTTCCAGACAACAAGTTCATCTTGACTTTGTTGAATAATCTTGCCCTAAATAGGCTAGACATGATAAGGAAAATTTGGCACGCTGAAGCCTCCAGTTGTATGCAGGTATTGCTCACTTTATGACCATAATTGGAACTGGAACTTCCATTGCTAAGCGGGCAGTTGTTAAGTGAATCATGCCTGATTTAATGACCTTTTTTGCTGCTATTGTTAAGCGAATCCAGCTTCCCCCATTCTGACTTTGCATGTCAAAAGCCCCTTGGGAAGGTTGCAAATGGTGATCACATGACCCCTGGACGCTGTAACTATTGTAAATACATGCCAGTTGCCAAGTGCCTGAATTTTGATCATGTAACCCAGAGGTCTTCAAACTTGGCAACTTTAAGACTTGTGGACTTTAACTCCCATAGCTGGCTGGAGAATTCTGGGAGTTGAAGTCCACAAGTCTTAAAGTTGCCAAGTTTGAGGACCCCTGATGTAACCACTGAGACAGTCATAAGTGTGAAGACTACCTTTTGTTTGAACAGTCGTTAAACAAATGGTCGTAAGATGATGAGTTTTAATGTTTTCTGCTTTTGAAGAAGGATTAACTTTTGGTTTGGGAAAGGCCCTTATAGTTGCTAAAGGCATTTTGTATTCCCTTTGAACTGTATTTTCCTTTAAAACAGAGGTGGGGAACTGTTGGGTTCCAATACTGAAGAGGCAGGAGGCAGGTTGAGTGACTTCAGCTCTTTATTCGTTACAGTGAGCAAACTTCAGCAAAAACCCAGCCGGTGACTTCGGTTTAAATAGAGAGCCCTGGCTGGGAAGAACCAATCAGAGCTTACCTTCTCTGCTCAATAGAGCGGACCTGTGTGTAAACCTATCAGCTAACATGTAAATCTCAGGACACAACATCCCTCCCCCCTTGGCTCAGCCCAACACATTTGCATACAAAATCACTGAGGTGCGCAGCATGCTTGGTTTCCCTAGTTGACCTGCGCAGTTCAGTTGGGGCATTGACTTGGGACGGAGAGGATGTGTTTTCTCTCTCTGGCTCCCTATGTGGAATTTGCTGGAACGGCTCGGGTGTGGATTCTGGTTCGGATGGAACAGGCTCATCGCTATCGCTGGGTGGCGCCTCCGGATTCTCAGATAAGTGATCCAGCTCCCTTGGACCAGTAGTAGCTGTAGGGAAAACATTGTTAGGGCCTACTTCCCAGTCAGCATTTAACGGCCGGCGGCTGCGTAATTGGTCCACATGGCGCCGCCATTTTCTACCAACTTTTAGGCCTATCACATATGACTTGGGCCCGGTTATTTCAAGGATCTCCCCAAGTAGCCATAGGGGTCCTTCGGCGAAGTTCTTTGCGTACACCGGGTCATTTATTTTGAATGTTCTTAATTGCGCCAGACTATTTGTTTTTTTCTGGTTGGAATAGCTAGGATGTAATCTGTCGAGAACAGACCGGAGCTTACGGCCCATTAGCAGTTCGGCAGGGCTTTTTCCCGTGACAGTACTAGGAGTGATATGTTGTACCATTAGGAGTTTGTCTATGCGGGCCTGCCAATCGCCCGGCCCCAGTCGGCCTAGTGCCTCTTTTGTAGCTCTAACTTTTCGTTCTGCCAGCCCATTTCCGCTTGGGTGAAATGGAGCGATTAATGTATGTTTAATTCCCAAACTGGCTAAGAATCCCTCAAAGGGTGTTGCAGTGAGTTGAGGCCCATTGTCCGACACAATTGTGTCTGGCAGCCCATGAGTAGCAAACAGTTTTCTCAATACCTTAATTACAGCATCGGTTGTAGTGGTAGACATTAGTGCTATTTCAAGCCATTTTGAGTAAGCATCGACTATTACCATGAACGTTTGGCCATGAAATGGACCCGCGAAATCTATGTGGATGCGAGACCATGGGGCCCTCGGTTGTTCCCACTCGTACATGGGGGATTTGGGGGGGATGCCCTGGATTCCTGGCATGGAGTACACCCTGCGACCCATTCCTCTATGTGTTTGTCCATGTTGGGCCACCACACATAGCTCCGTGCCAGTGCCTTCATCCTAACCACCCCTGGGTGCCCCTCGTGTAGTAGAATATCCTCTCGTAGCGACAGAGGAACGAGGATGCAATCACCCCACAATAGGCACCCCCCTTGCGCCGATATCTCATGTTGTCTTTGTGTATAGGGTTTGAATTCGTCCCTTATTGGCCCTTATGGCCACCCCCTCCACCCCCAGTTCAAAATGGTGCGGAAATCGGCGTTTTTGGCAGTTTCGGCTGCAATGTCGGCCGACGTGATCAGGCCCGCCCAGCACAGTCAATTAGAAGTACTGGGACGCCCTGAGTGGGGTCGTCCACTAAGTCCGGTAATGGGCAGTGGCTCAGCACGTCTGTGTTTCCCATGGCTTTGCCAGGCCAGTAAATTAGTGTATAAGAATAGGCAGCAAGGAATAATGACCATCTAACCAGTCTTGGGGGAAGTGAGGCCGGAGTGGGTCTGTCTCCCGCTAAGGGCTTATGATCAGTGACCAGCTCAAAGTCTCTTCCAAAAAGATACTTGTGAAACTGCTTGACTCCAGCTACGGCGGCAAGGGCTTCACGATCCAGTTGGCTGTAATTTATCTCGGCGTTCGAAAGAATCCTGGAGAAGTATGCAATGGGGGCCTCATGGCCATTTGGAAGTCTGTGGCTCAGTACCGCCCCCACCCGAAAAGGTGATGCATCGCACACTAGGACTACTGGCAGAGTCTCGCTAAATTGTATCAGAAAACTTTCTTCTGAAAGGAGGTTTTTTACTGCCTGGAATGCATAGTTCTGTGCCGGACCCCAAACCCAGGCGGCTGTCTTAGATAGTAGTTTTTGTAGAGGCTCAATGATGGTAGCTTTATTTTTCAGGAAAATACTGTAAAAGTTCAATAGCCCCAGGAATGCTTGTAGTTCGGTCCTGTTGGTGGGCACTGGGGCTTCCCTAATTGCCCTAATCTTATCTTTGGTGGGGTGCAATCTGGATCCGTTGATCCGGTACCCCAAGAATTCAACTTCTGGTACCCCAATCTGGCACTTGCTGGCTTTGGCTCGTAACCCTGCAGCCCTGAATCTAGTAAGCACTTCTCTGAGTATCTCTCTCAGCTGAATTTTATCTTTGGCTGTTATTAGTATGTTGTCGAAGTATGGGACGACACCTGGCAATTTGTTTAGAACTCTTTCTATTATTCCTTGGAAAATGCCCGGGGCCACGCTAACACCGAATTGAAGTCTATTGCATTTAAATGCCCCGTGGTGGGCAACTATTGTTTGGGCTTCTGCAGTCTCGCGATCAACAGGCAGTTGCTGGTATGCCTGCGTGAGGTCTAGTTTTGCGAAAATGGTGCCTGGGCCCAGCGTGTGCAAAAGATGTTGGACCACGGGCACTGGATATGCACTCTGTTGAAGAGCCTTATTGAGTGTGCACTTATAGTCTGTGCATATGCGAACAGACCCATCGCTTTTTATGGGAGTTACTATGGGGGTTTCCCACTTTGCATGATCGACTGGCTCTAAAATGCCCTGACTTATTAACTTATCTAACTCTTGGTCGATTTTCGGTTTTAACGCAAAGGGGAACCTGCGAGGTTTCATTCTAATTGGAGGTATTTGGGGGTCTAAGCTAAATGAAATCAGGGTGCCCACATACTTGCCAAGCCTTTGGTCGAAGATGTCCTGGAATTTGTGCAGCAGGTCATCGTAGTCAGCATTTGTTGCATTAATAGTAGTCACATTTCTGGTCACCTCCATTCTCAGCGCTCTGAACCAGTCGAGCCCCAGCATGCTAGGTAGTTGGTTGCGGGCAACGGTTAGTAGTAGGCTTGCTTCCTGGTCGTCGAACTTCACGGTGACCTCTCGGTACCCCAAAACTGGAATCTGGTTCCCTTGATAATCGGAAATTCTCAGTGGCTGTTTCTTTAGCTGTCTCCAGGTGAGGTTAGGCATGGCCTTCTTTGCAGCTGACCAGGACATGATGGATATTGACGAGCCCGTATATATTTCCATTTCACAGGGGGAGTGTCAGATAAGAATTACTCTCATCAGAGGCGAAATAGATCTTTCCCTGGAACTCTGACATTATAAAAAGAAACCGCAGTTTAAAATACTAAAGTAGAAAATATTTATTTCGGTACAAAACAATGAATTCTCAATAATCACATCTTGGCTATAAAAAACAGGTCTTGCTCCTTACAGAAGCTGAAGAAGAAGGAAGGATCAAAAGAAAGGAATGTACACACGCGTACTAGGAACATATTAATCACGTGCTCAGGAATAAACCATTATATTTGATAGGGATGCATCTCCCCTGCATATACATGTAACAGGCAATATAAAATCACTGCCTGACAGGGAGCCTTCCACAAGCACAGTGATGATAATTTTGGAATTGTTCTGAGTGCTCGCTTGGTTCACCCTGATGTAATTAACCCCAGATTGTGGATTGTATTTAGTTGTTCTTTGGTTGGGGCCTCTTTCCTATCGTCTCGTCTCGTTCGGCTGGTAGTTTTGCCTGGCACCTCTGGTAGGAAATCGTAGTGCCTTGCAGACCCGTGCGATGTGGCCGAATTTCCCACATCTTCGGCAAACGGCGTCGCGGAACTGGCAGGACATTCGGGGGTGCTGTCCCGCACAACTGTAGCACGGCCCTGGCCTTCGTGCCTCGCCCCCTTGGCGCTGATCCATCCGGAATACTTCCTCTTCTTCGTAGTTTGGTAGCTCAGCATGGCATTGAGTCTCGTGCACTTCGGAAATCGCTTTATTAGAAGTTGGTGTGCTTTTCCGGCGCAGCGTTTCAGCAGCCTTATTAGAAGTCTCAGATGCCCTAGTCTCCTCTAGCGCAGTTTTCAGATTCAGGTTGGCTTTAGCCAGGAGTCTCTTTTGTAGGCCGATGTCTCGAACCCCTCGATCAAGCTGAACCAGTAGGGCATCATCTAAATCCTGGAATTGGCAATGGGTTGCCGCTTTTCTTAAAGCTGTTACGTAGTTGTTGATGTTCTCCCCTTCTTGTTGTAGTCGCTCATAGAATTCATACCGGCTGACCACTTTGGAAAGTGCCGGATCATAGTGCTTCTTGAGTAGATCTTGTAGCGTTGACCATGTGGTCGAGTCTACAGCCGATGGATCAGTCAAGGCTACAGCCGTATCAAAGACTTTGTGCCCGCAATGGCTCAGGAACATATCTCGCTTCCTATTGTCTGAGAGGTTTTGCAGATCGTTGGCTCCCAGGAAACAACGGAATCTAGTCATGTAGTTATCCCAAGTTTCATTGTTTGGGTCGAATGGAGTCAGCGGGTGGAAGGACGACATGGCGGCTTTCTATTGTAGTCTTTGTTCGGATTTGAATTTGGTGCCTCAAGATGTCCGCCGCTTCCTTCCGGCCTGGCTGGTCTGCTCCAAAGAGGCTCTTCAGTATCCCAACTTCGTCGCCAATGTTGGGTTCCAATACTGAAGAGGCAGGAGGCAGGTTGAGTGACTTCAGCTTTTTATTAGTTACAGTGAGCAAACTTCAGCAAAAACCCAGCCGGTGACTTTGGTTTAAATAGAGAGCCCCAGCTGGGAAGAACCAATCAGAGCTTACCTGCTCTGCTCAATAGAGCGGACCTGTGTGTAAACTTATCAGCTAACATGTAAATCTCAGGACACAACAGGAACAATGGCCCTTTTATGATTTGTGGACTTCAACTCCCAGAATTCCTGAGCCAGCATAATTCTGGGAGTTGAAGTCCACAAGTTATAAAAGGGCCACAGTTCCTCACCTCTTCTTTAAAAGAATATCACCTTTGACTGAACGGCTTAAATATGCGTAGCTGTGATTTATATTCATTTATTGTTTTTCCATTTCCTCTTCACATTAGGCCCTTCTGTTTTTAATTATAAGCTGCTTTGGCAGATATGACCCTTGTCCCTTTACAGTAAAAAATTTAAGCTGTAATGTGTGGTATATCGGGGAAACAATTATTAATTCATTAATTAACGACTCTTCTTGTCCAAGTCCACTTTGTTTCTAAAATACTTTTATGTATGATTTTGGCACAAGCTTTGCAATTTCCTTAAGCATCTTATCGCAAATTTACCACCTTCAGCCTTCTCCTCGCAGCATGAGCAAATTCTGGTCTAATTTTCCAGATTCTGACTTTCCAGTTAATTGCCTGTCTTGTTTTTGATTGCATTTCAGTAGATTCCTATTCTTAGCTCATACACATTGCACACATCTTGTTCTTTAACCTGTGTTTCTCCCTTTGCTTGCTGCTTCTGTTCCATTGCAGGTGTGATCAAAGACAAGGAGCGTAAAATGGAGGACGATCTGAGCATCTCAAGACCTGGGAACTGTGCATATCTGGGGTCCCTCCTGTGGGAACGCACCTTGCCCTACAATGAGATTGAATACGTTGACCTGGATGAATTTTTGCTGGAAAATGGTTTGCCTCCAAGTCCAGCCCATCCGTCCTATTCCCCAGGCAGCCAGCACATCGCCTCGCCTTCCAGTGGGGTAGTGGTGGATCTTAGTCGACTGGCTTCTTGTGCATCATCGTCTTCGGTCTGTTCTTCATCTGGTGAAGGTCTAGTCGGCAGTGATTATGACCAAAACTGCAGCAAGACAGGTAAATTTGGCTGTACATTGGGCAAGAAGATGGTGTGGGGGAAAAAGGGTGAAAACATAGTGATTGGCTCCTGTGGTTCTCCTGCTTTTGGGATGAGATTTGTAAGAGAGCTGTAAGAATCTCCTTTTAACTCTTTCCCAAAGTCTGTTTTTTCTATAGAAGAGAGTATTTGTAGCTCAGGGTTGAACTGTGGGGTCCTTGTTGCTCCTCGAGCTTGGTGGTTTTCTTGCAGATGTTTCATTAACCAACTAGGTAACATATGCAGATGGTGTTACCTAGTTGGGTAATGAAACATCTGCAAGAAACCACCAAGCTCCGAGAGCATCAAGGATCCCACAGTCTGGGTTTTTTCCCCTCAGCTTCCAAATATTTTAGATGTCACAACCAGCATACATTGATTGTAGGCCTAAAACCATAGATACCCACACAAATATTTGTTGATAGTATTATAAAGAACACTCTTATAAAGCTAGGTTGCGAATTAGAGTTGCATTGCTACATGCTTTATTTTGTTTTCCTTCTGCAGTGCCTCTATGGCAGAAGTGGGGAACGATGGCCCCTTTATGATTTGTGGACTTCAACTCCCAGAATTCCTGAGCATGGCTGGCTTCTTATTCTATGGAATAAGAAGAAAGCATAATTTAAACTTGCCCTTTGAAGTTGTAGGGGGCAAAGTCATATTGTAATTTATATTTTATTTAAAGACACAAAGACTTGGGGACCTGCATCCAGGTTACACATGGATGCATGTAACAAAGCATTTTTTATACAAAAATAGATTGTGGAAGTCATGATTTGCAATGAAAGAGCAGCAAAAGAGAAGAGTGTGTGTAGGGTTTTTCCCCCTGTAAGACAATTTTTCTTTTCTGAATCATTCCTTCCAAGCTACTTTTCTTCCTGTGGCTAAATCTGTATGAAGAGAAAAGGACTTTGTGCGCTGAGCAAAGTGCATGTTTTCTTCCCTCTGCTCCAGATCTCAATTTTAACCCTCCATTTTGACCCTTGTGCTAAGTGTACTCTTGTATGTCCTATTTGACTAGTTCTTACTTTAAAAAGAACTCTAAAATTATTACAAATATATTTATTGTTGGATTAACAAAAAGACTCAAAGGTGCTTTTTTCTTCAAAAGACAATTGGAAAGAAGAAGAAAACGTTTCGCTTCTCATCCAAGAAGCTTCATCAGTTCTGAGGGTGGGGGGACGGAAAGGTAGGTTCATCAGAACTGATTACAGATTAACAGAGTTGGAAGGGGACCTTACAGGTCATCTAGTCCAACCCCCTGCCCAAGCAGGAGACCCTACATCTGCCTCTACCTAGGATTGAACTCACAACCTCCTGATTGTGAGGCAAGAGCTCTACCTCTAGGCCACAGCAGCTGGGTTAGGCTTCTTGGATGAGAAGCAAAACATTCCCCCCCCCATTCTTCTTCCTCAAGGAAAACACAGCCCAGTTGCCTTTTGAAGGGGGGAAAAACACCTTTGAGACAACTATGACCTGGATGACTGAGAATCTCCATAGATAACTGCAGAAAGACTATTCTTTGAAACATGCAGGCTTAGCAGTGGTGTGGAGGTGATAAAAAAATTATTTTAGCACCCTCACTGGGTTGGGGGGGGGAAGGAATGCAGTTTCGTGTTCGTGATTTGTATAGGAATTATTTTCTCTACCTGTTGGAAGTTGTAGAATTTCAGAGAAGTTTGAAGCTATTTTTATGGTTGAGAGGACCAGAAAACAGATTTTATGGCATAATCTAGAGGCAACTAAAGATGCAATATTCTGAAAATAAGCTTATCCTGACTTGAACAAACATTCACTGCAGTTTTCATCAATATGTGGACTTCAGCTTCCAGAATTCCCAGTCAGGCAATTTCAATTATAGATATTGCAAGGAATTCTGGGAGATGAAGTCTATACAGCTAAAGATACACCTGTTGAGAATTGATCCAATGGATGAAAATCCCATGTTATAATAGAATTAATGTATTAAAGAGTACATGGAATGGGATGGAGATTTAAGACAATTTACAACAGTAAAAACATTGCAAATTAATGCATATACTCAACTTTATTATTACTTTAACAGTCTCATAGGCTCCGGGGATGTCTGAGAAGTTTAAGTTGGGTATTGTGTTCAACTCCCATGCTGAAAACAATTACTTCTAAACTTCAATTTCTTTGTCTGGATTTGCACAACATGCTAAGTTTGGTTAGTTTTAACCTTGTTTAGGGCTTTGGTGGAAGGATTAGCACGTTGTACAAGTCCAGCCTGTTTGAATAGTTTATGGTTCAGCAACATCAGAAAATGGATTAATTCAGTAACCAATTTCACTGCATTGTGCAAACCCCACCCCAGAGTGGTGGTAATATTGTTTTTAGACTTCATTTCTGACTGAGCCTTGTTCTGATTCCCAATAGAAAGGTGGAGTGTGTGGATTTTTAAAAACAGAATAATAAGAAGTTTGAGTTGGATAATATTTAGTAAGCGATCTACCAGGTTTGAGTCTGAATATTGCTTTTTGGCTTCCATTTAGAAGTGTGATTGTTGAGAAGTTGGAGGAAAGGAGGAAGTTTACAGAGCTTTGGATGGAAAACTGGTGCTTACAGTTTATGATGAAAAATATCAAGAGTGCAAGTTAGTGGGGATGAATTGATTCCATCCACAGTGTTTGGGGCTCCTTGGAGGATATGCAACACCAGAATTGTGCTCTAGAGCAGTGTCTCTCAATCTCAGCAACTTTAAGCTGTGTGGACTTCAATTCCCAGAATTCCTTCAATTCCCAGCATAGCTGACTGGGGAATTCTGGGAATTGAAGTCCACAGAGCTTAAAGTTGCTGAGGTTGAGAGACACTGCTCTGGAGTCATTCTTAGACCAGTGGTGCTCCAGGTTGATTTGCACATCAGTAATGTTTTGATCACATCAGACAGTGTCATCAGTAGGGTGCAAAAGTAATGTAATTAAACTGATGTTCAAGATGATGCAGGTTTTCAAGTGAATTTCTAATTCCTATATTTGATAAATGTATATGGTCCCTCTCAAACTTTAAGACTTGATGGTACATCAGCCCTCCTACATCCCCCTACCTCCCATAAAGTTTCTTATCAATTATGATCCTTCACTTTCTCTAACTTGGTTAGCTCAGTGTTAATTGGAACATCCAGCATTTCTGAATGCTGCATCTCTTCCATAGAGCACTCAAGATGGCAACCGAGGCAGACGCCTAGCCACATTGCTGGAGATCAGTAATAGGGAAACCCCCGAAACCTAGGGTTATAGACAGGATTAGAAGCAACCAAACAAAGAGAATAGACATAGTTTAGGTCCTAATAACAAATATAACAACAATTAGGGTCTAGGACCAGCTGAACCCGAGGAAAATAAAAAAAAACGACTAACCACGTGGCTCCAGAGATCTGAAGAAGAAGAGATCATAAAGAAACAGGTGATCCTGATCTACTTGGACGGATCGCTACCGGAGCCAGGAATAGCCAGAGAAAAGGGATAAGTGGAGAAACGAGCAAGCGGCAAGGGAGAGCCCCCAACAAAGGCAAACACCAAACAAGAGACCAAGAGACATGAGATTTGACCGAAGGAGGACACCCAGGAAGACCGGCTAAACGATCTACTGTGAATCCGGCGTTTCTGAAAGGTGATCCTGACAAATTCCCAAATGAAGGTGAGACTTAAGAGATTCCCTGAAACTCCCTGTGGGGTGATTCCGAGCTATCCCTGCGAGGCTATTCCCTGCAAGGCTATCCCGTGAGGAAATTCCCTGTGAGGTGACTCCCTGCTTACGAGCTCTGCGAAGCACAGAAATTCCCTACAAAGTGATCCATCTCATGTGTTGAAGTGAGCTGGAGCTGTGAGGCTAGCAAGGCGATTCCCTGCGAGCGGAGCCTGTTTCAGTGTGCCCAGATCCCCCTGCAACCATTGGATTCCCCTGCACCCAGAGGATAACGGGAGCCACATGGCTGGGAAGCCAGGAGCAACGGTAGCACTGCAGAGGGGAGAGCCGGCAACGAGAGGCAGCACAAAGAAGCTTATACCGGCAAAGATCAGTGGAGCATGTGTGATCCCCAGCGTGTTACAGCAGAGTCCATCCCAGGAGCACCTAACCAAGCCTATTTCCCCACCGGAGATCGGAGCCTGCTTGTTTTCCCCCCATCAGAGCCTGCTTGTTTTCCCCCATCACAGCTTGTTTGTTTCCCCCATTGGCGCCTGCTTGTTCCCCCCATCGGACCTTGTTTGTTTGCCTCATCGGAGCCTGCTTATTTCCTGGACTATAGATTGGGATTGATAGATTGAGATTGATCATTGTTTAATTTAACCTAACTGATTGATAGATTGGGAATTTAATTGATTGATAGATTGGGAATGATTGTTAGTTGATTAAGTGATTTGATTGTTTAATTATAGGGATACCTACTAGAAAAAATGATAGATTGTTTAGCTAACTAACCCATCAGACTAATAGATTGATCAACCAATAATAGAGTGATTAGCCAACTCACATCTGATTGATAGACTGGGACAACTGATTATAGTAAAATAAAGTAGTATTTATTTATTTATTTATTGTATTTTATTTTATTTGCATTTATATGCCGCCCAACTCCACAAGGACTCTGGGCGGCTTGCATCAGAAATAAAGTGAATGCAAATAACAAAATTAAAAACATTTAAAAAACATTTAAAAACAAATAACAAAGTTTAAAAACCCATTCAAACACTCTTCAGTCAGAGGGCAATCTATCCAGGTGTTACTCTCATTGGCCCCAGGCCTGCCGGCAGAGCCAAGTTTTTACGGCTTTTCTGAAGGCCGGGAGGGTGGGGGTAACGCGGACCTCCGGGGGCAGTTGGTTCCAGAGAGCCGGGGCCGCCATAGGGAAGGCCCTTGCCCACGGGCCTGCCAGCCAACATTGCTTGGCGGACGGGACCTGGAGCAGACCGACTCTGTGGGCTCTAACCGGTCGCAGGGAAGTATGTGGTAGCAGGCGGTCTTGGCAATACACTGGTCCTAAGCCATGTAGGGCTTTAAAGGTAATCACCAACACCTTGAATTACGTTCGGAGACTGATGGGTAACCAATGCAGCTCGCGGAGAATGGGAGTCGTGTGGGTGTACCTAGGGGCACCCACTTCCGCCTGCGCCGCTGCATTTTGGACCAATTGAAGTCTCCGAACGCTCTTCAGGGGTAACCCCATGTAGAACGCGTTGCAGTAGTCAAGTCGTGAGGTGACAAGGGCGTGAGTGACTGTGAGAAGTGGCTCTCGATCCAGGAAGGGCTGCAATTGGTGCACAAGACGCACTTGTGCAAAGGTCCCCCTAGCCACAGCTGTCAGATGTTGATCCAATTTTAGCTGTGGATCTAGGAGGACACCCAGATTGCGAGCCCGTTCTGAGGGGAGCAGTTTTTCACCCCCCAGAACCAAGGAAGGACAGACGTCATAGTCCTTGGGAGGCAACATCCATAGCCACTCGGTCTTGTCCGGGTTGAGTTTGAGCCTGTTCACTCCCATCCAGACCCTCACATCATCCAGGCACCGGCACATCACATTCACCGCCTCACTGATTTGGCATGGGGTGGAGATGTACAACTGGGTATCATCAGCATATTGCTGGAACCTCACCCCATGCCGGCGGATAATCTCACCCAGCAGTTTCATGTAAATGTTACATAGTAACGGGGATAGGACCGATCCCTGGGGCACCCCACATAAAAGGGGTCTAGGGGTCGACCTCTGCCCCCCAACCAACACCGACTGCAACCGGTCAGAGAGATAGGAGGAGAACCACCGGAGTACGGTGCCTCCCACTCCCAGCTCCCTCAGCCGGAGAAGAAGGATACCACGATCAATGGTATCGAACACTGCTGAGAGGTCAATTAGCACCAAGATGGAGGAGTGACCTCCATCTCGGGCTTGCCAGAGATCATCCATCAGCGTGACCAAGGCTGTTTCTGTGCTGTAGCCAGGCCTGAAACCCGATTGAAAAGGGTCTAGATAATCCGTATCATCCAAGATTTTTAGATTTAGATTTTAGATTTATTATTAGAGTTGGAAGGGACCTTGTAGGTCATCTAGTCCAACCCCCTGCTCAAGCAGGAGTTCCTACACCATTTGAGACAGATGGCAGTCCAGTCTCCAAGAGTTGTTGGAGCTGCCGCGCCACCACTTTCTCCACAACCTTCCCTACAAAGGGTAGGTTGGAGACTGGTCTAAAGTTCTTAAAATCAGTTGGGTCCAGGGAAAGCTTCTTGAGAAGGGGCCTCACCACCGCCTCCTTTAGCAGCTGCGGGACGAAACCCTCTCTCAAAGAAGCGTTGACCAACACCTGGAGCCAACCTCGTGTCACCTCCTTGCTGGCCAAAACCAGCCAGGAGGGGACACGGATCCAGAATACAAGTGGAGGAGATCACAGCTCCCATGGCCTTGTCCACTTCCTCAGGGTTCGCAGGCTCAAATTCTTCCCACAAAATAGGGACAGGATCTGCCCCTGTCATCTCAACTTGTACTGCCCAATCAGAGTCCAGGTCAGTCCGGATCTGAGCGACTTTATCCGCCAGATACTGAACAAATTCCTCAGCTCTCCCCTGTAAGGGTTCCTCCGTTCCCTCCACATGGAGAAGGGACCGAGTCACCCTAAAAAGGGCGGCTGGGCGAGAATCTTACTGTAAATAGTAAGTAGAATAAGATAGCAAGAAGCAGTAATATAAGTAGTGAACAGTAAGTAGAATAAGACAGTAAGAAGCAAAATAAGCTAATTGATAGACCAGGACAACTGATTGTAGTATTAAAAAAAGTAGTAAACAGTAAGTAGAATAAGATAGTAAGAAGTAGTAAAATAAACAGTAAATAGTAGGACAAGATAGTAAGAAGCAAAATAAGTTAACAAATAGTAAGTAAAATAAATTAATAAGAAGCAAACAGAATAAGTAAAATAAGTTAGTAAATAGTAAATAGAACAAGAAAGATTGAGACCACCTACTGTAGTAGAATAAGTTAGTAAATAGTAAGTAGAATAAATTAGCAAGAAACAAGTAGAATAAGCAGAATAAGTAATAAATAATAAGTAGAATAAGTGAGCAAGAAGTAAGTAGAATAAGTAGAATAAGTTAGCAAGCAGTAAGCAAATAAGTAAGTAGAATAAGCAATTTGATAGACGTAACGGACAATAGGAAACCTTCTAGTAACCACATCCCCACACTCTACACGCTAACAGACAAAGGGAAACTTACTAGTAACTCCACACTCCCACACTCTACACTCCTACTCTCACTCCCAACCAAAAAGCCACACACATGGATCAAGGAACAGACTCCATTGTGACATGCAGAACATGCTCCATGTACACGCTTATGCCCACAGAAAACCATAACTACACATGCACCAAATGCAAACTAATCAAATTACTAGAAGAAAAAATTGAAGACCTGGAGAAAAACCTAAACACCCTGAAACTCAACCAACAAAACGAGAAACCCCAAACCCCACAAAAAGAACACGCACAAAATGAACACAAAAATGACCAAGCAACATCCACTACAGCTAACCCCTCGGAGGAAGAAAGCAGATGGACACATGTCACCCACAGAAAAAAACACAAACCAAACACAAAACCACTGTCCAAACCAACCAACCCAGACCCAACCCCACTGGCTCTAAGCAACCAATACCACAGACTTCCAATAGAAGATAACGCACAGACACATAAAAAAGAAACATCAGAAAGAAACCTCAACAAAGCAGCAGCACCAAACACCACTACAACAAAGAAAGAAACTCCCCAAACAACCCCAGGCAAAAAGAAAAGGCGAGTACTGGTAATAGGAGATTCAATCCTCAGAGGAACCGAACCTGCCATCTGTACACCAGATAACCAATCCAGAGAGGTATGCTGCCTCCCAGGAGCCAAAATCATAGACGTAGCAGAGAAAGTAACCGAAATAATAAAACCCACAGACTATTACCCCCTACTATTACTCCATGTAGAAACAAATGACACAAAAAAGAACTTGAAAACAATACAGAACGACTATGAGCAACTAGGCAAGAACATCAAAAACCTAGGTGCGCAAGTAGTCTTCTCATCCATACTACCAAAAAGAGGACAACACCCAGCAAGGGAACATAGAATCCTACAAGTAAACCACTGGTTAAAGGGTTGGTGTCGCCAAAAAAACTTTGGATTCCTGGACCACGGACTGTACTACCTCCAAGATGGACTATTGGCAAGGGATGGGTTACACCTCACCAAGACTGGGAAGAATGTCTTTGGTAAAAGACTGGCCCAACTTGTCAGGAGGGCTTTAAACTAAAATCGCGACGGGAGGGTGACCAATCTACAGGATCCCCCGGGACCCAACTCCAAGCATGGACCCCAAGCAAACAAAACAAACAACGAACCAAAAAGGGATGGGGAAGAAAACAAACTCAAATGCCAAACAAGAGACAAAGAAAGAACACCCACAATCAGGCACAAAGAACTCAAATACCTCTACACAAATGCACAAAGCCTAGGGAATAAACAGGGTGAACTTGAAACATTAATGCATGAAGGTACACACGACGTAGTTGGAATAACAGAAACTTGGTGGGACGAATCACACGATTGGAACACACAGATAAAAGGATACAAACTCTTCAAAAAAACCAGATCACACAAAAAAGGAGGTGGTGTTGCGCTGTATATAAAGGACCACTATGTAGCTACAGAGCTACAAGTAACCAAGGAAGAAAACCCATTAGAATGCATATTGGTCAACATAAAAGGGAAAAAAGAACGACACAACAATAGGAGTTTACTACAGACCACCAAACCAAACAGAAACAGTGGACACCCTTTTTACCAACCAGCTAAAGAACATATGCAAGAAAAACAACATTGTAATAATGGGAGACTTCAACTACCCGGATATCAACTGGAAAACCAACTCAGCACCAAGTGAGAAATCTAAGAAATTCCTAACCAGCCTAGCTGACAACTTCATTGTCCAAAAAGTGGAGGAGGGAACTAGAGGGGCAGCCATACTGGATTTAATACTCACAAACAGAGAAGAAACAATAGAAGGAGTCGAAGCTGCGGGAACACTGGGCGAGAGTGACTGCGTAATACTAAAATTCACCATAAAGCAAACACAAATAACTGAACATAATTGTTAGGTTCTCATACTGAAGAGGCAGGAGGCGAGTGAGTGGCTTCAGCTCTTTATTAGGTCATGGTGGGAAACAACAGCAAAGACCCCAGCTGTGGCTGGGGTTTAAATAGGATAGCCCTGGCTTGGACCAGGGCCAATCAGGAGCAACCTGTTGATGACAATAAGCTGGACCAGATTGGGAACTTCCCAGCTAAGATGTAAATGTCGGGACATAACATCCCTCCCCCCTTAGTTCAGCTCAACGCATTTGCATACGTAGTCATCTAAATACGCTGGACGTCTGGTGTCTCTAGATGACCTGCACAGCTCAGTTTGGGCATCGGCTTTGGGCGGAGAGGATGTGTTTTCCCTCTCTGGCTCCCTCTGTGGAACCTGCTGGAATACTTCGGGTGCGGCCCGGATTCGGCATGGAATGGAACCTCCGCAATCGCTGGGTGGCGCTTCTGGAACTTCAGCTAAGTACTCCGTCTCACTCGGGTTAGACGTAGCTGTAGGGAAAATGACATTATTGCCCTTCTCCCAATCGGCGTTTAGCGGCGGCCTATAGCGAAGCTGGTCTATGAGATGCCACCATTTTCTCCCATCCTCCAAAACTATTATATATGATTTTGGCCCAGTTATTTCTTGGACCTCCCCAGGTAGCCATAGGGACCCCTCGGCGAAGTTCTTTGCAAATACTGGATCTTTTATTTCGAACGACCTAACTTGAGCATGATATTTTATTTCTTTTTGGTTTTAATAAGAGGGGTGTAATCTGTCTAGGGTGGACCGTAGCTTTCGGCCCATCAGCAACTCGGCATGACTTTTCCCTGTGGCCGTGCTGGGGGTTATGTGTTGCCAAGTGAGGAGTGTGTCTATTCGGGCCTGCCAATCCCCCGGGCCAATGCGGCCCAATGACTCCTTCACTGATCGCACTGCTCGTTCTGCTTGGCCATTGGAACTCGGCTGGAATGGCAAGATTAGTGTGTGTTTGATACCTAGGCTGGCTAGATATCCCTCGAACTGTGTTGAGGTGAGTTGAGGCCCGTTGTCTGACACAATGGTGTCTGGAAGGCCGTGTGTGGCGAACAACTTCCTTCAAACCTTTATTACCGCCTCGGTTGTTGTTTTGGGCATGATTTCGACTTCAAGCCATTTCGAGTATGCATCTACTGTTATCATGAATGTCTGCCCATGGAATGGCCCCGCGAAGTCTATGTGGATGTGTGACCAAGGGGCCCTGGGTTGTTCCCATTCAAAAACTGGGGCTTTTGGCGGTGATGGCCTGGACTCCTGGCATGGAGGACACCCTGCGACCCATTCCTCTATGTTTGTCCATTTTGGGCCACCATACATAGCTCCGTGCCAGTGCCTTCATTCTCACCACCCCTGGGTGCCCCTCGTGTAGTTCCCTTAGAACAGGGGTCGGCAAACTTAAACACTCAAAGAGCCATTTGGACCCGTTTCCCACAGAAAAAAAACACCGGGAGCCACAAAACCTGGGTGGGCGTGGCCAACTCGACATCACTCACTCCCACCCAGTCACATGACCCCCTAGCCACACCTACCCAGCCAGTCATTAGGACAGAGAACTGGGAACCACAAAACCCTTTTCTCTCTCCCCCCCTTCTATCTATGTCTCTCTCTCTCCCCCTCTGTATCTCTCTCCTCCTCTCCCTCTATCTCCCCCCTCTTTCTGTATCTCTCTCCCCCTCTCCCTCTCTCTGCATCTCTCTATGGCTCTCTCCCCCTTTTCCTCTCTATCTCCCCCCTCTCTCTGTATCTCTCTCCCCCTCTTTGTATCTCTGTGTCTCTATGTTTCTCTACCCCCTCTCTCTGTATCTATGTCTATCTCTCCCCCTATCTCTCCCCCTATCTCTCTCTGTATCTCTCTCTCTCTCCCTCTCGCCCCCTCTCTCTGTATCTCTCTCTTCCCCTCTCCCTCTCTATCTCATCCCTCTCCCCCTCTCTCTCTGTATCTCTCTTCCTCCTCTGTATCTCTCTCTGTCTCTCTCTCTCCATCTCTATATCTCACCCTCTCTCTGTATCTCTGTGCTTAATTTTTAAGTCTTAGTTAAACTATAGATACGTTGAATAAAACTTGATATCATACTTAATAACGATATTATTTATTGATAAAATTAAATTCCTTACAATTTACCTTACAATATCCATAAAATTAAATCATGACAATGACTGACAAACACTAATGTGAACAATGGCCTTGCATCTCCTTGCAAAGTTTGGATAAGTCAGGTTTGTATGTTGTTGTTTTTAATTTTAGGCACGATTCCAGGTTCTCATCAATAAGACGACTTCTCAATTTACTCTTGATAAGGTTCATGCTTGAAAATAATTGTTCGCATAAATATGTAGACCCGAATAAGGAAAGAACAGCAAACACTAGTTTATTTCAGTTGATTATATGAGTCAGGAATACTATTCCAGGTGTTAAAAATCAACATATCTTCCTTCTCCAGGTCTTTCAAAGCTGACCACTTGTGCTGTGAACTAAGTTCACATTTGTTTTTCTCCAATATTTCTATATCAGCACAAAGACGTCCAAATTTCGAGCTCCACAATTCTTTGTTTTTTAAATCCAGCAATTGCATTTCAAAGTCGCCAATGTTAATATTAAAGGGAGATAAATTTAATTCTGTTACATTAGCATTAAGAGGTTTTTTAACAAAGGCTAACGTCGCTTTGCTGTTTCTAAATTCCTGAAACCTGTTGAGAAAAGCTTTCCTCATATTTAAAAGTGTTGTTTTGAAATAGCAAATGTCAATATCAGAATTATTTTCTTGGTGATGTTTCAACAGGCTTGGAAAGTGAGTCAAAGTTTCTCTTTCAAAATCTTGAGCAAAAAGAGATAATTTGTTTTAGAATGAAATAACTTCTTCTAACATCGAAAAAATTGTGTTTCCTTTCCCCTGTAGTTTACGATTACGCTGATTTAGATGAGACGTAACATCTATCATGAAATAAAATTTTTGGATCCACTGATCGTTCGTTAGTTCTGGGTAGTGAACACCCTTCTCAAGGAGAAATGCTTTAATTTCTGTTAATAAGGAAGCGAAACGTTTCAAAACATTTCCTCTTGATAACCAACGTACCTTGTTATGCAGCAGAAGATCTGCATACTCACTCCCCATTTCAACTAAAAATTCTTTAAATTGGCGATGATTAAGAGCTTTAGCTATAATGGAGTTGATAATCTTAATCACCAATTCCATAACTTTGCAAATTTCTTCTGGAAATGTCTGTGCACAAAGCGCTTCTTGATGAATGATGCAATGGTAAGTAAGTATCTCGTGATTAATTTTTTTTTCCAAAATAGCAACAAACCCATTTCTTACGCCGATCATACTTTTCGCCCCATCTGTTGAAATTGAGACAATTTTATCGAGTGGAATATGATGTTTTTCAAGGCACTCAATTACAGCATTTGCTATATCCTCTCCACGTGTTTGACCTTTGAGTGGCAATAATACTAAAAGTTCTTCTTTAGGACCTGTAGATGAAATAAATGGTACAAAAAGTGAAACTTGCGCTGTATCATTTATGTCACAAGACTCGTCAACTGCTATTGATAAAGCTGAAATCAATTTAAGATCTTCGACTTGCTGGTTGGTTATATTCGAAGACATTTTGGCTGTTCTATCTTTCACTGTTTTAGCAGACAATGGTAACTCTTTAATTTTTTTTAGAATATCTTCTTTGCTCTTAGAATCCCGAAATAGCTCTTCGGATGTATTTATAAAACAACTTTTTATGTATTCGCCGTCTGTATATGGTTTTCCTCTCTTAGCAATCTCTTGACTAACCACAAAACTTGCAAAATTAACATTGTTGGAAGATTGCATCCAGTAATTAAATACAGAACTTGATTTTTTTTTACTCTTCTGAAGTTCCTCAACTGCTTTCTTCCTTGCATCACCGACAGGATATTTAGCATTAAATGACATGTGTTTAGTTGTAAAGTGTCTCTCCAAATTTGATTTCTTGTTATGCGCCAATGTTTCCAGAAAAATAAGACAGGTAGGAAGGCCATTTCTTTGAATAAATGCAAAAGTCTCGGTCCATTCAACTTTAAATTCACGGTTTTCGTCTTCCGTTTTTCTTTGCTTCTTCTTTGTAGCCATGTCAAACAGGGCACCTAAAAAATGTTACCAACACAAAATAATTACAATTCTTAAATCAAAATCAAAAATTAAGTCCTGATCTTTGGATCCTCCAAAATAGCCTGGTTTTAAGTCACCTTCTTTCAACATCTCTTCCAAAACTCTGCCTGTTTTCAGTTCCTCTGGATTCAGTTATTAGAGTTTTTATTAGAGTTTTCTAATAGTATCAAATATTCATGTGCAACTTTCACCAAAGGAAACATATCTGCAAGGCACCTCTGGGACCATTCATTCTGGTTGAAGACCAGAACATGTCTATCCTACAGACTTTTACCCAGTGGCTTGTATCTTCATCACCATCAGACAAGAGGGGTAAATTGCTTGTTGGAGTTATTTTGCTCCCCCCCCCCACACACAAATCTTTCATTCCCTTTATCTTCACCATCCCCCCCCTTTCTTTTTAGCTGTATAACTATGAGCACGAATCAAGGCATCAACATTCCCAGTAGATTCCACGAAATTAAACTTCCAGGACTTAATTGTTTACTAAGCACCTTCATGCTTAGTTCCCAGGAAAAAAAGAGTGGGGGGGAAGGGGAAG
This sequence comes from Diadophis punctatus similis, assembly GCA_023053685.1. Classification (NCBI taxonomy): domain Eukaryota; kingdom Metazoa; phylum Chordata; class Lepidosauria; order Squamata; family Dipsadidae; genus Diadophis; species Diadophis punctatus. Next base: position 509,938 of record JALIGW010000070.1, on the reverse strand, counting down.
GGGGAAGAGCCAGCCCACGTGGAAGAAGAGGAAATCCGATGGCTGCTGCCTTCTTAGTTTGCCTCTTCTCCTCCATCCCCAGGTAGCATACCAGCATGCAAATCAAGAGAGTTTTCTAATAATATCAAATATTAACATGCAACTTTGGTAAACATCTTTGCAAGGCACCTCTGGGACCATTCATTCTGGTTGAAGACCAGAACATGCCTATCCCACAGACTTTACCCAGTGGCTTGTATCCATCAGACAAGAGGGGTAAAATGCTTGTTGGAGTTATTTTGCTCCCCCCCCCCACACACAAATCTTCCATTCCCTTTAGCTTCACCATTCCCCCCGCTTTTTTTTAGCTGTATAACTATGAGCACGAATCAAGGCATCAACATTCCCAGTAGATTCCACGAAATTAAACTTCCAGGACTTAATTGTTTACTAAGCACCTTCATGCTTAGTTCCCAGGAAAAAAAGAGTGGGGGGGAAGGGGAAGGGGGAAGAGCCAGCCCACGTGGAAGAAGAGGAAATCCGATGGCTGCTGCCTTCTGAGTTTGCCTCTTCTCCTCCATCCCCAGGTAGCATACCAGCATGCAAATCAAGAGAGATTTCTAATAATATCAAATATTAACATGCAACTTTGGTAAACATCTTTGCAAGGCAAAGGTGGGGGCGAAGGGGGAGAGGTAAATAGGCAAAAACGCGGAGAGTGAAGGCTGCTGCTCCCATAGGGAAGTCAATTCTAACCAAACAAAGCCGGACTTTCAGCCCAAGGGACACTTACCGAGTAACGGTGACTAAAATCTCCACTTCAGTTCCAAGGTTGATCCTGCGAGGCACTATTTCCCAGGGATTTGGACTTTTGCAGCAGAAGGGGGTGTTCAAAACCCTCGCCAACTGACCCTCTTTCTGCAGGTCGCCTTTCCCACTTGGTGACTTTTAAAGAGTCGGAAGGCGGAACGCAATGAAGCTTTTTTTTTGGCTAAATTCCTTCCAGAGGAATTCCAGAGCCAAGGTGGCGCAGTGGTTAAAAGCAGCACTGCAACCTTCAGCTGATTGCTAGTTCAGCAGTTCAGCTGTTCAAATCTCACCAGGCTCAAGGTTGATTCAGCCTTCCATCCTTCCGAGGTGGGTAAAAGGAGGACCCAGATTGTTGGGGGCAATATGCTGAACTCTGTAAACCGCTTAGAGAGGGCTGTAAAGCACTATGAAGTGGTATATAAGTCTAAGTGCTATTGCTATTGCTATTGCTATTCTGCCGGAGCCTTGCTTTCTCATGTAAATCACGCCAATCATGTCTCTATGGAAACCCCTGAGACCCTGAGGCTTTGAAACAATTAAACTCTAATTGATTTTTGGCTTGACTTTTGAGGCAAATCTAACCTCCGATTTCACCAAGCAGTTCCTAAGCCGGCCGTGAAAATACCACGTGTGCGCCTGCACATGGAAGAGCCTCACTCTAGGGCTCAAAGAGCCACTTTTGGCTCGCGAGCTGCAATTTCCGACCCTTGCCTTAGAATATCCTCTCGTAGCGACAGAGGAGCGAGGACCCTATCACCCCACAATAGACACCCCCCTTGTGTTGATAACTCATTTTACCTTTGTGCGTAGGGTTGGAGACTGGGTTTCACTGGCCCTTGTGGCCACCCCCTCCACACCCAGTTCATGATTGTCCGTAAATCAGAGTCTTTCTTTGTTTCGGCTGCAATGTCTGACGAGGTGATCAGTCCCGGTCCGGCACGGTCTATAAGCAGTACTGGAATCTCCGGCATGGGGTCGTCCACTAGGTCTGGCAATGGGCAGCGGCTCAACGCGTCTGTGTTGCCCATTTTCTTTCCAGGCCGGTGATTAGCATGTAGGAATAAGCGGAGAGAAACAGCGACCATCTCTGCATTTTGGGGGGTAGCGTGTCCGGAGTGGGCTTATTCCCCGCTAGGAGGCCCAATAAGGGTTTATGGTCAGTGACCAGTTCAAAATGTCTCCCAAACACATATTCATGGAAACGCTTTACTCCCGCTACAGCGGCAATTTGTCAATTTGGCCATAGTTCCTTTCTGCGCTTGACAGAGTCCTGGAGAAATAAGCAACAGGAACTTTGTGGCCATTTGGGAGCCGATGGCTCAGTACAGCCCCCACCCCAAAAGGAGATGCATCGCAAACCAACACAACCGGCAATGAGTCACTAAATTGCATTAAAAACTCTTGTTTTTGGCGCAGTGGTTAAAAGCAGCACTGCAACCTACTTCAGCTGACTGCTAGTTCAGCAGTTCAGCTGTTCAAATCTCACTGGCTCAAGGTTGACTCAGCTTTCCATCCTTCTGAGGTTGGTAAAATGAGGACCCAGATTGTTGGGGGCAATATGCTGAACTCTGTAAACCGCTTAGAGAGGGCTGTAAAGCACTATGAAGCGGTATATAAGTCTCAGTGCTATTGCTATTGCTATTGTCAGACAGCAAGCCTTTTACAGCCTGAAAAGCCCTGTTCTGAGCCAGCCCCCAAATCCAGGCCGTTTTTTTAGAGAGCAGGTTATGCAGTGGCTCCGCGACGGTAGCTTTATTTTGCAGGAATATGTTGTAAAAGTTCAACAACCCTAAAAATGCTTGAAGTTCAGTCCTGTTGGTGGGCACCGGGGCTTCCCTAATGGCCCTAAGTTTGTCCTTGGTGGGGTGTAATCCTGATCCATCTATCCGGTATCCTAAAAATTCCACTTCCGGAACCCCTATCTGGCACTTGCTGGCTTTTAGATTTAACCCAGTGTCTCGGAATCTAGTCAGTACTTCTCTGAGTCTTTCTCTTAACTGTATTGTGTCTTTTGCTGCTATTAATATGTCGTCAAAATATGGGATGACACCAGGTACCTTGTTTAGCACTCTCTCCATTATACTTTGAAAAATTCCTGGGGCTACGCTAACTCCGAACTGCAGCCTATTACATTTAAATGCCCCGCGGTGTGTGACAATGGTTTGTGCTTCTGCAGTCTCACGATCCACAGGCAGTTGCTGGTACGCCTGCGCGAGATCTAGCTTTGCGAAAATGGCGCCCGGGCCTAACGTGTGCAATAGGTGCTGAACTACCGGCACCGGATATGCGCTCTGCTGTAGGGCCTTATTAACTGTGCATTTATAGTCCCCACAGATGCGAATAGAGCCGTCATTTTTTAATATTGGCACTATTGGGGTTTCCCACTTAGCGTGATCCACCGGTTCCAAAATCCCCTGACTGATTAACCTGTCTAGCTCTTTGTCTATCTTTGGCCTTAATGCAAAAGGAATTCTGTGTGGTTTTAGCCTTATTGGTGCTACCCTTGGGTCTAAGTTAAAAGAAATTGGGGTGCCCACATACTTGCCCAATCATTGGTCGTGTCACGATGTGAATATTGCCAGTTGTGCAGATCTACTGTTTCTTGTATTTATGGTCAAGCAGACATGTGATATGTTTTACTACGCATGCGTGCATTCCAGGAGTTCTTTGTCAACTCCCACTTCTTCCTCCTTCCTTCTCTTTCTCCATTTCTGCCGAAGGCAGACGTGACTTTCATTAGCCGATAAGATGTAGCTTATTAAGGATTTTTTTAAATTACTTTTGTACTGAAATAAATATTTTGTTAATTAGATTTGAATCTCGGTTTTATTTTCTAATGAGAATGACTTCAAAAGGGAACAAGATCCACAGATCGCCTCTACGGGGGAATGCCCCCCTTAACATGGTATCAGAGATGGCTGTAAAATTTATAGCTTCCTTTTGAAGGTCTTCTTGCATTTTAGGATAGTTAGCTAATTAGAGTGATTTATGGCCAGCCATGTCCACGGAGGCAGATAAAGAATTACAGCTGGAAGCAACTGAAAAGTGCCCTGCAGAAAGCTTTTCTCTACATGAAGAAGCCTCACCACCTCTTTTTGGGACTCAAACGGAAGATATTGCTGGGGCATCTTCACAAGCGGAACAGGATTTATTTACAGAGGTTAGTAAAAGTTACCCAACCACATCGTTCGTCCCTGGGGGAGATTCAACACGTCTTGGAGCTATCCCAAAAAGCTCCCAGCATGAAACTGCCTCATGCTATCAATATGAAACTCGCTCCCCAGACCTGTCTTCGTCAGGTCAAACTAGTGCAGAAAAACAAAATAATTTCAGTTATAGTCAACTGATAAGAACCCAGCAGGAGCAGATAAATCTTTTGCAAAAAGAATTACAGGAGGCTAGACTGCATGCATTTTTCCGTGCTGAAAAGCAAGATGTCCGCCCGCCTTCAGGCATTCCAAAGTGGAGCCATGACCCCCCCCCCTCTCCTTCTTCTTTATACAACTTAGAACAACGCCCTTGGATGGGCACGTCACAATCACGTGGGCAGAAATTTTTTGATGAAAGAGACTATGAATATGCTTATGCTGCACTGCCATCTAGTGGCGAAAAAAGGGATTCTTTTCTCCAAATAATTCAGGAACAGAATGAAACTTTACATAAACAGAATGAATCCTTGCATAAACAGAATGAAAGTTTGAATGAACAATTAAAAATATTGCAGGCTCAGAACAGAATGACTCAATTGAGGCTTGATACATTAATGCAGCGTCCATCATTAGCTGCACAACCTTTACAGGCACAAATTGTCCCGCCTGCCCAACCTATGCAAGCACAAATTGTGTATCCACCACAAGCCGGACCACCTCCAGTCCAGGCACCTCCTGCAGCCCCAATTCTGCAGCCAGCTCCAGCTGGTGTACTAGTTGTACAACAACAGCCAGCCCAGGCACCTCCTGCGGCCCCAATTCTGCAGCCAGCTCCAGCTGGTGCACTAGTTGTACAACAACAGCCAGCCCAGGCACCTCCTGCAGTCCCAATTCTGCAGCCAGCCGCAGCTGGTGCACTAATTACACAACAACAGCCAGTCCAGGCACCTCAAGCAGCACCTCAACCTGCTCAGGCCCAAGCTTTGCCACAAGCGATTCCACAGGCCGCACCACTGCAGGCCCAAGCAATTCCACCTATTTTGACACAACAATCACAAATCGTCCCATTAGTTGGCAACGCAAAATTAAAGCAATTGGGACAAAATTACAAAGTCTGGGTCTCTGAGATAACTATTTTGCTTCGTCGTGAGGGGACATATGACATAATCCAGAACCCCCCACAAAGGCCATGGGACGAAGCTATAAGGCTCCTAGATATTAAAGCGTCCACGAGTTTACTGATGTCGATGGACACCGAAATGCAGCAAACCTTTGTTCCTGATGCAACTGCCCAAGAAATATGGACTCAATTAGAACGTTGTTTTCGCCCAGTTTCAGCTGAGTCCACAAACTTACTTTTGTCACAATTTCATGGAACAAAACTTAAACCTACTGACAATATGGGGGCACACTTAACAAAAATGAAGCGCATGAGGAAAGATCTTGCAGAACGTGGCTATCCAATGGACGATAACCAAGTGGTCAGTATTATTACCAGTTCCTTGAATTACACATGGAGGGAGGCCATCACACAAATTAATCAAGTTCCTCTTGCTCAAAGAACTGTTGATCATGTTTGTAGAATTTTAACAGAATATGAAGCTTATATGCAGGCCACACCCCACTTACAACTACCACCTAGACGATCCTACGAACAAACCTACGCACCAAGAGTAATAAGATGCCAATATTGCGACCGTGCGGGCCATACAAGCAGAGATTGTATTCAATTGCAACGCACTCAAGTTCCTGTCCAGCCCAGAGGAACAGACTACAGACGCCAGTACCAACCCAGAGGGACAGACAACAGAGACCAGTACCAGCCCAGAGGAACAGCACCCAGAGGCAGCAGAGGCAGGGGACAGCACCGACCCGGTCCCAGGCGTGATTTCCCACCTCCATACACCATGCTAGCAATCACCCATGATACACAGCCAAAGCAATATGACCGGTCTCTTTTGTGGACTCTCGATAGTGGAGCGGCTGTTCACATTACTTACAGAAAAGAACTTTTCAAAGAGCTACATGAGCCTGAACCAGAATATCGTGAACTGTACGCATTTGGTGGCCACCCCTTCAAAGTTGAAGGAAAAGGGACTGTTTTTATTGAAGAGTTAGGTACCCTGGTACCTGATGTTTATTATATTCCTACAGCTAATTGTAATTTGCTTAGTCAGAATCATTTATCTGCTGTTTTACATTTTTATGTCCTTCATTTAGGTAACGCCAGTTATATTTTTAAAAATGGTCATATTATTGCTGACACAATTGTGATTGGTCAGGTCTACTATTTGAGGCCAAAGGCAGAACCTCAAATTCAGGCAAGTATAAAAATCTCAATAGAGAATATCACAGGCCCAGAGAGAGATACCCCAGAGAGAGATCCTGTGAATACTCCAAAGGCTCCTAAAGCCACAAAGCAACAGTTAATCAAACCCAAGGTTCCTCATGTTAATGTTAATGCTGCAACCTCACTTACAGGATTTCGTTTACATGACAGGTGTATACATAGATGGCACAGAAGATTAGGACATCCAAGTTTTGAGGTCCTTAAAAAATGCCATTTTTCGCACAAGGTTTGAATTTCAAAGGATGTAAGGTACATTTGGATTGTGCTGTTTGCAAAAAGGCAAAATCGAGGGCAGCAGCCGTTCCAAAACATGCTACACGTAAGTCAACACGCATTTTTGATTTGGTTCATACTGATATTGTGGGCCCTTATGGTCCAACTATTGGTGGTAAAAAGTATTTCTTAACTATTGTTGATAATCATTCTAGATATGGTTATGTCTTTCTTATGAAAGAAAAATCTGAGACCTTTCAGACCTTTAGAGATTTTGCATTCCAAATCTACAATCAACACGGAGTGAGGATCCGGAGAATCCAGAGTGATCGTGGTGCCGAGTTCACGTCTCAACGTTTCCAGGATTGGATGCGACGAAACGGTATCCTACACCAAACATCTGCCCCTTTCACACCGGCTCACAACGGAGTGGTAGAAAGATGGCAAGGGGTCCTTCAAACCATGATGCGCTGCCTCCTAGAAGATGCCAATCTCAAACACTCATTTTGGGGCGAAGCAGTTAAGTATGCAAATTACATTGTCAATCGTACATGGAGCAGTGTCATTGACCAAACACCCTTCTACATGTTATATGGCCGCCAGCCAGATCTTAGACACTTACACATTTTTGGTTCATATGCCATGGTCAACATTCCATTGGCCCAAAGAAGAAAAGGTGGCCCAATAGCAAAGAGACTGAGATATATGGGTGTTGATAGCAATTCTAAATGGGGAAGATTCATTGACTCTCACAATACGATAACAATTTCTAATTCAGCTAATTTTGAAGAAGATACAGATTGGTCCAGGATACATTCTAATCACCCTGGAGTTTATTTCCCTAGAACTGAAATTGTTGATACAGTGCAACCAGATGACCAATGTTCATCACCTGATATCCCATCCTACCACGCCGTGGATGCTGAAGCTAGCGACGCTGATGGAGATGTGGACAACAAGGAAGACGACTGGACAATCGTCCTGAGATGTTTCAAGAGAACTACAAAAGGTATTCCACCAAAGAGATACACAATGCAATTCACAAACACACCATCGCCATTGATCTGTAATGTTACACTCCCACCGGAGAACTTTTCACAAATTAAATATCTTTCTGAAGATGAACAACAAAAATGGTATGAAGCCATGCAAGTTGAGATGGATAGTTTGCAGAAACTCAAAGTATACACATCTGCAACACCTCCAACACACAAAAAAGTCATTGGCACAAGATGGGTCTACAAAATCAAACAAAAACCAGATGGTGAATTATTATACAAAGCAAGACTTGTTGCACAGGGTTTCGCACAAAGCTATCCTGAAGATTACACAAACACTTACTCACCTACAGTGCGAACTGAAAGTGTGAAAATTGCTTTAACCACTGCTTCTATCCTTGGACTTGAAGTTTTCCAATTTGATGTTGAAACAGCTTACCTACATGCTGATCTAGATGAAGAAATCTACGTCAGGTCCGCTCCCGGCTTCCGGGACCGAGAAGGGGATACCTGGTTCCTAAACAAGAGTCTCTATGGTCTGAAACAATCAGGTCTGATGTGGTACACATGTCTAAAAGACAAACTAAATTTAATGGGCTTTATTAAGTCCGACACTGATGAATGCGTGTTCACAAAAAGGTATGGAAATATTTATGAAATTGTTCTTGTTTATGTTGATGACATTGTTTACATTGGTCCAAACAAACACATGAGTGAGAATTTTGTTAAAGGTTTGCAAAAATACTTCACATTGAAATCATTAGGACACATCAATGAATATTTAGGAGTTCATATTGAAAAGACACAGAAGGGGTTTAGCCTTTCACAAGAAGCTAAGATAGATCAACTTTTGCATCATTGCAACATGACAGATGCAACGCCTACACAAACACCAATGCAAACTGATTTTCACAATTTGAAGGATGCATACAGTCCTGAGTTCAAGGATCAAACACTTTATCGTTCAGTAATTGGTTCACTACTTTACATTAGTGGATGGACTAGACCAGACATAGCACTTACTGTTAATTTACTTTCAAGACATGTAGGCAAAGCAACAGAGTTTCACTGGTCATGTATTAAGAAGTTACTGAGATACTTGATACACACAAAACACTTCAAATTGAAGCTAGAACCAGAACATACAGATACACACTAAACTTGCTGCTTTGTAATAATTCTCCCACGCAGGGAGTCCAAAGCCACCTCTGCTTCTACTATCCTGTAATGAAGTTAATTTTATCCTCGCCTTTTTTCCTGCCCACACAAATTTCATAATCTTCTTATTTAATTCTTTAAAAAAATTCTTGTCTAATTTTATGGGAATCGTTTGAAATAAACAGAGCAATTTTGGTAAAATATTCATTTTGGTAGTTGCGATTTTCCCTAATAATGACAGTTGTAATTTCCCCCACCTTTTTAAATCTTCCCCTATTTGTTGTATTAATTTCATGTAATTATCCTTTTTTAATGCTGAGCATCTTGCTCTTAGCCAAACACCTAAATATTTCACTTTTTTTACAATTTGAAGCCCCATTCTTTTCTCGAGTTCTACCTTTTGTTTTTCCGATGAGTTCTTAACTAACATTTTCATTTTCCCTTTGTTTATTTTGAGGCCTGCAACCTCTCCATATTTCTTTATCTCTTGTAATAATAACGGTCCAGATTCCAATCGGTCCTCAATGACAAATACCATAGGACTTTCGGTTGGCTCCGCTGCAACGAGGACGCTCCTCGTCGAGCGCCTAATCCCGTGCTCTGTAAAACTGCCAGAACTGCTGTCTGGTGGCTTGAAAATCTTCTCCCCGGGCACAGGGGAGAGATGAGAGCCGACAGGCGAGGGTAGAGCCCCCTTAGTGCCCCAGGAGAAAATCTGGGGCGCGAAGGGTGAGGGCTCCCCAGGTAGCCTGTCATCTGCTCCGGGACCTGGGACGCCTCCGCTTTTGCGGAGCAAGATGCCGCGACCAATTCTGCCTTTAATATGGGATTTTTAACAATTTGACTACAGCAGACAGAAAAAGCCAGGAGACTTGGATGGCAAGTACCTTAACTTAACTCTAATGTTGATTCATTACTTCGGAAATGACTAATTGAGTTAATGAGTAACAAAATGGCAATTGAAGCTTCAAAGGGCGTGAAAGTGAAAGCTAAAAGGAAAGTTTCATTTTGCTAGCAGCCCTCTGTTTGAAAATGCCTGACTTTGATGAACTTTCTCTTCTCTTTCTGATTTTGGACTAAAATAAAAAGTCTAATTTTAAATTTTAAATGGCTTTAAAATCTGGAAAGACTGTTTTTAACAAAGGACTTGAGTATCCTCCTGCTTACATTTCAAGAATGCAACCTACTGTCTATTCAACACCCCCACAGACTTTAACGCCTGAAAAGTTATTTGAAGCTTTAAAAGTTATGAAGAATGAACTTGTTACGGAATTTAATCTAAAAATTAATGAAATTAATGAAAAAATACAGGCTGTTTCAGAGGAGATTGCTACTCGACACCAGCAATTAAGGGAAGATATGTTATTTGCATTTAAAGGACTGGTAGGAAATATGGAAATTTTGGAAGAGGAGGTGGAAGAAATTAAACAGTCTGTGATAACTTTGGGTGAAGATATAGGAAAGACTCAAAATAAAATTGAAAATTATGAAGTTGAGGTGTTAATGATTCAATATAGAAATATGGAGTTTGCTTTAAGAGTAAGAGGCGTAAAAGAGAAAAAACAAGAAGATCTAAAAGAAAGGATGTTGGAGGCATTTGTGCACATGTTAGGAGTGACAAAAGAGGAATTGGGTATGCAAATTGACAAGATATATCGAGCCAATTCATGGGTGGCTAAACAGAAACATCTGCCAAGAGATATTGTAATATATTTTACCACAAGGACATTACGTAATGAAATCCTACAGGCGACTTTCAAGAACAAGCTCCAGGTAGATGGACAGGAGGTAATGACATTGAAAGAAATTCCTCCTAAAATGTTGAGAGCCAGAAAGGATTATGCCTTTCTGGTGGATGAATTGAAAAAACAGCAAATACAGTATAGATGGGAGGCTCCAACTGGGATAGCGGTGATACATCTGGGAAAGAGATATCGGCTCAATACGATATTGAAAGCAAGTGATTTTTATGTAAAAGTGTAAAAGGACCAGAGTGATGTTTATAATGTGGAAGAAGAGACAAAGGATCAGAGTCAGACCAGAGCAGCGGCTATATGTAAGGAAGTATCAAGACAACAGCAACCTAAGCTGACAACTCAAGAAATTACCAAACCACAAGTGTGTGCAAGAGTTAGATCTAAAGCTCGAATGAGAAGACGGAATGATTAGAACTTGGTTTCAGTATGGGCCAGATGGAGAGAAGATTAAAAATTGGTATTTTGCAGTAAGAAGTTAATTTGACAATATAAATAAAATGAAAATTCATTTATTATCGAGGAAATGACGCTGATGGTTGTGCATCTGGCCGAGATGGCGAAAGAAAGATTTCTTTTTTCTTCTTCTTCTTTTTATTATTATATTTTAAAGATTATATAAATGAAAGACACATAGAGGAATGGACTAAAAAAATTTCTTTTTGACTACTTTTAAAAGGTTCTGAGTTATATGGAATTAAAGATTTAGAATAATTGTGAAATTAATAATTTGATATATTGGAATGTTAGTTTATTAATAATATGCCTGATTTTTAGATTGTGCTTAAAAGGTTTTGAGTAATAAGGGGTTAAAGAATTAGAGAAATTTTGAAATTAATAATTTGTTAGTATATTTTAATTTTATGTTTATTGAGGAGGTATAGCGTCGGAAGAAGGAAGATTCATTTATCATCGAGGAAATGACGCTGATGGTTGTGTACCTGGTTGAAATGGCGAAAGAAAGATTTCTGTTTGTACTTTGTACTAATAAAACTTTTTGAATTAAAAAAAATGACAAATACCATATCATCAGCGAATGCCTGGACTTTGAATTCTTCCTGTTTGATTTTAGTTCCTTTTATTTCCCCATTTAGTCTAATTCTTTGTAATAATATTTCTAGACTCAGGATGAAGAGCAGAGGTGACAGTGGACAACCCTGCCTAACTCCTTTCATTATCTTGAATGAATTTGTGGTCTCCCCATTTATTATTACCCTCGCCTTTTGCATAGAATAAATCGACTCAATCATCTTTTCAAATTTGTCTCCGAATTTCATGACTTTAATTTGTTGGACCATAAATTCCCAATTCACATTGTCAAAGGCTTTGTGAGCATCCAGGAAGACATGGGGCCACTTGTCTCTCTGGGTGCACCTCATAATATTCCAATATATTAATTATTATTCTAGTATTATTTCTATTTTTTCTCATAGGAAGAAAGCCATTTTGATCTATATGTATCTTCTCATTTAGTATTTTTTTAACCGTTCCGCCATAAAGTTCATAAATAGTTTATAGTCTGAATTTAACAATGAGATTGGCCTATAATTCTTGATTTGTTTATTATCAGTCCCTTCTTTAGGGATCAGGGTAATATACGCCTCTTTCCATGATACTGGTACCTTTGCTTCCCTTAAAACTTCGTTGCATATTTCCAATAATAATACTTCCACTGATTCTCCTAAATGTTTATAAATTTCCCCTGGCAATCCGTCTGGTCCTGGGGTCTTATTACTTGTTTGTTTCCAAATTGCTTCTTTAAGTTCGAATTATGTTATTTCCTTATTTAATACTTCCCTTTCTTCTTCTCTCAATGGGAGCACATTATCCTCCTTCAAATAATCACTTATTTTCCCCTGTACTATTTCTTCCTGTCTATAAAGCCTTTCAAAGAATTCTTGTATAATTTCCTTTTTCTTCTCCATATTACTCTCTACTGTTCCTGTTGTGTTCTGACTGACCTCTAACTGAACTCTGGCTTGTTATGTCTGGCTGAACTCTGACTGAACTCTGAGTTGTTATGAACTCTATCTGAACTGTATGTTTTCACCCAGGTCCAGCATTTGAATGCTCAAACGCTATTGGTTGTTGTGTCTGACAGCCCTCTATAAAAGAGCAGCTGTCAGACCGTGTTTTGTTGGTTGCTTGAGTGAGCTAAGTAAAAGAGCTGTTCTGAAGTCTGTCTCCTGTGATCCTTACCCACTATCTAACAGTGGAGACGAGGGTTTGGGACCAGGAGAACGAAGACTAGTCCTCAAGCGCTGCAACCAGCCAGGCAGTACTAGCCACGTCTGCCTTCTCTCATTGGGATGTCTACCTTCCACCTGCCGGCGCCTTTCGACCCTGCCCGGGAAACATGGGACTCCTACATGCGGTGTTTCAAGTGCTTCCTCGAAGCCAATGATCTGCTGGGGCTGGCTGACAACATAAAAAGAGCTTTATTTCTGAGTCACTGTGGGCCAGAGGTGTTCGACACCGCAGAATCGTTGTCTGACCCAACCCCAGTCCACACCGTGACCTGGCAGGTGCTCCAGGCAACGCTGAAGACTCACTACGCGCCCACCCCATCCAAGGTTGTCCGGCGCTACGAGTTCTGCCAGCGGATGCAGCAGGAAGGCAAGACCATCAACCAATACATCGCTGCCCTCCATAAAGCCTCCGGCCACTGCGAGTTCCGCAACGTGGATGACATCCTGCTTGACCAGCTCATCTGTGGCGTGCAGGACATTCGCCTGCAACACCGGCTCCTGGCTCGGCCCAACCTCACGCTGGCTGCTGCCCTGGACGAAGCCAGGACCGCCGAGTCCTCAACCAAAGCAGCCAAATATCTGCACCACTTCACCTCCTCTAAAAAGGACACTAAGCCTCCTTGTCACGGGGTGATTTTCTGATTGTCAGCTGTACTCATATGTATTCATATGGCAGGCATTATGACCCAGAGGTTCTTAGCAAAGTGAAGCAGTAACATGGGGTGTGATTTGCACAGATGTGACAAATTCCTTTCTACCCCACCCTTACTTCTGCTGCAGTCCTTCATCGAGAAGGACACATATTTTGATCTGCCAAGATGTAACTATTAAGTATTAGGTTTTTATATTTCTTTTGTACCGAAATAAATACTTTATTCTTAGACTTTATATTCGTGTTTATTTTTGTCAAGAATTGGATTCCAAGAGAAAAGATTCATTACCTCTACAATTTATCATTCTTATCTTAACACTCCTTCTGCGGTCCACAAGGGCTCTGTCGAGGAGCCTGTAAGCCGCGACAACGAGGTCTGCCGCACCGACCAGAAGTGGCCTCCACCTCCCAAAGAATTCCTGACTGCTTGTGCCAGCTGTGGGGGGCAACACCCGAGGATATCATGCAGATTTAGGCACGTTATCTGCCAACGGTGTGACAGGAGAGGACATTTGGTGCGGGTTTGCCGCGCCATTCTGCCTCTGAAAGACACGGATGCGCAGGACAACCCTAGAGGCGAATTGTCAAATAGATTCTGGCGCGAAAACCAAAGACCGCACCAGAGAACCTTTGCCAGGCAGCCGGAAACCAGCCAAACGCGGGTTGCCAGGGCCAACTGCCCCTTCAAAAGAAAGATCATGGTCACCGTCTCCATCGACGGAGCACCGGTCCAAATGGAGGTCGACACCGGGTCTGCAGTGTCTATCGTCGCCTGGGAGACGCTCAAACTCGCCCTTCCGAGTCTCTGGTCTACCCGCCTGCAGGAAACTTCCATCCGCCTCTCTGACTACCAGGGAAACCAGATCCCTGTCCTTGGAAAAGCCTGGGTCCACGTCAAATTCAACAAATTTGACGGACCTCTCCAGCTCACCATAGTCAACGGCAGCCTTCCGAGCCTCCTAGGACTCGATTGGTTCGAATTGCTCGGCCTAGGGGTGACAGGCGTCAACGCCATCGGAACCGCGAACCTGGACGACCTTTTTGAAGAGTTCCAGGACGTTTTCAGTGACGGTTTGGGCAAGTATGTGGGGACTCCTATCTCATTTAGCCTTGATCCTAATGTCGCCCCCATTTGCCTTAAGCCTCGACGGGTCCCTCTCCCACTACGGGACAAAATTGACAAAGAGCTGGACAAACTCATCAAACAAGGCATTTTGGAGCCGGTCGACCATGCTAAATGGGAGACCCCCATAGTGACCCCCGTTAAAGGGGACGGCAGTATTAGAATTTGTGCCGACTACAAATGCACAATTAATAAGGCTTTGCAGCAGAGCGCATATCCGGTGCCGATTGTGCATCATCTACTCCACTCCCTAGGTCCTGGATGCCTGTTTGCTAAACTAGACCTTGCGCAGGTGTACCAGCAGCTGCCGGTAGATGGTGCTACTGCGGAAGCACAGACCATTGTCTGTGGAGCTTTTAAATGTCACAGGCTGCAATTTGGAGTCAGTGTAGCCCCGGGGTTGTTCCAGAGTGTAATGGAACGTTTGTTGCAGAACATCCCTGGGGTCGTACCATATTTTGATGGCGTCCTAATCTCTGCCTGTGACCAGGACCAGCTCCGCTGTTGAGTTAGAATGGTCCTGTCAAAAATGTGTGCTGCTGGGCTTAAAGCCAAACACAGCAAATGCTCGTTGGGGGTGCCACAGGTCGAATTTTTAGGGTACCGTGTCAACGGCCAAGGCATCCACCCCACAGAAAATAAGCTAAGGGCAATCCATGAGGCTCCTGCCCCAAAAAACCGTACAGAGCTCTAAGCCTTCCTGGGCTCCTAAATTTTTACAGCCTTTTCCTAAAAGAAAAAGCCACCATAGCTGAGCCTCTCCACAGGCTGCTGGCCAAAAACATTCCTTGGACATGGGGGTCCAGGGAGGCGTCAGCTTTCGCAGCTGTCAAACGACTACTAACCAATGACAGCTTCTTAATTCAATACAACAATACTTTGCCATTGGTCCTAGTGTGTGACACATCCCCTGTAGGAGTCGGCGCTGTGCGCAGCCACAAGCTTCCAAATGGTTCAGAGGCCCCTGTGGCCTATTACTCAAGGATTCTGTCCAGTGCAGAGCGGAACTACGGCCAGCTGGACAGGGAGGCTTTGGCTTTAGTTGCTGGCGTCAAAAAATTCCACGAATATTTGTTTAGGAGGGATTTTGTTTTGGTTACGGAACACAAGCCGCTTCTGGTGCTTCTTGCTGGGGACCGCCCCACTCCGGCTGCCCTATCCCCCCCGTTTCGGCCATTGGGCCATCTTCCTCTCGGCCTACTACTATCGCCTGGTACATCGGCCAGGAAAAGACATGGGCAATGCGGACACTTTGAGCAGGTGCCCATTGCCCGACCTCCTTACGGACATTATCCCAGAAGCTCCAGTTCTTTTGATTAACTTGGCTGATTCTGGACTGGTCACTTCTGCCGAGGTGGCTAAACACACGGCCAAGGACCCCTCACTCAGAACTGTGTTGAACTGGGTGTGGAGGGGATGGCCGAAGGACCTGGTCAAGCCTGACCTTAAACCATACGAACAGAGACAGCATGAACTGTCAGAACAAGGGGGTTGCCTCCTTTGGGGCGACCGAGTGGTCATACCAACCAGCCTGCGAGCTGGAATACTCAGGACTTTACATGAAGGCCATCCGGGGATTGTCCGGATGAAAGCCTTGGCTAGGGGGTACGTTTGGTGGCCAAATATGGATGCAGAAATCCAAAATTGGGTTGGGTTATGCAAACCCTGTCAAGAGTCGCGGCCTGCTCCACCCAAAGCTCCAGTCCATGACTGGGAACAACCAAAAAGCTCCTGGTCGCAGCTACACGCCGATTTCGCAGGCCCCTGCCACGGCCAAATGTTTTTAATAATTGTCGATGCCTACTCAAAGTGGCTCGAAATATTTCCAATGGGTTCTACCACCGCTGAGGCGGTTATTAAGGTGCTCAGACACCTTTTTGCCACACACGGCCTCCCGGATGTCCTTGTAACGGACAATGGTCCCCAATTTACGGCCACCAATTTTGAGGGGTACCTTGCTGACCTGGGAATTCACCATGCCCTGTCCTCGCCATTCCATCCAGCGACCAATGGACTGGTTGAACAATTCGTAAGGTCAGCAAAGGAAGCATTAGGTAGGCTAGGCCCAGGGGACTGGCAGGCCCGCATAGATAAATTTCTGAGTACACAGCACATAACCCCAAGTGCTACCACTGGCTGCAGCCCGGCCGAACTCCTCATGGGTCGCAGGCTTAGATCCGTCCTGGACCGTTTACACCCAAACTACGCCACTAAGGCAAAACCAAAGGTCACACAAAAAACCAGGGCTTTCTCCTGGAAGATTCGGTATTCGCCCAAAATTATGCCAAGGGCCCCCTGTGGCTACCTGGGGTCATAGAAACAATCTTGGGTTCACTAACATACGAAGTCCGCCTCCAGGACGGACACCTCTGGAAGAGGCACATAGATCAGCTACGCAACCGAGTAAAAGGGGAACTTAATGAACCACAAATTGTAACACCCTGTGTTCTTCCCCTAGCTAACTCAAGCCCAAGTGTCTCGGAAGGCCTACCTGAGGAAGCTGAAGTCCAGCGGCGTTCTCCATTAGAATCGTTTCCACCAATCGAAGAGGCCATGCCCAATACATTCCAGGAGCTTCCATGCTCTAACCCAAGATCGACAGCAGACCTGTCCGAACAGGCTGCTGCCTTGCCTAAGACTGAGCTGCGCAGGTCAGGGAGAGTTCCCAAACGCCCCGCCTACCTGCGCGACTACGTTTGTTGGACTGCTCCATCTAGAAGGGGAGGGGTGTTGTGTTCTGACTGACCTCTAACTGAACTCTGGCTTGTTATGTCTGGCTGAACTCTGACTGAACTCTTATTGTTATGAACTCTATCTGAACTGTATGTTTTCACCCAGGTCCAGCGTTTGAATGCTCAAATGCTATTGGTTGTTGTGTCTGACAGCCTTCTATAAAAGAGCAGCTGTCAGACCGTGTTTTGTTGGTTGCTTGAGTGAGCTAAGTAAAAGAGCTGTTCTGAAGTCTGTCTCCTGTGATCCTTACCCACTATCTAACAGTTCCATTTTCATTCTGTAGCTGATGTATTATTCTTTTTCCTCTTTCCTTTTTTAATTAATAGGCCAACCACCTCCCTGTTTTATTAGCATGTTCAAAATAGTTTTGTTTTGCAAATGTTAAATTCCTTGCCAATTCTTTTTGATCCAAAATATTTAATTTATGTTTAACTAGAGCCATTTTATTTTTAGTTTGTTCATCCCCAGGATCTATTTGTAATTGATTTTCTAACATTTTAATTTCCTCTGTCAATATATTATGATCTCTCCATTTATCTTTATTTCTTTTTGCAATATATGCTATTGTGATCCCCCTTAAATAAGGTTTCGTGGTGTCCCAGAGGTTTTGTGTTGAGGTGTGGTGTTTCTTGTTACCGGTATCTCTAAAAAATAATTCAAATTCTTTTAAAATCTTTTGAATATATTCTTTTCTTTTAAAATTTGTGGATTCAGTGTCCATCTACCTCTCCTTTATGCCATAAAGTTTTAATTTTTTGAGCACATTGTGTGAAATGAACACAGAAATTGTTTTATTCATCCAGATCTATTCATCAGTGAATCTAAGACCACTGCAAATATTTTTCTCTTTTATTTAAATCTAAAGAAAGTAACTGGAGCTCTTATATCTGGGGGTGGGGGTGGGGGTGGGGATCCAAAACATTAAATACAAATTGCATTCCCTCTCTAGATGTTCTTTTGTTTAAGTCACCCCGTCCTCTAAAAACTCTGGGATCCTTGGTGCTCTCCGAGCTTGGGGGTTTTCGTGCAGATGTTTCATTACCAAACTAGGTAACATCATCAATGCACTAATGATGTCACCTAGTTTGACAATGAAACATCTGCAAGAAAACCACCAAGCTGGGAGAGCATCAAGGACCCCACAATTCAACCCCGAACTACATTATCTTCTATCTAAAAACTCTTTTGCCTTCCAGGAAGCATGGAATCCTGATATTTGCCCTGTACCCCCATCCTTTCCCCCCTCCCTCTTGTTGCTTCATCAGCTATGTTAGCATTTCTGGATACCAACAGCCTCCATTTAAAAACAGAAAAGCCTCCCCTCTGTACAAACACTGCCCCATAACCTGGAGATCCTAGATCTAAGGCCTTTGCTCCACTTATAAGAGAGAGAGCTCCTGGGGAATGAAGCTTTCCCCTTTCCTGAACATCAGCTGTGGGTCTCTCCCTCCCCCCACCTTAAGGAGCATGTTTGAATGTGTGTGCACGTGTCCTGGAGTAGAGACCCAGCCCTAGCATGCCATGAGGCTGCGGGGAATCCCGTGTTACTGGTGTGCCAGAGCCCTGTGTCAACCACGCCCGCTCGGAAAGGCCCAGTCTCGTTTCTGTGCACGGAGCCTCCTGCTTTCGCTCACATTTCTCATCCTGCCTCTGCGAACACATGTCGCTGGGCTGGGCTCTGCGCTCATCACTCCTGCCAGCTGGCAGCCTGCCCCTTCCTCAGCGCAGGGCGGGGCGAGGGGGCACGTGGGGCTGCAGTGTGAGGCAGGCGGGCAGGGCCTCTCCAGGGGTGCCTGTGTGGCTCTCCCAGCAGGCAGGTTCCCACGAGGGGCCAGCAGCAGGGGCTTGCAAAGTGGGGCGGAATAGCCGTGGGGCTCTCCTCCAAAGGGAGGTGGGTGGAGCACTCCAGCAGGGCGGTCATTTGGGGTCTCCTAGGGGGAGGAGATTAGAAGGGATGACTGGCAGATGTCTGGGGGAGGGGAGGAAACCAGGGTACCTGGGTTCTCCAACAGGCAGGAGCACCTGAGTTCCTCGGCTCTATTGCAGTAGCAGGGAAAAAGACTATTGATTTGTTTACAGAGAAAGAGGAGATGGAGATGGTTTGCTAACAAGAAAAAGCTTGAATGCTGGTAGTGAAAATGTTGGCTAGAACAGGAAATGGAGGTTAAGTGCAAAAGGGACTTTTGGATCCAGGATAGGTCTTAGCAGCTGATTGAGTTGTAGGTTGTTGTTGGTGAGCATTTAAAACTGCACATTATAATTTATGAAGGTTATATTGCTTTGTGACCTGCATTTTGAGCTTAGTTTCTACATCCTAAATCTTGAGGAAGAGGGAGGAGGGACCAGGAAATTTGGAGTTAGGAAGTGGGGGGGATGGTGTTCCAGGTTGGGGACTTGGGGGAGAGTTGTCAAGATATATTGAATCCCTGTTTTTTGGCAAGTGCTCTCATCATCCATTGCACAGGGGCGTTTCAACATTGCACAACTCCAAGCCATCTCTGGTTCTGCTAGCCACAAAATGACCTACTCCTTCCCTGCCACATCCCCTGATTTCCGCAGGCAGGGTAACTTAATAAGCTTTTAAAGCAGTGTTTCTCCATGTCAACAGCTTTAAGAGGTGTGGACTTCAACTCCCAGAATTCCCCAGCCAGCATGGCTGGCTGGGGAATTCTGGGAGTTGCAGACCACACCTCTTAAAGTTGTTGAGGTGGAAAAACACTCTTTTAAATAAACCATCCCTTGATTTGGGGTTGCCAGAACAAGTTTGTCCCTATGCCCTTTCTCTGACTGTTTCTTAGGCCCTGTCAGACATGGAGTGCTCCAGAAAATCCACCTCTACTTAAACGGGGTTGTTGGGGTGCTGTTTAACCTGCATCAATTCCCCAACCCCTCTGCATGCCTTTAATCCTTGTGGTCTGTGCAGTTGGCTCAGGAGCACTTAAATGTACTGGGTTGCTCTCCACAATATCTGTTAATCCCTTTGTTGAAGAGTTGAAGTGCACCGAGAAGCAAAAGGGGTGGTTGGATATATGTTCATCAGGAAGGAGTAGGGGGATCAGCAGGTAACTTTTGTTGGTGCTTTGTGCAAAATTCACCCGCCTTCTTCCTTACCTGCCTCAGGTCCTATCACGCCAGTATCCCGAAGCACACACAGCCCAGTAGACCTGGAGGCTGTGGAGGTCCTCATGAACTTTGATCCTGACCCTGCTGATTTGGCATTGTCCAGCATTCCAGGCCACGAGACCTTTGACCCTTGCAAGCATCGGTTCTCAGAAGAGGAGCTTAAGCCCCAGCCGATCATGAAAAAGGCCCAGAAAATACAGGTTCCTGATGATCAGAAGGTGAGCTGGGAACAAGGATAAGCAGCTGCTTTGGGGTTCAGAGGCCTTTGGCTTTCATTTTCCCATCCTCCTTCACGTGGTTGAAAGAGCTTGGAAGTTTCTTTAAGGAAGGGAGTATAGTATTCAGATAAAGAGAGAACAAAGTTACTCACAAACCAAGCAATAAAAACAAGACCATAAACAGTTTTATGTGTTCATTGCACGTATAATAAATTCTTGGGCTGTGCGTTGGTTGAAAATGATTTAGGAGGAGGAGTTTAGATCTAGCGCAAGCCCAGCTGTTCTTTAAACTACTTATATGTAGTCCTCCTTTTATGACGGGTTCATTTAACAACAGTTTGAAGTTATGATGGCCTTAGGAAAAAAATAACTTACAACTGGTCCTTGAAGTTATGACCATCACATAACTCTTGTGGTCACATGATCACAATTTGGTGCTTGGCAACCAGCTTGCATTTATGACTGTTGCAGCGTCTAGCACAGTGGTTCCCAACCTTTTTGTGATCGAGTACCACTTGGAGGTCCCGTACAGTCGCCGCGTACCACCTGGTTCCAGAGAAACTAAATTCGATCAGATATCACTTTATTTCCATAATTGTACCGTTCCTTTTTTGGCCCCGCGCATCCAGCAACTGGATTCTCGGGCCGCTGGGACCAGGTGGGTGGCGTGTGGCAACAGTTGCAAATCGTTGCCAGATTATCTTGTGTTAGGCAGTAAACATTTTTGTGAAGTAAAAAATAACTAACTAAAAATCGTTCATGACCCCGAAAGTGTTCGCGTACCACCTGGAAGGCCCTCGCGTACCACTAGTGGTACATGTACCACAGGTTGGGAACCACTGGTCTAGCAGTCACATGATCACAATTTGCCACCTTCCTAGTTAGCTTCTGACAAGCAAAGTCAGTTGGGGAAGCTGGATTTGCTTAATGACCATGTGATTCATTTAGTGACTATGTGATTCACTTAATGATCAGAATAAGAGAATAGACTAGAAGAACAGATCAGAACAGAACAGAACAACAGACTTGGAAGGTACCTTGGAGGTCTTCTAGTCCACAGGTCACCAACCGGTGGTCCGCGGACCACTGGTGGTCCGTGAGAAAATTTTAGAGGTCCGTGGAGAAATCTTCGCCCCTGGGCCAGATATGGCCAAGAGCAATTAATCCAGTCCGTGCGCGGGAACACAAGTCTGCACCGCCCAACATCACCCCGCCCCCACCCCAGCCCCCACTCTTAAGGCCGAGCGCAAACTTCACCTTGAGTATAGCGGTGCGAGCCACACGAGCTGGAACAGGAAGCTAAGACCAAGAACTCGCTGTGCTCAGCCGAATGGCTGCCTGAGGGGGGGAAGGTTCAGCCGCCTTTCGGGCCTACATCTCTCCTTCTGTGAGGCCTCTGGGTGGGAGGCCCAAGAGAAAGCGCCTGCTAGATCGGCCCCCTGCAAACTCTCGTCTCTTGAGGAGCCCGGCCGAAGTTTCCCACACCACTTCAGTGAGCGCTCCTCCACAGATGAGTTTGCAGGGGGGCGAGCTAGCGTCTACAATGGACAGTGCACCTGGGTGGAGGAGCTGCAACGGGCCAGTCCTGTGAGTGTGACTACTACAGCTCTAGAATATGGGACCGGCTCAGCCCCCTGCAAACGCTTGTCTCTCGAGGAGCCCGGCTGAAGTTTCCCGCAGCGCTTAAAATGCTGATGCCACACTACAGCTGAGAGAAGCACTTCAGCCGGGCTCCTCGAGAGACGAGAGTTTGCTTGGCCCCCTGCAAACGTTCGTCTCTTGAGGAGCCCGGCCAACGTTTCCCGCGGCGCTTCAACGAGTGCTCCTCGAGAGACGAGAGTTTGCAGGGGGCCGAGCTAGCATCCGCAATGGACAGCAAACTCTGTCCAAAACTAGCTCCGCGGCACCCTTCTCTGCGCTGCCTCCCGGGGCAGGCAGGCTGGCCTCTGAGGAGGCGGGGAAGGAAGAGAAAGGCGGGAGGGGGGAGAGGGAGAAGGTCAGCCGCCAACCAGACAGGACTCCCGGCGGGAGAAGGGAAACATCTTGGGGGGCTGTGCTGACTCAGCCTCGAAAGGGCGGGCGAAGCAAGGAGGAAAAGCCGGCACCCTGTTCAGTGGAAGAGGTCGGCTGAAGTGAGGCTCTTTCGGGGCCCTGGCCGGTAACTCTATCAGGGCGGCCCTGGAAAAAGGCGGCACGCACAATGCGCGAGGCGGACGCGGCGCTGCGTTGCTGAGCAACTGCGGCCCGGGGAAGAGGCTTTTCAGCACAATCCCCAGCGGCGACAGGAGCCCAGCTGCGATGTAACCCAAGGAAGGCGCGTTGTACGAAGGCCTCTCTCCAGAAGCGCTGGCCTTTCGCCGTGGGCAAATAGATGGTTCCTCTTGGAAAGGGAGAGAGAGAGAGAGAGAAAAGAAAGAGAGACAGAGACAAGAAAAAAGAGAAAGAAAGAAAAAGAGAGAAAGAGAAAGAGAGAAAGAAAGAAAGAAAGAAAGGAAGGGAGAGAGAAAAGAGACAAGAAAGAAGGAAAGGAAAGGAAAGGAAAGGAAAGGAAAGGAAAGGAAAGGAAAGGAAAGGAAAGGAAAGGAAAGGAAGAAAGAAAGTGAGAGAGAAAGAGAAAGAAATAGAAAAAGAGAGAAAGAAAGAAAAAGGAAGGAAGGAAGGAAGGAAGAAAAGAAAGAAGGAAAGAAGGAAAGAAAGAAAGAAAGAAAGAAAGAAAGAAAGAAAGAAAGAAAGAAAGAAAGAAAGAAAGAAAAACTTATGACCACAATTGAGCCCAAAATTTTGGTTGCTAAGCAAGAGCGTTGTTAAGTGAGTTTCATCACATTTTACAAGTTGGCCACGCCCACCCGGTCACCTGACCACCAAGCCACGCCCATCTGAAACCACGCCCACATGACCTCCAAGCCACGCCCACAGAACTGGTAGGGCGGGACTTAAAATTATGAATTAGGGTCCGTGGGATTTAAAATTATGAATTTGGTGTTCCGCGGAATTTAAAATTATGACCTTGGTGGTCCCTGAGGTCCAAAAGGTTGGGGACCCTTGATCTAGTCCAACCCCCTGCTCAGGCAGGAAACCCTATACCAGTGATGGCGAACCTTTTTTGGTTCGCGTGCCAAAAGGGGGGAGGGATGCAGGGGATCACGTGTGTGCGTGCCCACACTCATAATTCCATGCACCCCCGCACATGCACGCATGACCCCCCCCCCTGCTCCCAGCATGCAATGGCATGCCCATTTTTCGCTCTCCCCAGGCTCCAGAGCCTTTCTAGGAGCCTGGGGAGGGCGAAAACGGCCTTCCCCACCCCCTCTGGAGGCTGGAAACAGCCTGTTTCCCGACTGCCAGTGGGACCAGAAGGCCCGAAAATCAGCCGGCTGGTGCACACATGCACGCCGGACCTGAGCTTGCGTGCCCACCGATATGGCTCCGCGTGCCACTTGTGGCACCCGTGCCATAGGTTCGCCATCACGGCCCTATACCATTTCAGACAAATAGTTGTCCAATCTCCTCTTAAAAACTTCCAGCATTTACAACTTCTGGAGGCAAGTTGTTCCACTGATTAATTGTTCTAACTGTCAGGAAATTTCTCCTTAGTTCTAAGTTGCTTCTCTCCTTGATTTGTTTCCACCCATTGCTTCTTGTCCTACCCTCAGGTGCTTTGGAGAATTGGTTGACTCCCTCTTCTTTGTGGCAGCCCCCGAGATATCGGAACACTGCTATCATGTCACCGCTAGTCCTTCTTTTCATTAAACTAGACATACCCAATTCCAGTAAAAACGGATCTGGTCACTTAATGACTCACTTAACTGCATTGCTTAATGACTAAAATGTTGGTTCCAGTTGTGAACATTAAGTCAAAGACTACCTGTATGACCTTTTTCAGGCTAAAAAGAAAATACATGGTTTATTATTTTTTTAAATGTTTTTATTGCATTTTTACAATTAAACAAATACTCACAACTTTTGCAAAACTGTGCACATTTACATTCCATAACATTCAAATTCAAATATATTTTATACATTTTAACTATACATTTTAATTCTGCTTCTATTTTGTCTCTTTGTTCTCTTTTTTCCTATTCTCAATCCAGTCGTACCACTTCTCCCATATTGCATAGTATTCCGAGTCTATTTGACCTTTCAATTCAATTGTCAGTTTGTCCATTTCAGCACATTCAAATGTTTTTTTAATTACTAAACCTTCGGATGGTATGTTTGTATTTCTCCAACATTGTGCGAAAGCTATTCTTGCTGCTGTTATTATATGTTGAATAATATATATTGTCCTTTTGTCATAATTCCCTTTTACTATCCCTAGGAGAAATAATTCTGGTGTATATTCTATTTGGAGTCCTGTTATTTCTTGTAACCACCTGTGTATTTTTTTCCAGTATTTTTTTGTTTCCGGACACGACCACCATGTATGATAGAAGGTACCTTGTTTTTGGCCACATTTCCAACATTTCGGTTTTAAATTTGGGTATATCTTCGCTAATCTATAAGGTGCCAAATACCAGCGGTAAAACATTTTATATTGGTTCTCTTTGCATTTTGCCGATTTAGTTATTTTATAGTTTCTGTTTCAGATTTCCCCCCAATCCTTCAATCCGATACTATGCCCGATGTTCTTTGCCCATGCTATCATGACTCCCTTTACTATATCTTCAGCTCTATCGAATTCTAATAAGTAATTATAAATTTTTGTTATCCGGGCCAATTAATATTTTGTCCAATTGTTGCGGTACCATCTCAAATCCATACTCATCTTTATCTCTTTTGTACCGCGATTGTATTTGAAGGTAAGGCCACCAATCTATAGTTATGCCCTGTTCTTCCAGTTCCTGCCTATTTTTTAAATTCCCTTGGCTATCTAAAATTTCATTGTATTTAACCATTTTACTTATATCCAGGGTATTCAGGTGGATCATCGCTTCCATTGTTGATACCCATCTGGGCATTTTCATATAATGCCTTCTCTTAATTTCTTGCCAAATTTGTATCAAAGCTTCCATTACTTTATGTGTTGTGACTTGCCCGCGTCCCGCGCAGATGATGGAGGACCCGGAGGACGTGGAGCCGCTCATGTCGCAGCAGGACCACCCCGTGTACCTGGCATCTGAGTCTGCCAGCGATGACGACTCAGTGCCAGAGGAGGAAGACCAGCCAGGACCTTCTGCACCTGCTCAGCAAAGTGAGTTGTCAGAGGAAGAGGAGCCTCTGCTGGATGCTAGGGCTCGTAGAGCTGCCAGCAGGCAGGATTGGCTTAGCAAACGGAGGTCTCCTCGGAGGTAGCACGGAGGGCTAATTGGGCCACGCCCTCAGTGCCTATTTAAGTCGGGTGCAGTCAGAGATCCGTGCTGAAAACAACACCAGTGTTTCTCGAGCACCATTGGAGTTTCTTGAAATCAGAGTTCTTGTGTTTGGAAGCTAACATCATCTGTCTGGGACGCCAGCCAGCTCAAGTGAGTTGAGATAAGGAAGCTAATTGCCTCTGTATTTGAACTTAACGCACGAAGAGCCCAAAGACATTTGAGACTCTGTTCTTTGTATCTTTTCTGGACATTATACCTGTTGTGCCTTTACTAAGAAGCTTTATTAGTAAAGAGATACTTTTATTTGATTATTATAAACATTTGTGTATGCGTTTCTGGTTGGGTTGCGGTGCTGGGACACAACAGTTTGTTTTCAGCCCACACAGACCACACACAAACCGAGATAGCACCATGGAGCAGCTTCAGGATGAGAATGTGCAACTTCGACAGCAGCTGGCAATCATGAACGCTCAGTTGACGCTGCAACAAAATCAGCTGGCAGCAGCTGCTCCTGTTTTGGCTCCCGCCCAAAGGACACGCTGCCCGATGGCCATGCTGGATAAGTTCCATGGAGACGAGGCTATGTTCCCGGCGTTCCTGGGCCAGTGCCAGCTGTTTATGTCTCTGAGGCCAGAGGATTTCCCCCACGACCGGGACAAGGTGGGGTTTGTAATTAGCCTGCTGTCTGGAAATGCAGCACGTTGGGCCACCCCTCTACTGGTCCAGAACAGTCCCCTCCTCCAGGACTTCGGGCGTTTCTGTGCCCATTTGGAGGAGATGTTCGCTGACCCAATTAAGGCCCAGACGGCGTGCAGGCAATTAAGGCAGCTGAGGCAAGGCCGGAGATCACTCAGGGAGTACATCAGCGAATTCCGTCTCCTCAGCCAAGACTCGGCCTGGAACGAGGCTCCGTTGTTGGATGCCTTCCAGGAGGGCTTGGCAGACAGCATCCAGGACGAGCTGGCACGCGTGGACATTCCTGCAACCACCAACGAACTGGTGCGGCTCTGCCTCAAAATTGATGCCCGGTTGCAAGGGAGGAACGCGCGCCGTGCTGCTCCGGCGCCTCTTGCGCCACCTGAAGTCTCCGCTGTTCCGGCTCCACGACGTGTTGCTCAGGCACCTCCTGTTCCCCGTGGACTTCAGTCGGCCCCGGCTCCCCGTGACGAGCCTATGGACCTTGGCGCTGTTCGGCCCCGCTTGACCGGTGCGGAAAAGGACAGACGCAGGGCAGGGGGGTTGTGTCTGTATTGCTGCGAACTGGGCCATTTCGCTCGCTCGTGCCCCAGGAAGGGTGGGGGGCCCACCGCTTCTGGTCCTGCTCCACCGTCCCAGCCGTCGCCGTCGGGAAACGGCCAGCGCCCGGACTAGCGGAAACGCTGGGTCGGGCATGCACACCCAAGGACTCCGGCTCGGCTAACGTGGATCCCAGTCCTCCGCGGCATCTGTTATTGGACAGCAAGGTCTTCATTGACCACCGGGCCCGAGGGATCTCCGCACACGCCCTGGTGGACTCCGGGGCAACCACCAATTTCATCGTCGAGGCGTTCGCCCGGCATCTCGCCATCCCCTTGTGCCCCGTGGACCCGCCGATGAAGGTGGAAATGATCGATGGCCGAGTGTTGCTGTCCGGTCCGATCAAGGCCATCACGCAGTTGGTGCGCCTGTGCATCGGACGGCACGAGGAGGCCATCCAGTTCTATGTGACTGTTGTGCCTTGGCCGCGTCCGGCGCCGAGTCTGGAGGATCCGGAGGACGCGGAGCCGCTCATGGTGCAGCAGTACCAGCCTATGTGCCTGGCACCAGAGACGGCTGGTGATGAGGACTCGGTGCCAGAGCAGGACGATCTCCCAGGACCTTCTGCACCTGCGCAGCAGAGTTCTTCATCAGGAGATGAAGAACTCATGCTGGATGCCAGAGCACGCAGAGCAGCCAGAAGACAGGACTGGCTGAGTAAGCGTCGGTCCAATCGGAGGAAGCAGTGAGGGCTAATTGGGCCACGCCCTTCAGTGGCTATATTAAGCCAGGGTAATTAGTGCTCATTGCTGAGAACAACAATTCAATGACCGCGGCATATCCAGAGTTTCGTTTCTACGTCTGTTTGGGAACCTTATCACCAGCTTCTGCCAGCTTTATTCCGGGAAGCCAGCCAAGTTGTTCAGATAAGAGAAGAGTTAATGAGTCTTGCTTTGAACTTTTGTCTGTGTGCTGTTTAACCCTCACGTAACCCAAAGAACCTTATTCCTGAAGACTTTCCGTTTGTGTTGTTTTGGACTTCTAAACCCTCTGAGTTTTACTAAGAAACTGTATTAGTAAAAGGAACCTGTTTGTTTGCCTCCCAACGACTGTGTGTGTGTGTTTCTGGGGGGTTGCGGTGCTGGGTCACAACAGTTTGTTCTCAGCCCAAACTGACCACACACAAGCCCAGATTGCATCATGGAGCAGCTTCAGGACGAGAATGCTCAACTTCGGCAGCAGCTGGCAATCATGAACGCTCAATTAACAATGCAGCAAAATCAGTTGGCAGCAGCTGCTCCTGCGTTGGCCCCAGCCCAACGGACACGCTGCCCGATAGCCATGCCGGATAAGTTCCATGGTGACGAGGCTATGTTCCCGGCGTTCCTGGGCCAGTGCCAGTTGTTCATGTCTCTGAGGCCAGAGGATTTCCCCCACGACCGGGACAAGGTGGGGTTTGTAATTAGCCTGCTGTCTGGAAATGCAGCACGTTGGGCCACCCCTCTACTGGTCCAGAACAGTCCCCTCCTCCAGGACTTTGGGCGTTTCTGCACTCATTTGGAGGAGATGTTCGCGGATCCAATTAAGGCCCAGACAGCGTGCAGGCAATTAAGGCAGCTGAGGCAAGGCCGGAGCCCACTGAGGGAATACATCAGTGAGTTCCGTCTCCTCAGCCAAGATTCGGCCTGGAATGAGGCTGCGTTGTTGGATGCCTTCCAGGAGGGCTTGGCAGACAGCATCCAGGATGAGCTGGCACGCGTGGACATTCCTGCAACCACCCAAGAACTGGTGCGGCTCTGCTTGAAAATTGATGCCCGGTTGCAAGCAAGGAACGCACGCCGTGCTGCTCCGGCGCCTCTCGCGCCACCTGACGTCCCCGCTGTTCCGGCTCCACGTCGCGCTGCTCAGGCACCTCCTGTTCCCCGTGGACTTCCGTCGGCCCCGGCTCCCCGTGACGAGCCTATGGACCTTGGCGCTGTTCGGCCCCGCTTGACCGGCGCGGAAAAGGACAGACGCAGGGCAGGGGGGTTGTGTTTGTATTGCGGCGACCCGGGCCATTTCGCTCGCTCGTGCCCTAGGAAGGGTCGGGGGCCCACCGCTTCTGGTCCTGCTCCACCGTCCCAGCCATCGCCGTCGGGAAACGGCCAGCGCCCGGCCTAGCGGAGACGCTGGGTCGGGCATGCACACCGAAGGACTCCGGCTCAGCTGACGTGGATCCCGGTCCTCCGCGGCATCTGCTCTTGGACACCAAGGTCTTTATTGACCACCAGGACCGCGGCGTCTCCGCACACGCTTTGGTGGACTCCGGGGCAACCACCAATTTCATTGACGAGGCGTTCGCCCAGCATCTTGCCGTTCCCCTGTGCCCCGTGGACCCGCCGATGAGGGTGGAAACAATCGATGGCCGGGTGTTGCTGTCAGGTCCGATTAAGGCCATCACGCAGCCGGTGCGCCTTTGCATTGGACGGCACGAGGAGGCCATCCAGTTTTACGTGACGTCGGGACTCCATTTCCCTTTGGTTCTCGGACTGGCGTGGCTGCGCACCCACGACCCTCAGGTTGTATGGTCCCAGAACTTCATTGCCTTCCCGAGTCTCCAGTGTGTGGACCATACGCGCCAGGTTTGTGCGGGCGCGGTACCTGACCCTCCGGACATTTCACTCCCAGCTGAGTTTGCAGACTTCGCTGATGTGTTTAGCGAAAAGGAGGCGGACCAGTTGCCCCCGCACCGGCCCTACGATTGCCCTGTGGATCTGATTCCCAACGCTCCGCTCCCTGTGGGCCACCTCTATTCCATGTCAGAACCTGAACTGGCCGCACTGCGGGACTTTATCGATAAAAACCTGGCCAGGGGTTTCATCCGACCCTCCTCATCGCCCTTGTCTGCCCCCGTCCTCTTCGTCAAGAAGAAAACCGGGGACTTGCGCCTGTGCTGCGATTATCGCAAGTTGAACGCCATCACAGTGCGTAACCGGTACCCGTTGCCCCTCATCCCGGAGTTGATGGAACGCCTCCGCTCGGCGACCATCTTCACCAAATTGGACTTACGTGGCGCTTACAATTTGGTGCGTGTTCGTGAGGGGGACGAGTGGAAGACGGCGTTCGGGACCCGCTACGGTCATTTTGAGTATACGGTCATGCCGTTCGGCTTGACCAACGCTCCGGCTGTGTTCCAGCATTTCATGAACGACATCTTTAGAGATTTGCTGGACCAGTTCATTGTCATGTACCTGGACGATATTATGATTTATTCCACGTCCCGGAGCAGCCACATCCAACATATCCGTCAAGTCCTGCAGCGGTTGAGAGACCACCAGCTATACGCGAAATTAGAGAAATGCCAGTTTTTTCAGACGACTGTGGATTTCCTGGGCCATTGGATTTCGCCAGAAGGCATCGCCATGGACCGTGGCAAGGTCGAGGCCCTGAAAACCTGGCAACCCCCGCGCCGGGTGAAGGACGTTCAGCGACTCCTGGGGTTCGCAAATTATTATAGGACCTTCATCCCGGGGTTCGCCACTCTGACCGCGCCTCTCACTCGACTCCTGCAGAAACAAGTCCCTTTCCGGTGGGGCGATTCCGAACAAGAGGCGTTCAAGATCCTCACGGATGCCTTCATGCAGGAGCCGATCCTCAAGCACCCAGACCTTCACCGCCCTTTTGTTGTGGAGGCGGACGCGTCCGACATTGCCATGGGCGCCGTCTTGCTCCAGACCCGGGAAGATGGCGGCCATCTCTTCCCTTGCGCTTATTATTCCCGGAAATTAACCTCGTCGGAGCGCAATTATACGATCTGGGAGAAGGAGTTGCTGGCCATCAAGGCGGCTTTCGAGACCTGGCGGCACCACCTCGAGGGGGCTCGTCATCAAGTGGAGGTGCGCACAGACCATAAGAACCTGGAGTTCTTGCAGACGGCCAGGAAGCTCAACCAGCGCCAGATACGCTGGTCGTTCTTTTTCTCCCGCTTCAATTTTCGCATTACGTACATCCCGAGCGGCCGGAATCAGCAGGCGGACGCGCTGTCCCGCAAGCCGGAATACGCCCAAGCCCAGGAACCGCTGCCACCCCGGACGGTCCTGCCCGTCGAGTCCTTTGCAGCTACCCAGGATCCCGTGGACCTCCGAGGACAGATCCGGGAGGCGCAGCGACACGACGCCTACGCGGCACAACGGAGGCAGGAGATAGGGCCTGAGTCCCCTTGGACGTTTTCGGACGACCTCCTCCGTTTCCGGGACCTGCTCTACGTTCCTGCCGGTCCGCTCCGTGGCCTGATCCTGCAGCAGTGCCACGACAGCCCTGCGGCTGGCCACTTCGGCCTTTTCAAGACTCTGAACCTGGTGGCTTGGACTTTTTGGTGGCCCCGACTCCGTGATGACGTCCAGGCCTATGTGACGTCTTGTGTTCGCTGTCGCCAGGCCAAGTACGCCCCTGGAGCGCCGCCGGGCCTGCTGCAGCTCTTGCCGACGCCCGAGAGACCCTGGGGGGCCGTCTCTATGGACTTCCTCACGGACTTGCCCCCGTCCGCCGGCTTTACGACCGTGTTCGTAGTGGTCGATATGCTGACCAAAATGGCACATTTCATCCCCTGTCGAGGGTTGCCGACAGCTCGCGCCATGGCCCGCATGTTTATCCAGCATGTTTTCCGCCTGCATGGTCTGCCGGATCGGGTCGTGTCGGATCGGGGAGCCCAGTTCACGGCCCAGTTCTGGAAGGGTCTGATGGCGGCCCTGGAGGTCCAAGTCTGCCTCTCGTCAGCGCATCATCCGGAGACTGATGGGGGCACTGAAAAAGTCATCGGCATCCTTGAACAGTACCTGCGCTGTTTTGTCAACCAGCAGCAGGACAACTGGGCGGAATACCTTGCCGTGGCCGAGTTTGCTTTTAACAACTCTCAGCACACCTCCACGCACGCCTCTCCGTTCCTCGCCAACTTTGGTTACCACCCCCGTTTCTTCCCGCTCACGCTCCTAGACTCTCCTGTTCCTGTGGCGGAGGAATTCCTGTCCGAGCTCCAGGCCGTTCACCAACTGGTCAAACGCTCGTTGAATAAAGCCAAGGACGATTACAAGAGGGTCGCGGACCGCTCCCGGCGAGCAACTCCACCTCTGGCGGTCGGGGATCGCGTCTGGCTGTCCACGAAGCATCTCCCCTCCGACCGACCGGCTCGCAAGCTTGACCACCGCTTCTTGGGTCCGTTCCCGGTGGAAGCGGTCATTAACCCTGTGGCCTACCGGTTGACGTTGCCTCGCTCTCTCAGGATCCATCCCGTCTTCCATCGGTCCCTCCTTGTTCCCGAACGTCCTGCCTGTCCGCTCCGCCCTCCCGCTCCGCCTCAGCCAGTGATCCGCACTCCCGCTGACCCACCCGAATACGAAGTTGCCAGTATTCGGGATTCCCGCTGGATGAAGGGCCGGTTCCAGTACCTCATTGAGTGGAAGGGGTACGGCCCTGAAGACTTCACATGGGAGGATGCGACCGCCGTTCATGCTCCGGATCTGGTCCGGGCCTTCCACGCTCAATTCCCGTCCCGGCCGCATCCGGACCGACAGACCCGGGGGAAGGGCCCTGCGGTGAGGGATAGTGTTGTGCCTTGGCCGCGTCCGGCGCCGAGTCTGGAGGATCCGGAGGACGCGGAGCCGCTCATGGTGCAGCAGTACCAGCCTATGTGCCTGGCACCAGAGACGGCTGGTGATGAGGACTCGGTGTCAGAGCAGGACGATCTCCCAGGACCTTCTGCACCTGCGCAGCAGAGTTCTTCATCAGGAGATGAAGAACTCATGCTGGATGCCAGAGCACGCAGAGCAGCCAGAAGACAGGACTGGCTGAGTAAGCGTCGGTCCAATCGGAGGAAGCAGTGAGGGCTAATTGGGCCACGCCCTTCAGTGGCTATATTAAGCCAGGGTAATTAGTGCTCATTGCTGAGAACAACAATTCAATGACCGCGGCATATCCAGAGTTTCGTTTCTACGTCTGTTTGGGAACCTTATCACCAGCTTCTGCCAGCTTTATTCCGGGAAGCCAGCCAAGTTGTTCAGATAAGAGAAGAGTTAATGAGTCTTGCTTTGAACTTTTGTCTGTGTGCTATTTAACCCTCACGTAACCCAAAGAACCTATTTCCTGAAGACTTTCCATTTGTGTTGTTTTGGACTTCTAAACCCTCTGAGTTTTACTAAGAAATTGTATTAGTAAAAGGAACCTTTTTGTTTGCCTCCCAACGACTGTGTGTGTGTGTTTCTGAGGGGTTGCGGTGCTGGGTCACAACAGTGACGTCGGGACTCCATTTCCCCCTGGTCCTCGGACTGGCGTGGCTGCGCACCCACGACCCTCGGATTGTATGGTCCCAGAACTTTATCTCTTTCCCTAGTCTACAGTGTGTGGACCATACGCACCAGGTTTGCGCGGGCGCGGTACCAGACCCTCCGGACATCTCACTCCCGGCCGACTTTTCGGACTTTGCCGACGTGTTTAGTGAAAAGGAGGCGGACCAGTTGCCCCCGCACCGGCCCTACGATTGCCCCGTGTACCTGATCCCCAACGCTCCGCTCTCTGTGGGACGCCTCTACTCAATGTCGGAACCTGAACTGGCCGCGCTGCGAGACTTTATCGATAAAAACCTGGCCAGGGGTTTCATCCGACCCTCCTCGTCGCCTTTGTCTGCCCCCGTCCTCTTCGTCAAGAAGAAAACCGGGGACTTGCGCCTGTGCTGTGATTATAGGAAACTGAACGGCATCACAGTGCGCAACCGGTACCCGTTGCCCCTCATCCCGGAGTTGATGGAACGCCTCCGCTCGGCGACCATTTTTTCCAAACTGGACTTACGCGGCGCCTATAACTTGGTGCATGCTTGTGAGGGGGACGAATGGAAGGCCGCGTTCGGGACTCGGTATGGTCATTTCGAGTATACGGTCATGCCATTCGGCTTGACCAACGCTCCGGCTGTGTTCCAGCATTTCATGAACGATATCTTTAGGTATTTGCTGGACCAGTTCGTTGTCGTTTACCTGGACGATATCATGATCTACTCCACGTCACGGAGCAGCCACGTCCAACACATCCGCCAAGTCTTGCAGCGGCTGCGAGACCACCAGTTGTACGCCAAATTGGAGAAGTGTCAGTTTTTCCAGACAACCGTGGATTTCTTGGGCCATAGGATTTCTCCGGAAGGCATCGCCATGGACCATGGCAAGGTCGAGGCCCTGAAAACTTGGCAACCCCCGCGCCGGGTGAAGGACGTCCAGCGACTCCTGGGGTTCGCGAACTATTACAGGACCTTCATCCCGGGGTTCGCCACTCTGACCGCGCCTCTCACTCGGCTTCTGCAAAAACAAGTCCCTTTCCGGTGGGGCGATCCCGAACAACAGGCGTTCAAGACCCTTACGGATGCCTTCATGCAGGAGCCGATCCTCAAGCACCCAGACCCTCACCGCCCCTTCGTCATGGAGGCAGACGCGTCCGACATTGCCGTGGGCGCCGTCTTGTTACAGACCCGGGAAGATGGCGGTCATCTATTCCCCTGCACCTATTACTCACGAAAATTAACCCAGTCAGAGCGAAACTATACCATCTGGGAGAAGGAGTTGCTGGCCATCAAAACGGCCTTCAAGACCTGGCGGCACCACCTCGAGGGGGCTCGACATCAAGTTGAGGTGCGCACGGACCACAAGAACCTAGAGTTCTTTTTTTTATTAAAAGGTTTTATTAGTACAAAGTACGAACTTTTTTCTCTTTTCTCCCCCCCTTCCCCCAAACCCCTCCCCCCCCTTACCCTCCCCACACACACCCTCTCCCCCCCCTGGACGTCCCAGAAAAAGCACAGGGTATAGTATTCAGAAAACATAAAACTAAAATATGCTAACAGATTATTAATTCAAAAGTTTTTCTAATTCTTTAACTCCTTATTACTCAAAGCCTTTTAAACATAATATAGAAATTAGACATTTATCATTAATAAACTATTTGGGTCTTCTTGATCTGATACTTTCTTTGAATATAATCAGTCCATTTACTCCATTCCAATATATATCTTTCATTTGAATGATCCTTAAGATATGATGAAATTTTTGCCATTTCAGCCAGATGTACAACTTTTAATGTCCATTCTTCAATAGTAGGTATGTCTTCCTTCTTCCAGTACTGTGCCACCAGTAACCTGGCAGCTGTTATTAAGTTCAAAACCAAGTTAGTCTCTATTACAGTACAGTCCGTAATTATTCCCAACAGAAAGAACTGTGGTGTAAACTTAATCTTTTTCTTCAGGATATTTTGAATAATCCACCATATTTTTATCCAAAAAGCCTTAATTTTTTTACAAGTCCACCATATGTGAAAATATGTCACATCATCACATTCACATCTCCAACACTTAGGTTGTAAGGTTGGGTACATACGAGCTAGTTTATTTGGATCTAAGTGCCATCTATAAAGCATTTTGTAAAAAAATTCTCTTAAGTTTTGAGCTTGTGTAAATTTTATGTTTCTTACCCATATCTTTTCCCATGTTTCCATCATTATAGGTTCTCCAATATTTTGGGCCCATTTTATCATACAATCCTTAACTAATTCTGTTTCTGAATCTAATTCCAGTAAAACATTATACAATCTTTTTATATGCATTGGACCTTTATATTTTATTTGTATTATCAAATTATCATCATGTTTCAAAATACCAGTTTTTTGGTCATCTCTCCATCTGGGCTGTAATTGCCCATATTGAAACCAAGTTCTAATTATTCCTTCTTCTCTTAATTGCTCCATTGGTTTTAATTGTAATCTAATTCCTTCTTCATACAGAAGTTCTTTATATGTAATCTTATCTAGCTTTTGCTCAAAATTTATATTCTCTATCGCATGTCTGGGTACTGTCCATATAGGTAACTTGTCATTTAATTTACATTGATATTTTTTCCAGACACGCAATAAAGCATTTCTTAATATATGACTCTTAAAGGCTTTGTCTACTTTTTTGTCATACACTAAATAGGCATGCCACCCGTGAATCAAACCATATCCTTCAACATTTAATATCCTATCTTCTGTCAAATTAATCCAATCCGTAATTGCTGAGAGGACAGCCGCATCATAATACAATCTTAAATTCGGCATTTTAAAACCTCCTTTTTCACGTGTATCTTGCATTATCTTCTGGTTTACTCTCGGCTTCTTCCCTGCCCAAATAAATTTGTTTATGCCCTTCTGCCGTTCCTTCAAATTTTCATCCTTTTTAAGTATTGGTATCATTTGAAAAAGAAATAAAAACTTTGGTAAAACATTCATTTTAACTGCAGCTATCCTACCCAGCAAAGACAATTGCAATTTTTTCCAATTTTCCATATCTTTCTGTATTTTTTGCCATAGTGGTTCATAATTATGTTGATATAATTTCGTATTTGTGGACATAATATAGACCCCTAAGTATTTAATCTTCTTAACTATCTCAAAACCCGTTACTCTTTCTATTTCTTCTTCTTGGCTTCTTGTCATGTTTTTAACTATTATCTTTGTTTTAGCTATATTTATTTTAAAACCAGATACTTGTCCATATGAGTTAATTATATCCATCAAAGCTATAATGGATTGTACTGGTTGGGTTAAAGTAACAACCAGGTCATCCGCAAATGCTCGTAGCTTATATTCATCCTGTCTAATTTTTATTCCCTTTATTGTATCTAACTCCCTTACTTTACTAAGTAAAATTTCCAAAGTCAAAATGAACAGTAAAGGAGACAAGGGACAACCTTGTCTTGTTCCCTTTTCTATATTAAACGTATCTGTTAATCCACCATTAATTATTATTTGCGCTGTTTGTTTTTGATATATCGGCCTAATAGATTGTGTGAAATAATCTCCCAGTTGTGTCTTTTCTATTAATTTTAATAAAAATTGCCAATTCAATCTGTCAAAAGCTTTCTCAGCGTCCAGGAATACCAATGCTGCGGGTACCTGGTTGTTCCTTCCCAGATATTCTAGTAAATTAACGATTTGTCTTACATTAGTTTTCATTTGCCTACCAATTAAAAACCCAGTTTGGTCATGGTGAATCATTTGCTGCATAACTATCATTAGTCTATTTGCTAAAATTTTAGCAAAGATTTTGTAATCTATATTTAAAAGTGAGATCGCCCTATAATTTTTAGGATCTGTATGGTCTTGGCCCTCTTTTGGGATCAGAGAAATAAAAGCAGTCTTCCATGTTGGAGGTACATTACCTCCCTGTTGTATAATGTTGAATAATTCTTTAAGCGGTTCCACCATTTCTTCCTACAATTTTTTATAGTAAACAGCTGTTAAACCATCTGTCCCTGGGGCTTTACCCACTTTTAACTGTTTAATTGCCAACAAAATCTCTTCTGAAGTTATCAATTGATTTAAAGTATCCATCTGCTCCTTGGAGGTTATACAAATATTCTGTTTTCGCAAATAATTATCTATATCTTCTTCTTTAACTTTACCACCAGTATACAATCCAGAATAAAACTCTAAAAAAGGTTTTTTAATAAGTTCTTGTTCAAAAACTTCTCTACCCTTATATTTTATTCTCTCAATGATCCTTGATTTCTGCTTCTTCCTTAACGTGTATGCTAACCATCTACCTGGTTTGTTAGCGTTACAAAAAGTATTATATTTGGCATATTGTAAATTAGTTGCCACTTGATCTTCCATTAACATATTAAATTGACCTTTTAGTAAATTAATTGTCTCCTTAATTTTCTTATCTGTTGGATTAGAGATTAGAGCCCGCTCTTGTCTCTTAATCTCTTCTTCCAGTTCTTTCCTTTCCCCCCCTTTTTCATTCTATATTTATTATCCAAATATATCAAAATACCTCTCATGTAGGCTTTACTTGCATCCCAAACCACCTCCATAGAGGTGCCCTTCTGCATATTCATAGCAAAAAATAATTTCATTAATTTTTTACACTCTTTTACATTATCATCATAGCTAAACAAATTATCATTTAACCGCCAGGACCTCCTAGGTCCATTTCCATAGTCCAGTTCCAACCAGACTGGGCTGTGATCCGTCAGTGTTCTTGAGCATATCTTCGTCCTCTTTACCCTAGAAAAAAGGTTGTTAGTAATCAATATAAAATCTATCCTTGAGAAAGATTGATGTCTATCAGAAAAAAAGTAAAATCCTTTTCTTCTGGGTTTCTTTCACGCCAAATGTCTCTCAATTTCCAGTCTTCCAACATCTCAAAAAAAGATTTCGGCAATCTCGCTCTTGAAAAAAAACCCTAGAGTTCTTACAGACGGCCAGGAAGCTCAACCAGCGCCAGATACGCTGGTCGTTCTTTTTCTCCCGCTTCAATTTCCACATCACTTACATTCTGAGCGGCCGGAATCAGCAGGCGAATGCGCTATCCCGCAAGCCGGAGTACGCCCACGCCCAGGACCCGCTGCCACCCCGGACGGTCCTGCCCGCCGAGTCCTTCACGGCTACCCAGGATCCCGTGGACCTCTGAGGGCAGATTCGGGAGGCGCAGCGGCAGGACGCCTACGCGACGCAATGGAGGCAGGAGGTAGGGCCTGAATCCTATTGGATGTTTTTGGACGACCTCCTCCATTTCCGGGACCTGCTCTACGTTCCCGCCGCTCCGCTCCATGGCATGATCCTTCAGCAGTGCCACGACAGCCCTGCGGCCGGGCACTTCTGCCTTTTCAAGACCCTGAATCTGGTGGCTCGGACTTTTTGGTGGCCCAGACTCCGTGACGACGTCCAGGCCTATGTGACGTCCTGTGTCCGCTGTCGCCAGGCCAAGTACGCCCCTGGAGCGCCGCCGGGCCTGCTGCAGCCCCTGCCGATGCCAGAGAGACCCTGGGGGCCCATCTCTATGGACTTCCTAACGGACTTGCCCCCGTCCGCCGGCTTCACGACCGTGTTCGTGGTAGTGGACATGCTCACCAAGATGGCACACTTCATACCCTGTCGAGGGCTGCCGACAGCTCGCGCCACGGCGCGCATGTTCATCCAACATGTTTTCCGGCTGCACGGTCTGCTGGATAGGGTCGTGTCGGATCGGGGGGCCCAGTTCACGGCCCAATTCTGGAAGGGTCTGATGGCGGCCCTGGAGGTCCAAGTCTGCCTGTCATCAGCGCATCACCCAGAGACTGATGGGGGCACAGAGAAGGTGATCGGCATCCTCGAGCAGTACCTGCGCTGCTTCGTCAACCAGCAGCAGGACAACTGGGTGGAATACCTTGCCGTGGCTGAGTTTGCCTTTAACAACTCCCAACACACCTCAACGCATGCCTCTCCGTTCCTCACCAACCTTGGTTACCACCCCCGTTTTTTCCCGCTCACGCTCCTAGACTCTGAAGTGGTGCAGTGGTTAAATGCTGCGACTGCAGGCTGACTGCTAGTTCAGCAGTTCAGCTGTTCAAATCTCACTAGGCTCAAGGTTGACTCAGCCTTCCATCCTTCTGAGGTCGGTAAAATGAGGACCCAGATTGTTGGGGGCAATATGCTGAACTCTGTAAACCGCTTAGAGAGGGCTGTAAAGCACTATGAAGCGGTATATAAGTAAAGTGCTATTGCTATTGCTATTGCTCTCCTGTTCCTGTGGCGGAGGAGTTCCTCTCCAAGCTCCAGGCCGTTCACCAGCTGGTGAAGAGATCCTTGAATAAGGCCAAGGAGGATTACAAGAGGGTCACGGACCGCTCCTGGCGAGCAACACCACCTCTGGCGGTCGAGGATCGCATCTGGCTGTCCACAAAGCATCTCCCCTCCGACCGACCGGCTCACAAGCTCGACTACCGGTTCCTGGGTCCGTTCCCGGTGGAAGCGGTCATTAACCCCGTGGCCTACCAGCTGACTTTGCCTCGCTCTGTCAGGATCCACCCCATCTTCAATCGGTCCCTCCTTGTTCCCGAACGTCCTGCCTGTCCGCTCCGCCCTCCCGCTCAGCCCCAACCGGTGCCCCGCACTCCTGACGAACCACCCGAATACGAAGTCGCCAGCATTCGGGATTCCCGCTGGATGAAGGGCCGGTTCCAGTACCTCATCGAATGGAAGGGGTACGGCCCTGAGGACTTCACATGGGAGGATGCAACCGCCGTTCACGCTCCGGACCTGGTCCGGGCCTTCCATGCCCAATTCCCATCGAGGCCGCATCCGGACCGACAGACCCGGGGGAAGGGCCCTGCGGTGAGGGATAGTGTTGTGACTTGCCTGCGTCCCGCACAGATGATGGAGGACCCGGAGGACGTGGAGCCGCTCATGTCACAGCAGGACCACCCCGTGTACCTGGCACCTGAGTCTGCCAGCGATGACGACTCAGTGCCAGAGGAGGAAGACCAGCCAGGACCTTCTGCACCTGCTCAGCAAAGTGAGTTGTCAGAGGAAGAGGAGCCTCTGCTGGATGCTAGGGCTCATAGAGCTGCCAGCAGGCAGGATTGGCTTAGCAAACGGAGGTCTCCTCAGAGGTAGCACGGAGGACTAATTGGGCCACGCCCTCAGTGCCTATTTAAGTCCGGTGCAGTCAGAGATCCGTGCTGAAAACACCAGTGTTTCTCGAGCACCATTGGAGTTTCTTGAAATCAGAGTTCTTGCATTTGGAAGCTAACATCATCTTTCTGGGACGCCAGCCAGCTCAAGTGAGTTGAGATAAGGAAGCTAATTGCCTCTGTATTTGAACTTAACCCACGAAGAGCCCAAAGACATTTGAGACTCTGTTCTTTGTATCTTTTCTGGACATTATACCTGTTGTGCCTTTACTAAGAAGCTTTATTAGTAAAGAGATACTTTTATTTGATTATTACAAACGTTTGTGTGTGCATTTCTGGTCGGGTTGCGGTGCTGGGACACAACATTATGTCTATAAAAATATCCATGAGATTTCTTCTCCCTATCCCATAAGAAGGCATGCCATCCTTTTTGTAGGTCATGACCTTCCAGTATAAGTAGTCTTCTATTTCTCAGATTAATCCACTCCCTGACCCATACTAAAATTGCTGCTTTATAATAAAGTCGCCAGTCTGGAAGCCCTAGGCCACCTCTGCTCTTGCTGTCCTGGAGGTCTGTTAATTTTATTCTTGCTTTCTTACCTGCCCATATAAACTTAGTATTAATTTTATTCAGATCCGTAAAAAATTTCTTATCTAATTTTATAGGTATAGTTTGGAAAAGGTAGAGCAATTTTGGTAAAACGTTCATCTTAATGGTTGCAATTCGACCTAGTATATAGATAGCTGTAATGCCCCCCATCTTTCCAAATCAGATTTTATTTGTTGTCTTAATTTCACATAGTTGTCTTCTTTAATCGAGGAACACCTCGCTGTCAGCAAAATTCCTAAATACTTAATTTTTCTTGTGCTCTGTAATCCCAATTCTTCCTCTAATTCTCTTTCCTGTTTTAATGTTATGTTTTTAACTATCATTTTTGTTTTTGTTTTATTAATTTTAAGGCCCGATACTTTTCCGTATCTCTCTATTTCCCGTATTAAGATAGATCCTGTCTCCTTTGGATTCTCAATAAAGAATACTAGGTCGTCTGCAAACGCCTGTAATTTATATTCTTCCTTTCTGATTTTGGTTCCTGTAATCTCTGTGTTTGCTCTAATTTTCTTTAATAATGACTCTAATGTCAGGATGAAGAGCAGAGGTGACAAAGGGCATCCCTGACGGAGTCCTTTCATAATTTCAAATGGTCTTGTAATATCTCCATTTATTATTATATTTGCTTTTTGGGAAGAATATACTGCTTCAATAATTTGTCCAAATTTATCTCCAAATTTCATTTCTCTAATTTGTCGAATCATATATTTCCAATTTAAATTATCAAATGCTTCCTGCGCATCCAGGAAAACAAGTGCTACTTGTTTCTCTGGATGCACTTCATAGTATTCCAATATGTTTAATACTGTTCTTGTGTTATTCCTAATTTGTCTCATTGGGAGAAAACCATTTTGATCAGGATGAATAATCTCATTTAATATTTTTTTCATTCTTCCTGCTATAATAGTCATGAAGATTTTATAATCAACATTTAGAATTGAAATTGGCCTATAATTTTGAATTTGATTTGCATCGGTACCTTCTTTCATAATCATAGTGATGTATGCTTCTCTCCATGAGACAGGCATTTTTGCTTCCAACAGCACCTCATTGTATAGTTCTAAAAGTATTGGTTCTATTAGTTCCCCCACGTTTTTATAAAATTCTGGTCCCGGAGTCTTATTGTTTTTTTTGTCTTTGAATCGCTTCTTTTAATTCCATAAGTGTTATCTCTTTATTTAGAAATATTCTCTTTTCTTCTTCCAATATAGGAATACTTTCCTCTTTTAAATAGTCATTTATTTTGTCTATCTCCGTTTCCTCTTGTCTATATAGATCCTCAAAATATTTTAATGCAATCCTTTTGATTTCTTCTTCCTTATTATGTAAATTTCCTCCTTCATCCTGCAGCTGATATATTATCCTACTTTATTTTTCTTTTTTTAATTTATATGCCAACCACCTTCCCGGCTTGTTTGCATTTTCAAAAATATGTTGCTTCGAATGTTTAACATTTTTGCATACTCTGTTCTATTAAGTTTAATTTGTGTTTAACTAATGTTAACATCTCAATGGTTTGTTCATCATCTGGCTTTATTTGAAGCTTTTTTTCTAGCTGACCTAATTCTTTCAAAAGTATGTCCTGTTGCTTCTGTTTCTCCTTGTTCCTCTTTGATATATAAGCAATTGTTATTCCTCTTGTGTATGCTTTCATTGTATCCCACAAGTTCTGCAAGGAGGTGTGTTGTTTTTTATTTACATTGAAGAATAGAATCAATTCTTTTTTAATCTTCTGGAGATATTCGTTTTCTTGTAATATCTGCGGGTTCAAAGTCCATCTTTTAGTTTTCCTTTTTTGACCTCTCCAAGTTATTTTCAAAGGGTTATGGTCCGGCCAAATGTTCGGGGAGGGGGGTCTCTACTTTTTCTATCTCTTTGCTTAACTGTTTGTTTGCCCATACCGTATCAATTCTTGAGAAGGATTTATGCGGAATAGAATAAAAGGTATATTTTTTCTCATTGGGGTTTA
This sequence comes from Diadophis punctatus similis, assembly GCA_023053685.1. Lineage (NCBI taxonomy): Eukaryota > Metazoa > Chordata > Lepidosauria > Squamata > Dipsadidae > Diadophis > Diadophis punctatus. The sequence continues at coordinate 466,860 of JALIGW010000070.1, read as the reverse complement.
ATGTTCTCCACACATCAATCAAATTTAATTCTTCAACCATATCAAAAAAAGTTTTCGGTAGTACATTCCTCTTTTTTGCTTCTTATCACTAACATAATCTTTTTTAATATTTACTACTCCATTGTAGTCCCCACTATGCATATATTTTTACAACCTGTCTCAATAATCTTTTCATGGGTTTTCTTGTAAAATTCCCTCTGATTTTTGTTAGGGGCATATATATTAACTAGTAACACTTTCATTCCCCCTATTATTAGTTCGAGCATTAATACTCTTCCTTTAGGGTATGTATAGACTAGGTTGGCTTTTATTTCTTTTCTTTTTTTTATTGAAAAGTTTTAAAAGTACAAAGTACATACATTTTTCTCTTTTCTCCCCCCCCTTCCACCGTCCACCCTTCGCCCCCTACTCACCCTCCCCCCACCCACCCACCCGGACTTCCCAGAAAAAGCACAAGGTATAATTTCAAAACGAAAAGTATAAAACTACAAAATACTAAAAAAAGTTATTAGTTCAAAAATATCTTATCCATTCTTAACTCTTTGTTACTCCAAAGACTTGAAAGTATAATCTAAAATTTCTCTAACATCTAACATTAATAAACTGTTTGGGTTATCTTAATCTGATACTTTTTCTGAATATATTCAGTCCACCTACTCCATTCCAATATATATCTTTCATTTGAGTGGTCCTTAAGATATGATGAAATCTTGGCCATTTCAGCCAGATGTGTCACTTTCAATGTCCATTCTTCAATTGTAGGTATATCTTCCTTCTTCCAGTATTGTGCCACCAATAACCTGGCAGCAGTTATAAAGTTCAAAACCAACTTAGTCTCTATAACAGAACAATCCATAATTATTCCCAGCAAAAAAAACTCTTTTTCTTTAAAATATTTTGTATAATCCACCAAATTTTTATCCAAAAAGCCTTAATTTTTTTTACAAGTCCACCATATATGAAAATATGTAGCATCCTCACATTCACATCTCCAACATTTAGGCTGTAAATTTGGGTACATACAAGCTAGTTTTTTTGGGTCTAAGTGCCATCTATAAAACATTTTATAAAAATTTTCTCTTAAATTTTGAGCCTGTGTAAATTTAACATTTCTAACCCATATCTTTTCCCATGTTTCCATCATTATAGATTCTCCAATATTTTGAGCCCATTTTATCATACAATCCTTAACTAGTTCTGTTTCTGAATCTAGTTCCAATAAAATATTATACAGTCTTTTTATATGCATTGGGCCCTTATCTTTTATTTGTACAATCAGATTATCCTCATTTTTCAAAATACCAGTTTTTTGATCGTCTCTCCATCTAGCCTGTAATTGTCTATATTGAAACCATGTTCTGATTATTCCTTCCTCTCTTAATTTCTCAAACGGTTTTAATTGAAATGAAATTCCATCTTCAGAAAGAAGTTCTTTATATGTAATCTTATCTAATTTTTGTTCCAAATTTATGTTTTCTATCGCGTGTCTGGGTACTGTCCATAAAGGTAACTTATCATTTAATTTACATTGGTACTTTTTCCAGACACGCAATAAAGCATTTCTTAATATATGGCTCTTAAAAGATTTATCTACTTTTTTATCATATACTAAGTAGGCATGCCACCCATAAAACAAACCATATCCCTCAATATTTAATACCCTCTCTTCCGTTAGATTAATCCAATCCGTAATTGCTGAGAGAACGGCTGCTTCATAATACAGTTTTAAGTTAGGCATTTTTAGACCACCTCTTTTGCGTGTATCCTGCATAATCTTCTGGTTTACCCTTGGCTTCTTCCCTGCCCAAATAAATTTATTTATACCCTTTTGCCACTCCTTTAAATTTTCATCTTTTTTGAGTATAGGTATCATTTGAAAGAGGAATAAAAATCTTGGTAAAACATTCATTTTGACTGCAGCTATCCTACCAAGCAAAGACAATTGTAGTTTCCCCCAGTTTTCCATATCTTTCTCTATTTTTAACCAGAGTGGTTCATAATTATATTGATATAGTTTTGTATTTGTGGACATAATATGAACCCCTAAATATTTAATCTTTTGGACTATCTCAAAACCTGTTACCTTTTCTATTTCTTCTTTTTGGTTTCTTGTCACATTTTTGGCTATTATTTTGGTTTTAGCTATATTTATTTTAAAACCAGATACTTGTCCATATGAATTAATTGTATCCATCAAAATTCTAATAGATTGTAATGGTTGAGTCAAAGTAACAACCAGGTCATCTGCAAACGCTCGTAGCTTGTATTCTTCCTGTCTAATTTTTATTCCTTTTATTGTATCAAGCTCTCTTATTTTACTAAGTAATATTTCCAAACTCAAAATAAACAACAAGGGAGACAAGGGACATCCTTGTCTTGTTCCCTTTTCTATATTAAAAGTATCTGTCAATCCACCATTAATTATTATTTGCGCTGTTTGTTTTTGATATATTGTCCCAATGGATTGTGTAAAACAATCTCCAAGTTGTAACTTTTCTATTAACTTTAATAAAAACCGCCAATTCAATCTATCAAAGGCTTTCTCAGCATCCAAAAATACTAATGCTGCGGGAACCTGGTTGTTACTTCCCAAGTACTCTAATAGATTAACAATTTGTCTAACATTAGTTTTCATTTGTCTACCAATTAAAAAAACCGTTTGATCATGATGTATCATCTGTTGCACAACTATCATTAATCTGTTTGCTAAAATTTTAGCAAAGATTTTATAGTCTATATTTAAAAGTGAGATCGGCCTATAATTTTTTGGGTCTGTGTGATCTTGACCCTCTTTTGGGATCAGAGAAATAAAGGCAGTTTTCCAAGTTGGAGGTACATTACCTCCCTGTTGAATATTGTTAAACAACTCTTTAAGTGGTCTGTCCCGGGGGCTTTGCCCACTTTTAACTGTTTAATTGCCAGTAAAATCTCTTCTGAAGTTATCAATTGATTTAAAGTATCCCGCTGCACCTTAGAAGTTATATAAATATTCTGTTTCTGCAAATAATTATCTATATCCTCTTCTTTAACTTTATCCCCACTATATAATCCTGAATAAAATTCTAAAAAGGATCTTTTAATAAGTTCTTGTTCATAAACTTCTTTACCCTTATATCTTATTTTTTCAATAATTCTTGATTTTTGCTTCTTTCTTAACATATATGCCAACCATCTTCCTGGTTTATTAGCATTGCTAAAAGTATTAAATTTAGCATATTGTAAATTAGTTGCCACTTGGTCCTCCATTAACATATTAAATTGACCCTTTAGTAAATTAATTGTCTCTTTAATTTTCTTATCCGTTGGATTAGAAATTAAAGCCCTCTCCTGTCTTTTAATCTCCTCTTCTAATTCTTTCCTTTTTTCATCTTTTTTCCTTCTATATTTATTGTTCAAATATATCAAAATACCTCTCATATAAGCTTTACTTGCGTCCCAAACCATTTCCAAAGAGGTACCCTTCTACATATTGTTAACAAAAAATTCTTTCATTAATTTTTTACACTCCTTCACATTATCCTCATATCTAAATAAATTATCATTTAACCTCCATGACCTTCTAGGTCCATTTCCATGTTCCAATTCCAACCAGACCGGGCTATGATCCGTCAATGTTCTTGAACATATCTTCACCTTCTTTACCCTAGAAAAAAGGTTATTAGTAATCAAAATAAAATCAATCCTTGAAAAAGATTGGTGTCTATCGGAAAAAAAAGTAAAATCCTTTTCTTCTGTATTTCTTTCACGCCAAATATCCCTCAACTCCCAATCCTCCATCATCTCAAAAAAGGATTTTGGCAATCTTGCTCTTGTAAGAATATTTTGCTTAGGGCCCTTCTTATCTTTTTTGACGTCTGGTACACCGTTCCAGTCCCCTAGAAGGATACAGGTATTGTAGTCCCATTGTATCAACTTTGTATGTAGAAGATCATAAAAATTTCCTTGTTGTTGGTTCGGGGCATATACACCAATTACCAATATTTTCTCTCCTTTAATTAAAAGTTCAATAGCTAGAAATCTTCCTTGATCATCTGCTTCAATTAGTTTAGCAATTAAATGTCTTTTTACATATATAACAATGCCATTTTTTTTCTCTGGTGCTGCTGTAACAAAATGTGTTCCTAATCTTGAATTTATCAGATGTTTTTGGTCTTGTGTTCTAATATGTGTTTCTTGTAGGCAGACCACGTCATTATTAAATTGTTTGAGATAATGAAATATTTTCCTTCTTTTCTGTGGTGAGTTTAATCCATTAACATTCCAGGTTAGGAATCTACTTCCCATCTAAGGGCTTTTGAAGCTTCTGGAACATTGGCTGGACGTCTAGCTTCTTTAATTCCTTTGGTCTTGTTCCTCCCACTGCTTCTGTTTTAGTAGCTTCTTTAGCTACCAGCTGGAGTTGCTGTTGTGTCATTTCCTGTATACGCTTGGTTGTCGCTCTGGTCTGTCTTTGTTCTTTTATCCGTTCTTCTCCAAATAAATCCAAACTTTGATCCAAATGAGTTGTGGCTAAATCACTTTGGCCAGATGAGGCTCCTTCTTGCTGGACTTCTTCTCTTTGTCTTGCTCTTTCATCCTTCTTTCTCCTCCCTTCTGGTGATCTTGGTGTCCCAGCCTTTAAAATGTATGTGTAAAAATCCCTTGCTTTCTGTACCGTATTAAGTCGATGTCTTTCTCCAGCGTAAATCAAAGATATTCCAGCTGGGACCTCCCACCTAAATGGCAATTGTTGTCTTTTGAGTTCTTCCACCAGAAAGGAAAATTCCTTTCTAGCTCTCAGCATTTTTGGAGGAATCTCTTTCATTGTCATCACTTCTTGTCCACCCACCTGCAACTAATTTTGATAAGTTGCTTGTAGAATGTCATTACGCAGTGTTCTGTTGTTGAAATATATTACAATGTCTCTTGGAAGGTTTCTCAATCTGGCCACACGGGAATTAACTCGGTATATCTTATCCATCTGCCACACCAACTCTTCTTTCCTCATCCCCACCGCTTGGGCAAGAGCCTCCAACATCAAATCTCTCAGATTTTCCTGTTTATCTTCTTTAACACCTCTAACCCTGATCGCAAATTCCATGTTTCTATAATGAATCATTGTAATTTCATCTGCATCTTTTCCCTTTTATCTTCAACATCATCTATTTTTCCTCTCAGGGCTGCTGTAATATCTCTAATTCGTTCCACTTGCTGTTCCAAATACTCCACATTGTTTGCCAAACCTTTAAGTGCTTCCAAGATATCTGCTCTGATTTCATTATTGCAAATTTCAATTTTTTCAGAAACAACTTGTATTTTGTCATTAATTTTGTCATTAGATTCATCAATTTTTGTATTAAAATTAATAGTCATTTCAGCCTGCATAGCTTTCAGACTTTCTTGTAGCATCCCCAGAGTTAGAGGCTGGGCTTGTACTGAGAGAGATTGCAGTTTAGAAGTGAGAGTGGGTGAGCTCTCAGCGCTTCCAGCTCCTTTAGAAGGAACTGTCTTCACAGATTTAGAAGCCATTTGAATTTAGACAGATCTTTATAATATTCCAAATTATATTAATCTAATACCAAAAAGTAGAATCTCAAAATCAAAGTGCAAGTCCAAAATAAAGTCAAAAACTCTCCTGTATAAGCCTTCCAGCAAAACAAAACTTTCTTTCTTTCTTCTCACTTTCACTTTTCCACACCCTTTCAAGCTTCCATCGCCATTTTAGAACCCATTTGCTACTATGTAACTTCTGAAGTAAGAGTCAGTAAGAGTTAAGTAGTGGTTACTTGCCCAACTTGTCTCCTGGCTTTTTCTGCTGCTTTTATTCCAAAATTGAATTTAATCCTTTAAAGCAGGGTTGGTCGCAATCTTCTTGCTCCGCAAAACAGCGGAGATGTCCCAGGTCCGGAGCAGCGGCAGGTTTCCAGGGAGCCCTCACCCTTCGCGCCCCAGGATTTTCTCCTGGGGCACTTGGGGGACTCTACCTGTGCCTGCCTGCTCTTCACCCTCCCCTTTGCCCGGGGAGGGGGTTTTCAGCCGCCAGTCAGCTGTTTGTCGGCTTTCTGGCGGCTTTGACGGTGCTGGGGACCGGCGCTCAAAGAAAAGAGCGTCTTCGCCGATCGCGGAGCCAACCGGAAGTCTTTTCTTTTCTAATATATACCACCACCCCTCTCTTTTTTTCCCCGCCAGTGCTGAGAACAGTTTCCCCAATTTATTATATTCTAAATATTTCTGATCTTGTTTTTTGATGTGTGCTTCCTGGAGACATAATATCTACGTTCTGTTTCACCAATTTTGTGAGTATTTTTTTTCCTTTTCACCAAATCATTCAATCGTTTCACATTTATTGACAGTAGTTGGGTTTCTTTCTCCATTTTCCTAATTATCTGCCGATCCCTGGATTTTATTTGTTCTGGTAGTTCTTTGTGCCCTAGTCCTAATACCTATTTCCTCTTCTTGACTCTCTTTTATCGCCTCGCTTCTGTCTTCCACTTCTTCACCTCCAATTTCTTGTCTCTGTTCTTCTAGACTAGCTATCTCCAGTTTCTCTCTACTGCTTGAGTCTTCCTCCATCCCTATCAGTTGTTCATATAATTCTTGGGCTTTTTCTAGATCATCAATTTTAATTCTTTTACCTTGCCAGGATACCAACATTCCTTCTGGTGTAATCCATCGGAATAATATATTCTTTCTATTCAGTAGAGATGCTAGAAATCGGTAGCCTTTCCTTTGTTCCCTAATCCGCCTGGGAATCTGCTTCAGCGTTATAATCTCTTTTGCCTTATAGATCATAGGTTCGTCCAATGTAATTTTATAAATAATTTATTTATTTATTTATTTATTTATTAAAATTTCTATGCCGCCCAACTCCCGGGGGGACTCTGGGCGGCTAACAACAGGTATAGAAACACATAATCAATAAAAACAATTTTTAAAAAACCATGTTAAAATACTATCAATATTTTAAAAAGAACTTTCACTCATACCCCGCCTGCCGGAAGAGCCAAGTTTTTATTGCTTTCCGGAAGGCCAGCAGGGTGGGGATGGTCCTGATCTCCGGGGGAAGCTGGTTCCACAGGGAGGGAGCTCCCACAGAGAAGGCCCTCCCCCTCGGCCCCGCCAACCGATATTGTTTGGTCGATGGGACCTGGAGGAGGCCGACTCTGTGGGCCCTGACCGGTCGTAGGGAGGTATGCGGCAGGATGCGGTCCCGAAGGTAACCTGGCCCTGAGCCATGTAGGGCTTTAAAGGTAACGACCAACACCTTAAATTGGATCCGGAGACTAATGGGCAGCCAATGCAGCTGGCGGAGGATCGGTGTTACGTGGGTGCATCTAGGTACACCCACCACAGCTCGCGCAGCTGCATTTTGCACCAATTGCAGTCGCCGGACACTCTTCAAGGGTAGCCCCATGTAAAGCGCATTGCAGTAATCCAGCCGTGAGGTGATAAGGGCATGAGTGACTGTGAGAAGTGCCTCCTTCTCCAAGTAGGGTCGCAATTGGTGCACAAGACGTACTTGTGAAAAGGTCCCCCTAGCCACAGCTGAAAGATGTTTGTTCCAATTTTAGCTGTGGGTCTAGGAGGACACCCAAATTGCGGACCCGTTCTGAGGGAGCTAATTTCTCCCCCCCAAGAACCAAGGAGGGACAGTTGGTCGGGTCCTTAGGAGGCAATATCCACAGCCACTCAGTCTTGTCAGGGTTAGGTTTTAGCCCGTTCTTCACCATCCAGACCCTAACATCGTCCAGGCAGCGGCCCATTACGTCTACAGCTTCCCCAAATTGAGACGGGGTGGAGATGTACAACTGGGTATCATCAGCATATTGCTGATACCTCACCCCGTGTCGTCGGATGATCTCACCCAGTGGTTTCATGTAGATGTTAAACAGGATGGGTGAGAGGACCGAGCCCTGCGGCACCCCACAAAGTAGAGGCCTAGGGCTCGACATCTGCCCCCCTGTCAACACCGACTGCGTCCTGTCAGAGAGGTAGGAGGAGAACCACTGTAGCACAGTGCCGCCCACTCCCACTCCCACCTCGCCGAGACGACACAGAAGGATACCATGGTCAATGGTATCGAAAGCCGCTGAGAGGTCAAGTAGCACCAGGATGGAGGAATAACCACCATCCCGGGCTCGCCAGAGATCATCCATCAGGGTGACCAAAGCCGTTTCCGTACTGTAGCCGCGCCTGAAACCAGATTGAAAGGGATCCAGAAAATCAGTGTCATCCAACAGTCGTAGGAGCTGGAGCGCCACCACTTTCTCAACAACCTTCCCCACGAAGGGAAGGTTGGAGACTGGACGGAAGTTCTTTAAATCCGCCGGGTCCAGGGAAGGCTTCTTGAGGAGGGGTCTCACCCCCGCAGCTTTTAAGGGCTGCGGGACGGACCCCTCTCTCAAAGAAGTGTTGACTAACGCCTGGAGCCAGCCACGTGAAACCTCCCTGGTGGCCGAAACCAGCCAGGAAGGGCACGGGTCCAATAAACAAGTGGCGGAGCTCATCGCTCCTATGGCCTTGTCTACATCCTCAGGAGTCACCGGTTCAAACCTATCCCATATAACCGGACTAAGACCTGCCCCAGTCGTCTCGGCCTGTACTGCCCAATCAGAGTCCAGGTCTGTCCGAATCTGAATGACTTTATCTGCCAGAAACCGAGAAAATTCCTCAGCTCTACCCTGCAAGGGATCTCCGCCTTCCTCCTTAGCAAGAAGGGTGCGGGTCACCCTAAACAGGGCGGCTGGGCGGGAGTCAGCGGACGCAATAAGAGCGGAAAAATGCGAACATTTTGCCACCGGTATCGCCACTAAGTAAGACTTAATGCAAGTTCTTAAAAGTGTCCGGTCAGACTCAGCTTTACTAGCTCTCCATCGTCGCTCTAGGTGTCTCTTGTGGCGCTTCATCTCCCGGAGTTCCTCGGTAAACCAAGGAGCCCTCCTGGATCCACTTCCATGGAGAGGTCGCAAAGGCGCAATCCGATCCAGAGCCCCTGCTGCTGCCTGATTCCAGGCCGCGACCAGAGACTCAGATGAACTGTGTACCAGGGATTCAGGTATTTCCCCAAGTTCCCTCTGGAATCCGTCGGGTTCCATTAGGTGCCTGGGGCGGAACCACTTAATCGGTCCCACCTCCTTGCGGTGGAGGAGTGGTGCCATGAAATCCAACCTCAGAAGGAAATGATCTGACCACGACAAGGGTACTGTGACTAAACCCCTCAGCCTCAGATCATCTCTCCACTGCCCTGAGAGAAACACAAGGTCAAGCGTGTGACCCCCCTCATGAGTCGGACCCTGAACTACTTGGGTCAGGTCCATGGTTGTCATGGAAGCCATGAACTCCTGGACTGCCCCCGAGGCTTCGCCGGGCGATGGCAGATTAAAGTCCCCCAGCACCATCAACCTGGGGAACTCAATTGCCAGCCCTGCAACCGCCTCGAGCAGAACAGGCAGGGCCTTTGTAACGCAGCCAGGAGGCAGGTACGTTAGCAAAAGGCCCACCTGAACCCCTAAGTCCAACTTCAGAAGGAGCGTCTCACACCCAACAATCTCCGGGGCAGGGCTCCTTCGAGGACACAGATTCTGGCGGGCTATAATAGCCACTCCTCCACCCCTTCCCTGGGGTCGCGGCTGATGCTGAACCGAGAACCCGTCCGGGCATATCTCCGAAAGGGGCACCACCCCCCCCTGGCTCAGCCAGGTCTCGGTAATGCATGCCAGGTCAGCCCCCTCTTCTAGGATTAAATCCCGGATAAGGGGGGCCTTGTTGGTAATCGACCTGGCGTTTAACAGCAGCAGCTTGAGCCCAGGGCCCTGACATCCCTGGTTACCAGGCACTCGGGTTGAGCTAGGTAGAACCAAACCAGAGGGGCCAGAACAAGGAATCGCTTGGAGACAGCGAGTTCTCGTTCCCCGAGAGCGGCCTACCCCTCTGCTCCCACCGTACCTACCTCTCTTCATTAATATCTTGAACCTTCTTTTATGTGAACATAATGTGTACTTCTCAGGGTAGGTGATGGTGTTTTGCATAGTTTGTTTGGACTCTATAAACCTCGTCCATCTCATTTATGATCTCTTTTTTTTCCCTCTGGAGGGTTTCTGTGATCAATTCTGCCATTAGCTCTCCCAGGTCATCTTCTTTCATTTCCACGACATTTTGGAACCTCGGGTAAAAGGAGGCTCTATCCATCTCAAGATGTATCAACAAACTCTCTAAGTCTTTATTTACCGCCATCATTTTTTGGTCCATCCGTTCTAGTTTTTTTTCCGTTTGCTCAGTTTTTATTTGCACCGATTTAATTTTCTGCTCATTCCTTTGTATCGCCTCTTGGATGGAACCAACTTTGTCATCCAAATTCTGTATATCAGTTTTCAGGTCTCCATGGATTTTTGTCATCGTCTCCTGAAGTTTCGTCATGGTTTCCTGTATCATTAAAAGAGTTGATTGCATCGTTTGCAGGGTCACGTTAGAGCTTGATTTTTCCATGGATAGCATCCCTTCTATTGATCTCTGGGTTGACGGAGAAACCGTTGCCACTGTCTGAGTTGGTGTCGCTTGTTTCCCTGCTCTCAATGTTGTAGTAGTAATGCTCGTCATTTCCTTCAAGATTCTATTTTGTTCTCCCAGAATTTTATAGATCTTTTCCCAGATTACCGTTACCATATTTTCCTTTTATCGTATAAGCTTATTTCTGCTAATGCTTATTTGATGTCCTTCTTTTCTTCTATCAATATTTATAATATTTTCTTTTTAAAAACTTTTTTAAAATTTTAAATTCTGTTTCTATTTCTATTATCTTGATTTTCTTCTTGATACTCTATAATTATAAATCAACCTAAAGCTATACAGTATAATACAATATGATTAAAGATCACTGAGTATATATCCTCTATAGTCAGCCACTTAAGTATTAATTAAATATTAAGTTAATTGTAGTTACTTTCTATATTAAATAAAATACCTTCAAAGTCTAATTAATTATACATTAATATTGATATAAATATGTATTACTATGAATATAATATTACTAAAGGGGCAATAACCTGAAAGCAAATTCTATTTCTATTTCTATTATCCTTGATTTTCTTCTCAATATTCTGTAGTTATAAATCAACCTAAAGGTATACAGTATAATACAATATGATTAAAGATCACTAAGTATATCTCCTCTATAATCAGCCACATAATAATAATAATAATAATAATAATAATAATAATAATAATAATAATAACAACAACAATAATAATAACAACAACAACAACAGAGTTGGAAGGGGCCTTGGAGGTCTTCTAGTCCAACTCCCTGCCTAGGCAGGAAACCCTACACTCCTCCGGGTCCCATCAGCCAAACAATGTCAGTTGGTGGGCCCACGGGGGAGACCCTTCTCTGTGGGAGCCCCATCTCTCTGGAACCAACTCCCACCAGAGATCCAAACTATCCCCACCCTACTGGCCTTCCGCAAAGCCGTAAAAACATGGCTCTTCTGGCAGGCGAGGTGAAGATCGGACTCCCCCATAATTGAATGTTCCTTTTAAAATTATGGAATGTTTTTAAAATTTATGTATGTTATACATTGTTCTTATCCTTGTTGTACGCCGCCCTGAGTCCTACGGGATTGGGCGGCCTATAAGAACTTTTAATTAAATTAAATTAAATTACTTCAGACAGATGGTTATCCAACATCTTCTTAAAAACGTCCAGTGTTGGAGCATTCACAACTTCTGGAGGCAAGCTGTTCCATTGATTAATTGTTCTAACTGTCAGGAAATTTCTCCTTAGTTCTAAGTTACTTCTCTCCTTGTTTAGTTTCCACCCATTGCTTCTTGTTCTACCCCCAGGTGCCTTGGAGAATAGTTTGACTCCCTCTTCTTTGTGGCAACCCCTGAGATATTGGAACACTGCTATCATGTCTCCCCTGGTCCTTCTTTTCATTAAACTAGACATACCCAGTTGCTGCAACCGTTCTTCTTATGTTTTAGCCTCCAGTCCCCTAATCATCTTTGTTGCTCTTCTCTGCACTCTTTCCAGAGTCTCAACATCCTTTCTACATTGTGGCGACCAAAACTGAATGCAGTATTCCAAGTGTGGCCTTACCAAGGCATTATAAAGTGGTATTAACACTTTGCGTGATCTTGATTCTATCCCTCTGTTAATGCAGCCTAGAACTGTGTTGGCTTTTTTGGCAGCTGCTGCACACTGCTGGCTCATATTTAAATGGTTGTCCACTAGGACTCCAAGATCCCTCTCACAGTTACTACTGTTGAGCAAGGTACCACATATACTGTACCTGTGCATTTTGTTTTTCTTGCCTAAATGTAGAACCTTACTTTTTTCACCATTGAATTTCATTTTGTTTGATAGCGCCCAATGTTCAAGCCTGTCAAGATCCTTCTGTATCTTTTTTTTAATTTTTTATTAAAAAGTTTTTTATTTATAAAACAGATAAAAGAACAAAGAGACAAAACATACAATAAACGTAAAGAACAAGTACATGACGAATCGTAATCTAGTATACATATTTACATTCCGCTAATTTATACATCGTTATTTATCTTAAATTGCAAAGAATGAGTTATAGTTTTTCTTTTCATCTCCACCATTTTAATTTTTAATCTTGGTTCTCCTTTCTCCCCACCAATGATATAATTTGTTCCAGGTTTCAATGTATTCTGTTTCATCTTTTCCCTTCATTTCTAACGTTAACCTATCCATTTCAGCACATGTTAATATTTTGCGTAAAATTTCTTCTTTGTGGGTATGTTTTGTTTTTTCCAATTTTGAGCAAAAGTTAACCTTGCAGCAGTCAATATATGTAGCATTAAGTATATTATGTTTTTGTCATATTTATCTAATGTTATCCCTAATAAAAAGAGTTCTGGTTTGAGGTCCAATTTTATTTTTAATATTTCTTTCAGCCATTGTTTGATTGTTGTCCAGAATTCTCGTGCTTTGTGGCACTCCCACCACATATGATAATATGTGCCGGGTTGCATTTTACATTTCCAACATAATGAAGAAAGATGTGTACCCATTTTGGCTAATCTTGTTGGTGGGAAGTGCCACCTGTAAAACATCTTGTATAAGTTCTCCTTATATGAAGTAGCCAGTGTCAATTTTCGGTTTCTTTGCCATAGGTCTTGCCATTTTTCTAGAACAATATTAAACCCAAAATCTCTACACCAAGTTATCATGGTTTCTTTGACCTGCTCTTCAAATAAGGCCCGTTCTAAGAAGTATTAGTAAATTTTTAAAATTGTTTTATCTTCTGGCCCTAAAATTATTTTATCTAATTATGTTAGTTCCATTTCAATTCCTGGGTTTTTTTTATCTCTCCCATGTTTTGACTGCAGTTGTAAATATGCCCACCATTCTAAATCTACGCCTTCTTCCTTTAATTCTGTCCTTGATTTTAAATCTCCAATTTCATTTGTTATCTGTTTATATGTTATTACCTTCCCTGGGTTCATAAAGTTTGGATGAGAAATCATCTCTAAAGTCGAAGTCCAATTAGGGATCTTTATGTAATTTTGCCGTTTAATTATTGTCCATGCGTCTATCAGTGCTCGTCTAACATAATGTCTCAGGAAGTATTGGTGATACTTATGTTTTTCTTCCCACAAGAAGGCATGCCAGCCTACTTGTAGATCGTGTCCTTCCAGTTTTAATAATCTATGATTTTTCAGTTGTATCCAATCTTTTATCCATATTAATTTAGTGGCCAAATAATATTTTTCCCAATCTGGAAATCCAAATCCTCCTCTTTCCTTTGAAGCCTGTAACAATTTTAATTTAATCCTTGCTTTTCTCTTTTGCCATACAAATTTGAGTGTAATTTTGTTTAAATTTTGAAAGAATTATTTTTCCAATTTAATCGGTATGCATTGGAATATAAATAATAACCTTGGTAGTATATTCATTTTTATTAATGCTATTCTCCCCATAAAGGAGAGTTGAAGATATGTCCATTTATCTAAATCCAATTTTATTTGTTCTATCAATTTTTCATAGTTATCTTTTTTCAATGTGGCGCACCTTGATGTTATTTGTATCCCCAAGTATCTTATTTTTTTTTGTAGTTTGAATATCCAATTTTTCTACTAATTCAAGTTCTTGTGTCTTAGTCATATTTTTAACAATCATTTTAGTTTTTTCTCTATTTATTTTTAAGCCAGCCAGTTTTCCATATTCCTCCAATGCCTCCATCAGTCTACTTCCTGATTGCAGTGGTTCCTCAATAATGAAAGCTAGATCGTCTGCAAAAGTTTGTATTTTAAAGCTTTCTTTTTTAATCTCTAGGCCTTTTATTTGGTCATCTGCCCTGATATTTCTTGTTAGCACCTCTAAGGACATTATAAACAATAAGGGAGACAGTGGGCAACCTTGTCTTGTTCCTTTTTTTATATAAAAACTGTCTGTTGTTTCCCCATTAATAATTATTTTTGCTCTCTGTTCTGAATATATTGTTTTGAACATTTTAATAAAGTTTTCCCCAAAATCCATATATTTTAATTGGCAAAGCATAAAATCCCACCTAACGTTATCAAACGCTTTTTGCGCGTCTAAAAAAATTAATGCCATTTGCTTTTCATTGTGCGCCTCATAGTATTCTAGAGAGTCTAAAATTATCCTGATATTATTTCTTATGTATCTTTTAGGCAAAAAGCCATTTTGGTCTGCATGTATAAACTCTGTCATATATTTTTTTAATCTCTCAGCCATTATAGCCATGAATATTTTATAATCTGAATTTAAGAGGGATATGGGTCTGTAATTCTTTATTTGTGCGGGATCAGTATTATCTTTGGGAATCAAAGTTATTGTTGTTTCTTCCCAGGATTTCGGAATTTTCGCGTTTTTTAATACTTCATTATATACATCTAATATTCTTGGGCTTAGAGAGTCTTGAAAGGTCTTATATATCTCAACTGGCAGGGCATCGGGGCCTGGTGCTTTATTGTTTTTTTGTTTTTTGATTGCATTTGATATTTCTGAAAGTGTTATTTCTTCGTTTAGCATTAGTTGAGTCTCTGGGGGGGACGTTTGGCAATTTGGATTTTTGTAAGTATTTTAAGATTCTACTATTATCTTCTCTTTCCATGTCATTATATAATTGTTTATAAAAATCGAGGGCTACTCCTTTTCCCCCCTCTTTATCATATATTATTTCTCCTTTTTCATTATATAATTTCTCTATCCTTCTTTCCTCTCTTTGTTTTTTAATTTTATAAGCGAGCCATCGTCCTGGTTTGTTAGCGTTTTCAAAGAAGTTTTGTTTAGCGCGTCTTATATCTTGTACCAATTCTGCTTTCTCTATATTATTCATTTTATGTTTAATAAGATCAATCTGTTGTTTGATTTCTTGCCTGTGTGGTTCATTTTGCAGTTTAGTTTCTTCTTTTTTTAATTCTTCTTCTAATTTCTTTTGTAGTTGTTTTTTACAATTGTTCTCTTTAGCCATATATGCGATAGCTACTTCTCTTATAAAAGCTTTGGCTGTGTCCCACCAGATTTGACAATTTGTATCTTCCTTTTTATTTGTTTCAAAGAATAAATCTAATTGTGCTTCCATTTTTATTTTAAACTCTTTATGATTCAAGATTGCCCTTTTTAATGTCCATCTCTTAATCTTTTTTTGTCCTTTTAACTGTATTCTTATTGGGTGATGATCAGCCCAGGAGTTTGTATCAATTTCAATTTTATTTATGTCTAAATTCAATTCTGCCATTAGCCATGCCATATCAATCCGAGACCATGAGGTGTGCCGGCCTGAATAATATGTATATTGTTGTGTTCCTATATTCCGTTCTCTCCAGCTATCTTTAATATCGAACTCTTCTGTCATTTTAAAAAATGTAGCGGGCAAAGTTTTTCTGATTCCTTTTCTAATTTTATTACATTTATAGTCCAGTGTTCTATCTACTATCGCATTAAAGTCTCCAATTATACCATTTTTTTCATATTCAAGTTCACCTATAATGTTATGTAGTTTTTTAAAAAATAGTTTCTGTCCATCATTGGGAGCATATAATCCTACTAGTGCTATTTTTTCTTTATTCAAAATTATTTCAATTATAAGTATCCTCCCATCATCATCTACATAAATCTGTTTTGCTATAAGTTCCTTGGTTACATATATTACAACACCACTTTTTTTTTGTGATAGTGACATAAACACATTTCCCAATTTGGGGTAATTTAATAAATGTTTATTTTGTTTTTTTATATGTGTTTCTTGTAGTATTATTACATCCAAATTCATCTTACTTAATTTATGTAGGTATTTTTTCCTTTTTTGCAGAGAGTTTAATCCATTTACATTTATAGACAAAATTTCTATTCCTTCTTCCAATCCTCTATCTAAATTTTGATCTTGTAGCTCTTGTTGATCTAGTCTCTTTATGTTCTGTAGACCTATTTTCATCTTGCTTTCCATTATCTATCTCTCCCCTCCTGTTATCTTTCTTTTCCATATGGGCTGTTTCTTTTTCTACTAATTTTGTTATTATCTCTCCTTCTTCTCGTGATTCTATTATTTCCCTTTCTACTGTTCCATCATCGTTGCCAAAGTTTTGTATATAAAAATCTTCAGCCTGCTCCACCGATTCTAGCCTATATTTTTTCTCTTGCCAAAATACCATTATTCCTTGTGGGGTCATCCATCTAAAATTAATACTTTTCCTTGTAAGTTTAGAGGTAGTCATTTGAAATGGTCTTCTCATATCTCTAACCCTTTTAGGGATTTGTTTGAGAACTGTCAATTGTTTTCCTCCATACTCTAACGGGTCGTCCCTAGTCCTAAATAGAATTTCATCTCTTATGGATTTTTTCACAAATTTAACATGTACTTCTCTAGGGAGATTGTGTCGCCTAGCGAAATTAGTATGAATTCTATAAATCTCGTCTATTTCATTAGCCATTTCCTCCTTTCCAATTCCTAATGCTCCTGCCAACAGTTCAGTCATCGTGTCAGGTAGATCTTCCCCCTTCACTTCTTTAATATTTTGAAATCGTAAAAAGAAGGCAGATTTTTCTCATTCCAAGGTAATTACTGTCATTTCGAGCTCCCTATTGGCTTGTGTCAATCTTTCATTAATTTCATCAACTCTTTTTCCTTCTTTCACCATTTTATCCTCTATTTCACATACTCTTTGTTCAGTTTTTATAATCTGTTGTTGAAATATTTCGAATTTCCCATCCATGGATTGTATCTTTTCTTTAAGTTCTCCCGTATCGTTTCTAACCTCTCCTATTTCTCTGCTTATTTCCTTTTGATTTTTACATATAGTCTCTTGCATAGCTAGTAATGTTGCTTGCAATTCCCTGAAAGAGCCTGATCTATCTCTCTGTGTTACCTCTTCCAAAGATCTCTGTCTTACTGGGCTGGGATCCGGAATTACAGTTTGTGTGGTCTGCTTTTTCCCGGCCCCGATCTTTGTTAAGTTGGAAACGCTTGTCATTTTGCACCAACTATTCCACTTATCTACAAGGCTTAAACGTCTCTCCAGTGTAACAAAGATTTGTTGTCTAATTTTATTTATTTATTTATTTATTTATGGTTTCTTATATGCCGCCCAACTCCCGAGGGACTCCCGAGGGATTTAAATGTTTCTCGTAAAAATAACCGCTTATTTATATTTACTTCAATTCTAATATCAGTCAAATAGTCCAAAACATATATTAGTTATATATCTATGAAGATCCAGTATTTTCAACAAGTATCCCATAATTATATATACTTTTCTTTAGCTTTTGTCAATAGTATCAAAGTTTTTCCCCCCAAGTCTTAAGTCCAGAACAGTTCTCAATGTCAATCCAGTTCTCACAATGTCCAAATTGTCACCCAAACTTCAATAGCAAAAGTCAAGTTGTTAAATTTGATGTCTCTTTTTCTGTTTTTTGAAATTATATCCCAAATGTCTCTCTATTTCTTCTTTTCCATTCACTCTGCTTACCACTGTTGATCAAGCGTCTTCAGCCAAAATGTCCACTCTCTCCAATTAGTCAGCATTTTCCCTTTCTGGCTGTTCATTCAGTTGTCTGCCCACAACACTAATTTTCCGATGTTAGAAAGCCGAAAATAACCCCCATAGAGTTTTTAACATTGATCTTCAAGCATATAGAATTGTAACAGTGTCAATGTTTTTTGTTTCTTTTCTGCCGCAACTTTATATCACCGCTATTTCAAAGGAGAGGGAGAGAAAGAAAAACTCTTCCACCCCTCCTTCCTTTCGGGCCACTTTTCTTTTCTTTTATCAGAAACCTCCGGACTGTTCTTCCATCCGAATTACTCACCAGGTCACCAAGATTTATTTTCACTCGATTCGATCCGTCTTTGTACTACTATTTCATCGCTTTGTTTCAGCCAGCTGTCTGCTGTCACTTTCTCCCGGTCGCCATTACGGGCCATCTCCTTTCCCCGCTTGACTTCTCTGAGGCTTCCCCCAGTATGCTGATCTCGACCGCCGTCGTCGATCGCTCCTCCAGACGCCTCTTTTCTTCCAGACCCCCTCCAAGGGATCTGGGGACCCCAAAGGGTCCGTCAAGCGGTGGAAGGCAGGGGAGAAACAAAAACTCCGGATGGAGAGTCGTTCCTCACACCCGTTCCTCTCAACAGCTGGCCCCGCCTCCAAGATCCTTCTGTATCTTGAGCCTATCTTCTGGAGAGTTGGCTATTCCTGCCAGTTTGGTGTCATCTGCAAATTTGATGAGTTCCCCATCTATCCCCTCATCCAAGTCATTGATGAAGATGTTGAAGAGTACTGGGCCTAAAACAGAGCCTTGGGGTACTCCACTGCATACTTCCCTCCATGTAGATGCAGTTCCATTGAGCACTACACGTTGAGTGCGGTTGGTTAGCCAGTTTTGAATCCATCTGGTGGTGTTGCTGTCCATCCCACATTTTTCTACTTTATCTAGTAGTAGGTTATGGTCTACTTTGTCAAATGCCTTACTGAAGTCCAAGTAAACCACATTGACAGCATTCCTCTGGTCCACTAATTTTGTCACTTTATCAAATAATGCAATAAGATTAGTCTGGCATGATCTGTTTTTGACAAACCCATGTTGGCTTTTGGTTATTACTTTGTTTGCTTCTAGGTGTTCGTTGATTTGTTGCTTGATTATCTTTTCCAAAATCTTCCCTGGTATTGAGGTCAGGCTGATAGGTCTGTAGTTTCCTGGATCTGTTTTTTCCCCTTTTTTGAAGATGGGAACTACATCAGCTCTTTTCCAGTCCTCTGGCGGTTCCCCGGTGCTCCAGGATCTTTGAAAGATATAGTTCAGTGGTTCTGAGATCTCGTCTGCCAGTTCCTTCAGAACCTTGGGGTGTAATCCATCTGGTCCTGGTGATTGGAATTCGTCTAGGGCAAGGGTCGGAAATTGCAGCTCGCAAGCCACAAGCGGCTCTTTGGGCCCTCTGCCACGGCTCCCTGTCCCATCACTGGCTGCCCCGCCCCTCGCCCTCCCTTCCCTCGCCTGGCCTGAGAAGGTAAGGGTGACGACGGGGGATGGGGAAGTGCCTGGGGCTGATTCTCCATCGCATTAACAGGAATTCATATACCAAGCCGAGCGGGGTGGGCATGAGCTACAGCCCAAAGCAGCAGGAAGCGAAAGCTGCTTTTGCTCCGGCGACCGTCCTCCCCCTCCTTCTCATCTCATGCGGGGTGGGGGGGCATGGCAAGGCAATGGCCAGATCCTTAGAACAGAAGAGAAGCGGGCTTGTAGCTGCCTTCGCTTCCTGCAGCTTTGGGCTGGAGCTCATGCCATCCCCGCTCGGCCGAAGAGCTGCGGGGAGGGGGGACGGGACAGGACACGGCAAGGAGAGAAAGAATGTTAAAGAGGGAAGGAAGGCAAGAAGGAACATTCTGCAAAACTGTAAAACTTTCAGAAGCCACTCGGTGGATGCATTTGGACAAGAATAAAACACACACACACACACACACACACACACCAAAAGAAAGCTTAAATTTATAATCCCGCTCACAGCTTGCTTTCTGGCCTCCTGCTGTCAGCATTTTTTAGCTATTTAGTATGAACAAAAAAAAGGAATACAGAGAGCGTTTTTATATATAAGTAGGAAGGGTGAAAACGGGAAAGGCTGTACGACGATGACGCACAGCTGAGTTTTAAAGTCCAGGCTTGCAGTCTTGACCACTTCCAAGAATGAGATATGGGTTTGTTTTCCCTTCTTCTTTAGTACAAGTCGGGACAATCCACCAGGGCCTGAGAAGGAAAACGCACAGTCTGAGCATCCAGTAATCCTCCTTAAGTGAGCAGCCGCCCGCCCGCCCGCTGCGCACGCCACAGCCAGACAGGGAATCGCAAGAAGGGGAGGAGGGTCTCCCAAAGAGAAGCTGGGGTGGCGATCGTTCCTCAGCACACACAGAGAGAAGGGGAGAGAGAGGGAGAAAGAGAGAGATGGGCGAAAGAGAGATGAGGGAAGGAGAGTGAGAGAGAGATGGGTGGGGAGGAAGGGAGAGAGAGAGATGGGGAGAGGGAAAGAGAGACAGAAAGATGAGAGGGAGGGAGATAGATAGGAGAGGGAGAAAGAGAGATAGGAGAGGGAGAAAGAGAGAGGGGAAAAGAGAGAGATACCTTTTTCTCATAGAAAAGAAGGGTAGGTGGGTAGGTGTAGCTGGGGGGGGTCATGTGACTAGGTGGGAGTGACGTCGAGTTGGCCACGCCCACCCATGTTTTGTGGCTCCGGGTGTTTTGTTTTCTCTGGGAAATGGGACCAAATGGCTCTTTGAGTTTTTAAGATTGCCGACCCCTGGTCTAGGGTAGACAGGTGTTCACTTACCATTTTCTTCCCTATTTTAACTTGTGTTCCTAATATGTTTTTTGTGATGCTGTTTTTGATAGGTTAGACTGTTTTTTCCCTTTGTGGGAATATTAATTAAATATTAAGTTGATTGTAGTTACTTTCTATATTAAATAAAATACCTTCAAAGTCTAATTAATTATACATTAATATTGATATAAATGTGTATTACTATGAATATAATATTACTAAAGGAGCAATAACCTGAAAGCAAATTCTATTTCTATTTCTATTATCCTTTGGGGACCCTTTAGCTTGTCTGGATATTTATCATGAAATTGCTTCACTAATCTGTCAGCTTTCACATTCCAACTCTTTACCCAGGTAGCTTCAGACAAAGGGTCCCTTCCAATGTACTAAATATTGTAATTGACCCCTATACATTCTAGAGTCTAAAATCTTTTTTACTTCGTAGTGAGTCTCCCCTTGTATTACTACTGGAGGAGGGGGTGGTTGGGTTTGTGGCCTTATGCTAGACCCAATCACAGGCTTCAATAAGCTACAATGGAAGACAGGGTGAATCTTTCCCAATATTCTAGGTAAATCAAGCTGAACTGTTACTGGGTTGATTATCTTAACTATTGGGAAAGGACCTAAGAATTTTGGCCCTAGTTTCTTGCTGGTCATTCTCAATTTAATGTATTTGGTGGACAAGAAAACTTTATCCCCCACTCGGAAGGGGGGCTGGAGCGATCAGTGCTTGTCAGCTTGCTTCTTGTAGGCTTCTGCTGCTTCAGCTAGTGCTTTCTTGGTGTTCTCCCACCCCTTTTTTAGCATCTCCATCCATTCAGTGAGAGACATGGAAGTTGGGGCTTCTTGGGGTAGTTCAGGGATGGGAACAAATTCCATTCCGCTGGTGATCTGAAAAGGCTATAGTACTGCTATAGTCCAGTACTGCTATAGTCCAGTACTGCTATGGACAGCGTTGCTATATGCTACCTCAGCAAACGGTAGCAACTCTGCCCAATTGTCTTGCTGGTAATCTACATAACAACGGATGTATTGTTCGACCATTGCGTTCCGACGTTCAGTCGCCCCATTCATACTCGGATGAAAAGCCGAGCTGAGCCTTTGTGTGGATCCAATCGCCCTCAGGAACTCTCTCCAAAACTTGGCTATGAACTGTACACCTCGGTCGGCGATGACTCTTTTTGGCACACCGTGTAGACGGTAAATGTGCTTGAGAAATAGTTTTGCTAGTTTTCTGGCTGAAGGTAGGCCTGAGCAAGCAATGAAATGGGCTTGCTTGGAAAACAGGTCAATGACAGTCCAAATCACCATATTCCCATTGCTGTCTGGGAGTTCTACGATGAAGTCCATGGCAATCTCCTCCCAGGGCTTGCTTGGGTTAGCTACCTGCTGCAGTAGTCCAGGAGGTTTGCCTGGCCGATTCTTCCTGGTCACGCAGGTGGCACAGCTTTTTACATAATCTTCCACTTCAGCTTTCATCTTTGGCCACCAAAATTGGCGTCGGGCTAGGTGGAGAGTCTTCAGGAAGCCAAAATGGCTCCCTAGTTTGGAGTCGTGGCTTCGTCGCAGGACCTCCAGTCTCAATTTGGCAGGTACGTATAGTTTGGATCCTTTCCAGGCCAAGCCTTCTCTCATGGTTAGGACTTCCTTATTGTCGTTGAGCCAGGAGTCATTGGGTAGAGCTGCTTTTAGCTCTGCAGTCAGTTTGTCCTAGCTAGGGGCGCCTGGTCATCTGGCTTGGCCCCGGGTGGTGACTTGTGCTGCCTTTTTTTCCTGGCTAGGGAGGATGATGGTGTGCACCTCATGTTCCTTTTGGCTGTCATACTGTGGCTTTCTGGATAAAGCGTCTGCCAGTAAGTTTTTTCCAGCCGGGATGTGTTTCAGCTCGAAGTTAAACCTCCTGAAGTATTGCGCCCAGTGGACTTGTTTCAGTGACAGCTTCCTGGGGCTTTTCAGGGCTTCGAGGTTTTTATGATCTGTCCATACTTCGAATGGCACTTTGCCCCCTTCTAGGAATTGCCTCCAGGTGAGCAATGCCCAACGAACTGCATAGGCTTCCTTCTCCCAAATGGCCCACCTCCTTTCAGTGGTCGTGAGCTTTTTCAAAACTTAGGTGCATGGCAGGAGTTGGCCCTCTTTGTTTTTCTGCAACAGCACCGGCGCTACAGCTGCGTCACTGGCATCGGACTGAATGATGAACTGTTGTTCTGGGTCGGGGTGTTGCAGAATGGGCTCTTGAGCGAAGAGCCGTTTTAGTTTTTCGAAGGCTTTTTGACATTCCATCGTCCACCCAATGGGCTGGCTTGGCTTTGGTTTGGTTGGCGATGGCCCCATCTTTAGCAGTTCAGTCAGTGGCAGTGCCACCTCTGCAAAAGCTGGGATGAATTGCCGATAGAAGTTCACAAAGCCCAGGAAACTTTGTAGTTGCTTGCGGGTGCGAGAGGGTTACCAATCTAGCACTGCTTTCACTTTTCCTGGGTCCATCTCTATCCCTTCGCTAGAAATGCGATACCCCAGGTAGTCTAGTGAAGTTTTGTGGAATTCACACTTAGACAGCTTTGCGTATAGCTTGCCGGCCAGAAGTTGTTCTAGGACTTGCTGCACTAGCTTTACGTGTTCTTCCAGGGTCTCGCTGAAGATGAGAATGTCATCTAAATAAACGAGCACCCCCTTGTACAGATGGGGTTGGAGCACCTCATTTATGTATTGCATAAAGACCGCGGGGGCCTCTTGGAGTCCAAATGGTATGACTTTGAATTGGAAGCTCCCCAGAGGGCAGTTGAACGCGGTTTTCCACTCATTCCCCTCTCTAATGTGTATTTGGTAATACGCTTCTCTTAAGTCCAGTTTGGTGAACACCTTGCCTTTGGCTAAGTGGTTCAGTAAGTCTTTCATCAGGGGGAGGGGGTACGTGTTTTGTATGCAAATGGCATTGACCCCCCGGAAGTCCACGCACAGTCTGACACACACACCCCCATCTTCTCTTTGAAGAGCACCGGGGCTGCCACTTGGGACTTTGCCGGCTGGATGAATCCTCGTTCCAGATTGGCATCGATGTATCTCCTTAGCTCCTCCATTTCCTTAGGGGACATGGAGTACATCTTTGGTTTTGGGAGTTTGGCCCCCGGCACAAATTCTATTGCGCAGTCCGTGGGTCGGTGAGGGAGGAGGTAGTTGCAATCTTCCTCACTGAAGACCCCCTCTAGGTCCCGATACTCTATTGGCACCTGCTGGATGCCTGGGGGCTTGGCCTCGACTGCAGGGGTGGCTGGCTCAGGTCGGTTTGGGCCGACGGACTTTGCATCCTTCATGCGGTCCTTAGGGATTTTTGGGGTAGCGGCCCGATGCCTAAGGTTAGCTTTCTGTAGCCGCCTTCCCACGTTATGGTGGGGGTCCACTTATCTAGCCACGCAACTCCCAGTATGATTGTTTCAGGCATTTTTGGGGCTACGATGAATCTGATGAACTCATGGTGGCGCTCTATTTGCAACTCTATCAATTCGGTGATGTGCGTGGCAGGGGATCCCCCGATTAGTGTCCCATCCACTTGTTGAAACCGGATGGGATTGGTCAAGGCCCTAGTGTGGATCCCCAACTGTTCTAACAACAGACTTGCTAATTAAGCATCGCGAGTAGCCCGTGTCCACGATTGCCTCTACTTCTCCTTCTTCCCCTGTCTATCAGTTTGGCTTTGATGGCAAAGGGGCAGATGGCTGCACTCACCATTGGGTCGTCTTCACCGCTGCTTCCTCCTTCGGAGCGTGGAGGGGTCCCCTCTCCAGGCGGAGTCTCGGCTTCGTCAGGTTGGGGAAGAGCGCCTTCCAATTGTTGGGCAAGCCGACTTCTCTCAGGTGGTTTTCGGGGGGCCTTTCTGGTTTTGGCCACTGGCCAGGTCCTCGGTTGGAGGATTGGGGCTGGCGCCAGGCACTCCAAGGCTCGATGTCTTCACCGCTGCTTCCTCCTTCGGAGCGTGGAGGGGTCCCCTCTCCAGGCGGAGTCTCGGCTTCGTCAGGTTGGGGAAGAGCGCCTTCCAATTGTTGGGCAAGCCGACTTCTCTCAGGTGGTTTTCGGGGGGCCTTTCTGGTTTTGGCCACTGGCCAGGTCCTCGGTTGGAGGATTGGGGCTGGCGCCAGGCACTCCAAGGCTCGATGTCCGGATTGGCCCCATCGATAGCACTTTACTGCTCTCGTCGCTCCTGGGGGAGGAGGCGCAGTTTGCTTCGTCTGGGACCACCGACCCAAAGGCCTCCTGGCCGGTTTCCCGGCGGGAGGGGGTTTCACAGGGCGAATATCGTGGTTCAGGCCGATGGCAGTGAAGTACCAGTTGTCAGGGTTCCAAATAGCATTCAAGCAGAAATCAGAGTCCAAGGCAAAGGTTTCACCAAAGTTCCAATTTAATGCTGGAGCCATGTTGGCACATCCAAGTAGAAACCCGAATCTGACTTTCGCCCAAATTCCCACCCAGTAGGAAGTTAGCACCCCTTGTCCCACACCCCCAACTGGGTCACGTTGTCCATTCATCTTCTGCCTGCGTGGCCGTTCCTCCTCCCAGTTTCTGGGCAGGTGCTGGACAAAGGATGACCTTGGGGAGCTAGCAAGAATGTGTTATGTCTAAAGTTTCTCCCTCATGCGATCCCCCCTCCCAGGTTCCCACAGTCCGCAGCCTTCTGAGTAATAATGTGGCAAACGATGCTTCAAGTCCAACATTGTGTGACAGGCGGCCTCCCCCTCAAGAGAAATACGTATCTTGCCAAGGAAGGAGAGAGAGAGAGAGAGAGCACAGGGGATTAAGTCGACAGCCTTAACCACCCCTCCCTCCCCCAGGGGGACCCTTTGGCTTATCTGGGTATTTGTCATGGAATTGTTTAACTAATCTGTCTGCTTTCACTTTCCAACTCTTTACCCATGTGGATTCGGACAAAGGGTACCCTTTCCAGTGAATGAGGTATTGTAGCTGACCTTTAAATACTCGGGAGTCTAAGATCCTTTTCACTTCGTAATGTGTCTCCCCCTGTACTACTACTGGGGGAGGTGGTGGCAGGGTTTGTGGCCTTATAATTGACCGTATTACTGGTTTTAGTAAGCTACTATGAAATACTTGGTGTATCTTCCCCAATATTTGTGGCAATGCATGCTGTACTGTAACAGGATTAATAATTTTGACTATTGGGAAAGGTCCTAAGTATTTTGGCCCTAGCTTTTTACTGGGCAATCTCAGCCGTATATATTTTGTTGACAAGTAGACCTTATCCCCTACTCGGAAAGGGGGTTGAATTTCTCGATGCTTGTCTGCTTGTTTTTTATAGGCTTCAGCAGCGTCAGTCAGCGCTTTCTTAGTATTCTCCCATCCTTTCTTTAGTGCTTCTATCCATTCAGCCAGGGACATGGAAGTGGGTGCTTCCGTGGATAGTTCTGGCATGGGAACGAACTCTTGGCTGCTGGTAACCTGGAAAGGTGTCAAGCCGGTGCTGCTGTGGACCGCATTGTTATATGCTACTTCGGCAAATGGCAGCAGTTCCGCCCAATTGTCTTGTTGGTAATCTACATAACAACTGAGGTATTGTCCCACCATCGCATTGGCTCTCTCTACGGCCCCGTTTGTGGAAGGATGGAATGCTGAGCTGAGTCCTTGCGTGGATCCAATTGCGTGTAGGAACTCTCTCCAGAACTTGGCGGTGAACTGTACGCCTCTATCGGAGATGATTCTTTTTGGGACCCCATGCAAGCGGTAGATGTGCTTAAGGAAAAGCTTTACTAAGTGCCTGGCGGATGGCAACCCGGAACAGGCAACGAAATGGGCTTGCTTGGAGAATAGGTCAATGACCGTCCAGATCACTGTATTTCCTTTGCTATCTGGGAGTTCCACTATGAAGTCCATAGCTATCTCTTCCCAGGGCTTGCTTGGGTCAGCCACCTGCTGCAGGAGTCCAGGTGGTTTCCCTGTCCAGTGCTTCCTAGTGGCACAGGTGGCGCAGCTTTTCACGTAGTCCTCCACCTCCGTTTTCATTTTTGGCCACCAAAATTGCCGTCGCGTCAGGTGGAGGGTCTTCAGGAACCCAAAGTGCCCTCCCAGCTTAGAGTCGTGGCTTCGTTGGAGCACTTGCAGTCTGAGGCTGGCAGGCACATATAGTTTGGACCCCTTCCAAGCCAACCCGTCTCTCATGGTCAAGATTCCTTTGTTGTCATTGAGCCAGGGGTTGTTGGGCAGGGCAGCTTTAAACTTGTCCATCCACTCCTCCTGGCTCCGGGCATTCAACCGTCGGTTTTGGCCTCTGGTAAGGACAGGGGCTACGAGTTCCCTCTTGGAGGGGGGAGTGTCTGTTGCTCCTGCTGGCGAGGAGGGGATGACTGAATGGAACTCCTCCTCTCTTTGACTGTCATATTGCAGTTTTCTGGACAACGCGTCCGCCAGCAAGTTCTTCCCTGCTGGGAAGTGTTTTAGCTCAAACTTGAACCGCCTAAAAGTATTGTTCCCATCTCACTTGTTTGGGTGACAGCTTTCTAGGGGTCTTCAGGGCCTCAAGGTTCTGCGCACACACGCCATTTATCCCCCGGAAGTCAACACACAATCTGACCCCCCCCCCGTCTTTCTTCTCTTTGAATAGCATGGGGGCAGCGACCCTTGATTTTGCTGGTTGGATGAACCCCCTCTCCAAGTTGGCGTTGATGTATCTCCTCAGTTCTCCCAATTCCTTCGGGGACATGGAATACATCTTTGGTTTTGGGAGCGTGGCACCCAGTTCAAATTCTATCGTGCAGTCTGTGGGTCAGTGAGGGGGAAGATCGTTGCATTCTTCCTCGCTAAACACCCTCTCTAGGTCCCGATATTCTCTCGGCACCCTCTGGGAACCTGGGGGTGTGGTCTCCCTCGCAAGGGCAGCCAGTTGTAGATCAGTCACCCCACCAGGCGTTAACTCCTCTCGCTGCTTCTGGTTCCCCAGGGGGGGTGTCGGCCCGACGTGTACGGTTAGCTTCCAGTACCCATCCTCCCATCTTATGGTGGGTGTCCACTTGTCTAGCCACACCAGGCCCAGGATGATGGCTTCTTTAAAAAAAATTTTTTTTAAATTATTTTTCAACTTTAAACATCACAATATCATAACACAGATCTACACCTATTCACATCTATTATTTTGCTTATACAAAGCTTATACACAGTTTCCACATATTTACAATCTTACATCTTCTTTTTCATGTAGTCTTGTTTCTTAATCCTTTATCTTTTCTGACCCATTCATACCATTTTGACCATACTTCGTAATAGTCCGAATTATTTTGATTTTTAAGTTCGATAGTCAGTCTGTCCATCACTGCACATTTGTAAATTTTGTCCAATAACATATTGTCCGGAGGTATTTGGCTGTTCTTCCAATTTTGCGCGTACGCAATTCTTGCCGCTGTAATAATATGTAACATCAGATAGTGTATGTTCCTGGGGTGTTGCTTTTTTATGATTCCTAATAAAAAGAGTTCCGGGGTGTGTTCCACTGTTCTTCCTGTAATGTCACTTAGCCATTTATGTACCGTATTTTTCGGAGTATAAGACGCACCGGAGTATAAGACGCACCTTAGTCTTTGGGGAGGAAAATAGGGGGGGGGGGGGAATCTGCCTACCAGGTATTCATCTGGCTAGCGTCCTTAGTCTGGTCAGCTTCAGCACATTATTTTATCCCCTGGTTAGGACTTAAAAAAACCTTCTTCGGAGAGAGTAACAATGAAAGAGCCTGCAAGGTAAGAGCTGGGAAGATCGTTAGCACCTAGTTAGGGCTGGGGAAAAAAGCTCCGAAAAAGCTACATTCGGAGTATAAGACGCACCCAAATTTTCAGCCACTTTTAGGGAGGAAAAAATACTCCAAAAAATAAGGTACATTATTCCAGTAGCGTCTCGCTTTGGGACACATCCATCACATATGAAAGAAGGTACCTACGTCTTTTTTACATTTCCAACAAGCCGAATTCGAATTTGGGTATATTTTCGCCAATCTTGCTGGGGCCAAATGCCACCTATAAAACATTTTATAATAAGTTTCTTTGTAAGCTGTCGATTTTGTTATTTTGCAATTTATGTTCCAAGTCCTCTCCCAGTCAGCCAAAAGAATATTGTGACCTACATTTTTAGCCCATGCTATCATCGGACCTTTAACTATGTCTTCAAATTTGTCGAATTCCAATAGGTAATTATATAATTTTGATATCAATTTTTCTTCTGGTCCTATTAATATTTTATCCAATTTTTGCGTTTCTGTATCTATACCAATTCCTTCCCCAGGATGATGGCTTCTGACATCTTGGGGGCTACTATGAACCAAGTTAGTTCGTGGTGCCGCCCAAACTTTAATTCTACAGCCTGGGTAATGAGAGTGGCACCCCCCCAATTAGCGATCCATCTAGCTGTTGAAATGTTATGGGGCTGGCTACGGGTCTAGTATGGATCCCCAGCTTCTCGACCACTATCTTGCTGATTAGGCACCTTGAACAGCCCATGTCTATTATGGCATCTACTTCCCCTTCCTTCCCCATTTCGGGCACCGTGATTTTGGTTTTTATAATAAAGGGGCAAACTGTTGCACTCACCATCAGATCGTCTTCATCGCTGACCCCCTCCTCCCAAGGAGGGGCCAATTCTCCCATCAGTGATGCCTCGCTGTCATCAGGAGGGGGAGGGGGCCCCTCCGACTGCAAGGCCAACTGTCCCGGTTCCAGTGGCTTAGCAGGCTTCCTCCTGAGAGCGGGAGGTGGCCTGGTCCTCGGCAGAGGGATGGGTGCTGGCATTAGGCATTCAGTCGCTCAGTGGCCGGCTTGACCGCACCGATAGCACTTCACTCCCCTCGTCGGTTCAACCCGTGGGATCACTGCCGTTCTAGGGGGGCCTTCGGCCCAATTGCCTTCTAGCGGGCCAGTCAGGGGGGGTCTCCTTTAGGACTTTTACCACGTAGTCCAGAGTGATGGCAGTGGAGTACCACTCTTGGACCCGGCACCGGACCCCCCTGATTTCGCATGCTTTTTTCAACTCCGGGTCTAGTGCATCTCAGAATGTGTGCACCAAGAGCCGCTTGGGCCAGTCCCGCACTTTCCCTGCTGCTCTTCTAAACTCACACACCAGTTCCTTCACTGGGCGTCCCGCTTGCTTCAGCTTTTTGATCTGGGCCTCGGCGTCTGCCTGTTGGGCCTCATCGTGGAATCTGATTCTGATTAGCTGGACAAAGTCCAGGTCGTTTAGCTCGGGGGCCGCTTCATCGTGGAGCTCGGCCACCCACTCTGCAGCTTCCCCCTCATCCATCCCCTTGGTTATCTGATCGATCAGCTGCCTATCTGTCTGGAACAGTGCTCTGTATTTGTCGATGTATACCAGCACCCAGTGGAGGAAGTAGGCTACCTTAGTGGGGCATGAAGTTTGGCTGCAGGGGGTACCCCGGGGTCCACTGGCATTGAGCCCATCCCACTCTGGGGAAGAAAGCCCGTCCTGGCGGGGCTTGCCACGGTGGCATGGCTCCGAAGCTTGGCTGTGGAGCTGGCACTGGTGTACTTCCCCCTCCCGTTTGCCACAACTGGGAGCTTCCAAAACCCGGTTGGTGGGTTGGTTTCAGAGAGGGGTAGTGCGTCGCCCAACCGGCTGGTGTCCCGGCGGGAGGATCCACTGTGGTTCCGCTCGCTGCGGTGTGGAAAGAGGCGGCACCCCCGCTTTGCTGGGAGGCCCGGGGTCCCTCTGGGAACGAGAACGCGGGCGGGGCCAGGCTGCACTGAGGGGGTTCAATTCCCAAGGGGGGGTTGTCCAACTCACACTTAGGCATCCAAACCGATCGGGAAGATCCATCAGCGACTGAGTGTGTGACCCCGGCTGGGATCCCTCATCTTCGGAAAGCCCCGCAAGTGTGGTTCTCGGCTGCTTCCATTCTGGGGCAGGGGCTACCCCTGAGTACAAGGGCGGCTCAAGCCTCAAGCCCCCAACGGCTCCTAGCAGGGTCCGCTCCAACTGAGAGAGGGGCTCAGGTGCTGGTTGCTTGCTCCAGGCCCCCGACTGGCGTTCTCTCTCCGCGGCCTCCCTGGTGGCCACAAACTCTGGGGAGGGAGAGTAGAGGCTTCTGATGTATGCCTCCATCTCATCCCTTACGGGGTCCCCGGTGGGCTTCTCCTCTTTCTCCATCTTCCCTGAGTCTTCGCACTGCCTGGTTTCGGGGCTGGGGCTCAGGACCCTGACCAGCGCCCTGTGGATCGGGGTAGCTGGGTACATTTTAAGAGAGATTCGGGTTAGTGTCAGGGTTCCAAATAGCATTCAAGCAGAAATCAGAGTCCAAGGCAAAGGTTTCACCAAAGTTCCAATTTAATGCTGGAGCCATGTTGGCACATCCAAGTAGAAACCCGAATCTGACTTTTCCCCAAATTCCCACCCAGTAGGAAGTTAGCACCCCTTGTCCCACACCCCCAACTGGGTCACGTTGTCCATTCATCTTCTGCCTGCATGGCCATTCCTCCTCCCAGTTTCCGGGCAGGTGCTGGACAAAGGATGACCTTGGGGAGCTAGCAAGAATGTGTTATGTCTAAAGTTTCTCCCTCATGCGATCCCCCCTCCCAGGTTCCCACAGTCCGCAGCCTTCTGAGTAATAATGTGGCAAACGATGCTTCAAGTCCAACATTGTGTGACACCAGTCTTGAATCCGGTCCGGAACCCCTCAAATGATACAGGCTTTCCTCAGCTCCGGATCTAGGGCCGCTTTAAACGTGTGCACTAATAGCCGCTTGGGCCAGTCCCGTAGCTTCCCTGCCACCTGTCTGAATTCCCACACTAATTCTTTGGCCAGGCGGCCGGCTTGTTTCATCCCCTGGATTTCCTCCTCAGCTTCCATGTGTTGGGCGACATCGTTAAATCGGACCCTCATCAGGCGAACGAACTCGTTGACATCCTCGAGTTCTGGGGCCGCTTCGTCGTGGAGCTCTGCCACCCATTCAGCTGCTTCCCCCTCATTTATTCCCTCATTTATTGCCGTGACTAGCTCCCATTCCAAGGGGTATTGGTTTCCAAACTGATCGATGTGCGACAAAACTCGGTTTAGGAAATAGGCTAGCTTCCTGCGGGTCACATCAAATGTCGCTCTGAATCTCGGAGGCCGCGCAGGGGCCAGTTGGTCGGCTGCCAGGACTTGTGCGGCTGGTTGGACGATCACTTGCAGCTGGGGGACCCCTCGTTGCACCCCCGCTTGCAGTGGCGGTTGGGCCTGCACGGCTGGATCGTATGCAGGGGGGCTGGATCGCACCAGTGATCTGCATGGGATCCGGCTGCTGCAGGTGCCCAGGTGCCCATTGGCATTGCGCCCATCCCAGGCCCGGAAAGAAAGCCCACCCCGAGGGGGCTTGACCCGGCAGGGGCTGCTCAAGCCTCGGTGGCTGCCCTGTGGTCGGCATCCCCGCTGCGCTTTGCGGCCAGGTCGGCTGGCCTCCAAACCCCGGCTGTTGGGACATCTGTGCCTCAGTGCGAAGGGGCACCCACGTAGGCTTCGCTCCGGTGACAACGTTCGCAAGGGGACTTGCTCCTCGCGGTCTGGAAGGAGATTGAATCCCCACTCCAATGCGTTCTGGGGTCTTGCCCGGGGAAGGAGAACGTTGGCCGAGCCAAGTTCCATCTAGGAGTCTCAGAGCTCGAGCAGGGGTTGGTCCAACTTACGCTTAGTCGTCCAAATTGATCGGGGAGCCCCGTCAGTGACTGGCTACGCGATGGCAGTTGGGACCCCTCATCTTTGGAGTGTCCGGTCGGCATGTGCTTCGGTTGCTTCCACTTGTGGGTCGAGGCTGATCCCGCACCCAGGTGTGGTTGCCACAGCAGTTTCGTGGGAGAGGCCAGCCCTCTGGCTGCGCCTGGAGAGGCTCGCTCCAGCTGAGAGAGGTGCTCAGGGGTCGGCTGTTTGCGCCGAGCCCCCAACTGGCGTTCTCTCTCTGCAGCCTCTACGGCTTCCACCACGGCTTGGGAAGGCGAGTAGATGGTCTCGATATGGATAGGCGATCCATCATCTACCGGCTTCTCCGTGGCTTGCTTCTCTTCCTCCATCTTCCCTGAGTCTTTACACCGCTCATTGCCGGGTCGGTGCTGGGGCTCAGGACCCCGAACAGCGCCCCGAGGATTCTGGGTAGCTGGATTGAATTTTAAGGGAGATTCGGGTTAATGTCAGGGTTCCAAATAGCATCCAAAATTAAATCAGAGTCCGAGTCAACGTATTCCTCAAAGTCCCAATTTATTATTAGAGCCATGTTGGCACATCTGGGTGAAACCCGAATCTGAAGTCCTCCGGGTTTCACCACCCAGTTGAAAGTTCAAGTCCTTGCCCCCACACCCACAAATCCATCACGTTGTCCAATCTCCAATTGCCATGCTGGCAGAGTCCACCCATCTCCTTCCGTGCAGGTACAGAGGTGCAGATTTTTTTCTGCTTTGTCCCTCAGTATTGTAACCGGAACTCTCAGACACAACGTTCTCAGTCCTCTCTCTTCTCCTCTCCACCCCCTCACTGTATCTTTGTCACGTCCTTACTTCACTTTCACTCTTCTAGTCCGGATTACTCAAAGCACTCTTCTTTTAAATACCGCAGTTCTCCTCCGCTGACTATCTTCCTCACTAACTTATATCCCGACTCCGTCTACTTCTCTGATCGTCTCCAAGCTCCTCTCCTTTCACTTTCGGGCTCTCTCGAGATGTCCATTTTTTTTCTTTTTTCCCCCGGTCTCGAATCGTCCTTTCAAGCCCCTGGCTTTCTTATCAGTTATAGCAACGTAAACGCTCTCGCCTTGAACGTCTTTTTCCGAATCTTTCCTTTCTTTAGCTCTCCTCTCTCGGCAGGTTTTTTTTTTTGGATCACGACCTCAGGTCTGCCATGTCAAAAAGACATCACAGGGCACATTCGTGCCGGGTTAAAGAGGGATTCCCTTGTTCCAGCGGGTGGTTGCTTTCTACCTCACTGTCCCCTGGATCTCCCCTCTGTTTCGCGTGGTTCTCCAAACTCGAACGCGCCTTCGAAGGGTCCCCGGATATGGAAAATTCAGAGTTAAAGAATGGAGATCGTCCTTCTGCCTCTGCACTGCCTCAACAACGCCACCGGAAGTTCCGAAAATACATGGTTTAATGAACAGCAGAGAGGTGCTCTGCTGGTCAGGTTAGGTCTGAGTATTTTAAAAATGCCCATGGCCCTAAACACAGGGAGATGAAAATGGAATAGTTAGGCCTTCCCCCTCATTTTTTTCTCTTCACAACAATGAGGCTAAAAATAGGAATGAATCTCAGGGAAGCTTTATTGTAGAGTGAGGATTTTTAACTCCCATCTTCCTAGTCCTGTCCCTCCATTGTAATAGCTTTATAATGGGGTGTGTGTGTGGGGGGGGAGAATGATACAGAAAGAATGAGAATTTTTACAAGTGGTCAAACACCTTGAAGCAGGGGTCTCCAATCCCCAGGCCATGGACCGGTACAGCTGCGCAAGCAGTGGGCAAGCTAGTGAAGGTTCACCAGGATCTAGGCCCCACCCCCACCCCAAAAGTCCGTGGAAAAATTGTCTTCCACAAAACTGGTGTTAGAAAAGTTTGGGACCACTGCCTTGAAGGATTTCACTTGTTATTCATTTGGTTGCTTTTCCCAAGCTGGGGTCCCTACCAATGACTGTATATATCCTTTGACTCTCAGAATGCCTTTGTTAGCATTTGTTTATTGATTTATATCCCACCCTAGTTCAGAAGACCTGGGGCAGCTTCATGTCCCTTGCTAACAATTCTGAGTTGAATCTTGCACATCTGCAGGCCGTGTTGAAGAAAGATTGGATATTCTTACGAATATCCAATCTTACGTACGACTTGGATATTTCCTAGTCGTACCACAATTAACTTCAACGATCTAACACAAATCGATTTTACAGAAGATAACATTAGAAAGGCATTACGCAACCAAAAACCATCTCTATCTATTGGACCTGATGGACTATGTGCATACTTCTTAAAAAAGCTCTCCACAACCTTGGCTGAACCTCTAAGCATAATTTTTGAAAAATCCTTCAGGACTAGCTCCTTACCCAACCTATGGTCACTAGCCACAGTCATCCCTATCTTCAAAAAAGGAGATCCAAGTAAAGTTGAAAATTACAGACCAATCTCTTTGGGTTGCGTCACCTGTAAAGTCATGGACTCAATCATAAACCAATCCATTAAACTCCACTTAGAAACTAATAACGGCTTCATCTACAAGTCTTCAATCTATTCAAGACACTTTGATATGATGCAGGAACAAATGGCTAGAACACAAACGTCAATTGAGAACAATAGAGATGAGGCCAGACAACATCATGCAGGACTTAAAATAGAAATGAATGTAGTAAAAGATAAGGTGAATAGTGTGGATGAAAAGGTTGCAAATATCCAGCAGACTTTAGCTGAAAATGTACAAAAGGTCAAAATATTAGAAAATAAGATGGAATTTGTTGTGGCCAGGTCGAGTCCAGTGCAATTAGCAGCCGATCCCGAGGATTCGGAGGTAGTGAGGGTGCAGTACAGAAGACCAGTTCCTGGCACCAGAGATGGAGAGTGAAGATGACGTGGGGTCAGAGGCTGGCGAACAATTAGAGCCTGATGCATCTCCTGAGATTAGTGACTCAGGAGAAGAGGAGGAGCCTCTTCTTGATGCCAGAGCACGCAGGTTCTCAAAGAGACATGAGTGGCTAATCAGGAGGAGGCTTCCTCGTGAGTAGTACTGCAGGGCTTGACCACGCCCTGAGGGTATTTAAGGGTCTGTCACGAGGGGCTTCGTTGCAGAGAACAACCCCGTTCTGTGGTTCCAGCATTTTGCTCTTGTGTTTGCGGATTGGATTATAAAAAGTGAACATTTTTCCTGTGATAATGAGATTTGGATTTCCGCCAAACCTACGTGAGTTGCGATAACGCTAATTGACTGCTTTCTGGGACTCTAGCCATCTACTGAGAAGACTTTGTAAATAACTCATTAATTACCTGATATTCTTTTGAAAAGATTCAACTCTTGCTAAGACTTTATTGGAAGTAAAAGAGTATTGTTCCGAATTCCTTCCCGTGCATCTTATTTTGGGGGGCATACCCGTGGGGACAGAACAGAATTGGTGGAGCAAAAAGTAACCAATATGGAGGAGAACAATGCCCGAACGATCAGAAACTTGGAAGATGCTCTAGCCCGTCTGGAACTTGAGTGTGCTTCATATTATTTAAGGTTTCAGAATATTTTGTTTTATTAGTACAAAGTACAAACAATTTTTCTTTTTTTCTCCCCCCCCTTTTTTATTAAAAAAGTTTTATTAGTACAAAGTACAAACAATTTTTCTTTTTTTCTCCCCCCCTTCCCCCCCTCCCCTCCCCCCTCCCACCCCCCACCCCCCGACTTCCCAGAGAAAGTACAGGGCATAATATTCAATAAAATAAATTTAAATTAAACTAAAAGAATTCTTAATTTCCACATTTCTTTGAGTCTTTAACTCCTTGTTATTCAAAACTTTTTAAGCATAGTCTAAAAATCAAGCATATTGTTAATCAGACACCATTCAGTATCTCAGGCTAATAAATTGCTCCACTAAATATCTTCCCTTTATATAATCTCTATATGATCTAATAATAAAAAGGAAAAAGAGAAAGGAAAAAAAGAAAAAAAGAGTCTTTCTTTCCCCATTTCATTCAGTTGCAACATCACATCATTTCCTCAGTATTAAAAAAAACTTAAGTAAATATTACATAAATATTAAGTAAATATTAAGTAGAACTTCCTTATTCTTTGTACCTGTTCACAATACATAAATATTTAAAAATATTCTATCAAATTGTTAATTCCAATGTTTTTAGATTTCTTTAACCCCTTGTAACTCAAAAAATTTGAACTTAATCGTAAAGTCAAACACATTGTTAATAACCTAATATTACAGTATATCAAATTGTTAATTTCAGAAAAATTCTAAATCTTTAATTGTTTTAAAATATATTGATAAAAAAAAGAAGGGAAAACCAGAACAAGACAAGAAGAAAAAAAGAACACAAAACCATCAAAGTAGTTTCCTCAATAGTCTTCTTGCTGCAAAATATCAGTTCCCGTTAATCTCTCCATCTGTCCTGTGAATTCCCACACTAACACCAAACTCTGACCATTCCTTCCTCTCGATCGAATTTTGGATCTGGTTCTTGCAGCCTTTTGTAGCTTGGCAATTTTTGATTTGTCAGCTCTCCTCTTGTCTGACTCTGATCCTTTGTCTCCTTTTCCACATTATAAACATCTTTCTGGCTCTGTAGATCACCTTGAATCTTCAAAACTCTTTCCGTTTGGACAAATATGGATGACTTTCCCTTCTCCTCTTCTGTTGCTTTCATACTTCTTCCTTCTGGAATTTTGGATATGTCGGCCTTTAAAACTTTAACATAAAAATCAATAGCTTTCATTATCGTATTAAGCCGGTATCTTTTTTCCAAATATCTCACCACTATCCCTGTTGGGGCATCCCATTTGTACTGTAGGTTCTGTCTTTTAAGCTCTTCCACTAGAAAGGTATAATCTTTTCTAGCTTTAAGCATTTTAGGAGGAATTTCTTTCAGTGTCATTACTTCCTGGCCATTTACCTGAAGCTTATTCTTAAAAGTCGCCTGTAGGATTTTATTCCGTAGCGCCCTTGTGGTAAAATATATTACAATATCCCTTGGCAGATGTTTTTGTTTGGCAATCCAAGAGTTAACACGGTATATCTTATCAATTTGCGTAGCCAGTTCCTCTTTAGTCATTCCGGACACCTGCACCAAAGCCTCCAACATCCTTCCTTTCAAATCTTCATATTTTTCCTCTTTCAAGCCCCTTACCCTTATAGCAAATTCCATACTTCTAAATTGAGTCATTAACACCTCTGTTTCAAGATTTACAATATTGTTTTGAGTTTTATCTATATTTTCCCCCAAGGTTGTCAGGGATTGTTTAGTTATTTCCACATCATTC
The DNA here is from genome assembly GCA_023053685.1 of Diadophis punctatus similis. Taxonomy (NCBI): domain Eukaryota; kingdom Metazoa; phylum Chordata; class Lepidosauria; order Squamata; family Dipsadidae; genus Diadophis; species Diadophis punctatus. The sequence continues at coordinate 429,130 of JALIGW010000070.1, read as the reverse complement.
TCCAAAATTTCCATATTTACTGCTAATCCTTTAAAAGCATATAGCACATCCTTCCTCACTTGTTGATCCATCTCCTCTAGAGCAGCCTGCATTTATTTATTTATTTCATTAATTTTTAAGTTAAATTCCATAACCAATTCATTTTTCATAACTTTTAAGGTGTTAAATAAGTTTTCAGGTGTTAAAGTCTGTGGGGATATTAAGTCAGAAGTGAGTTGCATTCTTGAAGTATAAACAGAGGGATATTCAGTTCTTTTATTTAAAACAGTCTTTCCAGGTTTAGAAACCATTTGAAGTATTAAATTTAAAAAAAAGGCTTCCGGTTTGGCTCCGCAGACATCGAGGACGCTCCTTGCCGAGCGCCTCTTCTGAAGTCCTGTAAAAGCCGCCAGAACAGCTGTCTGGTGGCTTGAAAATCTTCTCCCCGGGATTAGGGGAGAGATGAGAGCCTGACAGGTGGGGTAGAGCTCCCCTAGTGCCCCAGGAGACAATCAGGGGCACGAAGGGTGAGGGCTCCTCAGGTAGCCTGTCTCTTGCTCCAGGACCTCGGATGCCTCCGCTTATGCGGAGCAAGATGCCGCGACCACCGCTGCTTTTACAATGGGATTTACAATAATTTGATGCATTAAAGAAAGCAGACAGAGAAAGGCAGGAGACCAGAAGGGCAATTATTATAATCTTTAACTCCACTGCTGACTTTCACTTCGGGAAGTTACAAAGTAGCATTAACAAGCAACAAAATGGCGATCGGAGAAAGGGTGTGGAAGTGAAAGTGATTAAGTTTCGTTTCGCCAGCAGCTCCCTTTATGGAAACCTTTGATTCTGAGAATTGTTTTTCCCCCCCTGATTTTGGACTAAAATAACAACTTAAATTTTTAAAAGCTAACTGGTTTCAGTATCTGGAAAGAACTTTGTCAATCAGGGATTTGGCTTTCTCTTTGTATTCTTCTGAAAACATTGGACTTTGAGGAACCCTTCTAATTTTTTTGTTTCAGAATATTTTGGAAGATAAAGGAGAGAATTTAAGGGAAAAATTAGCAGAAATACTGGCAGAGATTCTCCAAATTGATTCACAAGTGATGACCCAAGAAATTGACGAAATATATAGAGTGAGCACAAACTATGCGAGAAAACATCATCTTCCTAGGGAAGTTCATATCAAATTTATAAGGAGAGCAGTCCGGGATGATATACTTAAGCTGATTAGAAATGAGGCCATCCTATACAAGGGCAAAGAGATTATAATTCTAAAACAGATACCCCGCAGAATAAGGATCTACCGAAAACAATACCAATTTTTAACATCCCAGTTATCAAAAAACAAAATTATGTTTCGATGGTTGATGCCAGAAGGGTTATTAGTAACGTGGCAGGATAAAAAACACAAAATTTCATCAATTGAACAAGCACAAGAATTCTTTGATCTACATTGTGAATCAGAGGATGAACAAACCAGTAAAGATAGTAGAGAGGAATTAGAAAGCAGGAGTCAGGAGGAGGTGCCGCAAATGGAAGAGAGTGTTCCAAAAGAAAGGAAAAATAGACAGGAAGAGCTAGAAGGAGCAAAAAGTAGAACTTTTAGAGAAACAAGGAATACTAAAAGAAACTACAGACAGTAATGGCAGAAGAGCTCAAATTAATATCATTAAATATAAATGGCTTAAACAACCCCAAAAAAAGATCCCAAATATTTTCTAAAATAAAAAAAACTTGATTGTAATGTGATCTCCTTACAGGAGGTCCATATTAAAAAATAAGACCAAAGATTACTGGAGAAGCCAAAATTAGGCAAATTATATTCAGCGTTAGCAGAAAAAAAAATAGGGGAATTGTGGTATATGTTAAAAGATCAATAAGCTCAAGCCTGATATACAATGATCAGGAAGGCCGTATACTTATGATAAAATTGGATTTAGGACAGAAATCAATCAGTTTGATAACAATATATGCTCCGAATGATAATCAACTTTTATTTTATAGGAAACTACATGAAAAAATTATAGAGTTGGAGCTAGATAATATATGCATTAACAGGGATTTTAATGCTATTCCAAATCGCAAATTAGATTATAAAGGTAGTAAACGGATTAAGAAAAAAAATATTCTCCCAAGTTCGTTTTGGGAATTGAGTAATGAATTTGGTCTCAGAGATGTATGGAGGGAAAAACATAAATTACAACAGCAATATACATTTTTTTCTAACCCGCAACAATCTTGGTCGCGGATAGATATGGTCTGGGCCTCTCTGGAAATATTGAATGGAATTGAAGAGATTGAAATTCAACCTAATATTTGGGCAGACCACAATCCGGTAATATTAAAATTGAAAGGAATGAAAAACAAAAAAAACCAAGATGGACAATGAATCAATCTTTAATTAAAGATAAGGAATTTAAAGAGTGGCTTGAGAAATAATTAGAAATATTTTTAAAAATAAATAAATCAGACGAGATTACACCCCCAAACTCTGTGGGATACAACAAAAGCATATATCCGTGGACTAATAATATCATATACATCAAAAAAGAAAAAGGAAAAAAGTGCCTATTTGAATTCTTTATATAAAGAGTTAAAAACAAAAGAGTTAGAATTACAGTATGATCCACAAAATAAGTATACAAAAGAACAACGAGATATAATAAAACATAGAATAAACCTCAATACCCAAGAAGAATTAGCCACAAATATAAGAATGGCCAAGCAACATTATTTTGAGAACGCAAATAAGCCAAGTAGATGGCTGGTTTATAGATTAAGAAAACAAAAAGAAGCTAAAATAATAGATAAATTAGTAGATGATGAAGGAACGATTCATTATAATAGGGAGGAGAAAAAAGTATAGTATTAAAATTTTATAAAAAACTTTATGCTAGCGAAGAAATAAATGAAGGGAAAGTTAAGAACTATTTAGATTTAGCAAATGTTAAGCAAATTGCTGAAGACCAAATACAAGCTCTGAATAGACCTATCACAAAGACGGAACTGCAAGCTATCATAAAACAACAGAAAAATAATAAAACCCCAGGACTGGATGGTTTACCGGTTGAAATATACAAAAATATACCAAATATTTTTGAAGATTTTTTGTTGCAGCTTTTCAATGATATTTTAGAAAAGGCACAGATACCATCATCTTGGTCCGAAGCCCTAATTACACTGATCCCTAAAGAAGACGCAGAACATGAATCAATTCAAAATTATTGGCCTATATCCCTCCTCAATGCAGATTACAAAATATTCATTTCCATTATAGCACAAAGATTCAAGAAAATACTGAATGAACACATACACCAGGATCAAAATGGGTTTTTGCCAAAACGCCAAATTAAAAATAATTTAAGAACAATAATAAACACTCTTGAATACTATGAGGAACATCCCGGCAAGCAACTTGCACTGGTTTTCCTTGACGCCCAAAAGGCATTTGATAATGTAAATTGGAATTTTATTATTTATCAATTGGGAAAAATGAATTTCGGGACTAAATTTATAAAATTAATCCAATCAACATATTCGAAACAAGTGGCTTCCATTATAATAAATGGCGAATGCACAGAAAAATTCAAAATCCAAAAAGGAGTTGTTGTAAGGAATATCCTTCTGGGTTCATTTCCAAGTGGGGAAAAAGACACTGGATTCATGGAAGTTGCTTGGAAAGAAGGTTTTAATATGGTGGACAGGAGCACATGACATGAGCCCCTGTACAGAAAAGGTAGATTACATGTTTCCAGATGTGGGTGAAGAGGAAAAAGGCAGAAGAGATGCTGAGTTCCTTGTTTTATATACTCTGTTGGGTCCCACCTCTTAGTTTCCTGTTCCTTGTTTTATATAATGCAACTGATTGGTGGTCAGGCTCCCAGAAGGCCATGCAGTGGCAACTCTATAGGCTTTTGTCTTTCCCAGCTTTGGCTGAATGAAAGGGCCTTGGGCAAATCCTGTTGTGGTTCTGTTATGCAGAAGACTTCCAGGCCAGGTGAGAGGAATATGTGAGCTGGGCCCAGTCCTTAATGGCCCATTGGCAAAGGGTGGGGGTTTCTAAGAGGAGTCTTTTGTCTGCTTAAAAGCATGTTTCCAGGGATATTCTATAGAATATATTCTGCCTTTTAATATTTCCTAGGATTTTTCATTTTTCTAGGAGAGGGGTGGGTACTAACTTCCTACAGAGTTAGACAGGGTTGCCCACTATCTCCTCTCCTATTTATATTAACATTGGAAATGTTATTAATAAAAATAAGAGAAGATCAAGAGGTTAAAGGATTAAAGATTAGGAAGGAAGAATATAAGACTCAAGCCTTTGCCGACGATTTGGCCTTTATAATTGAAGAACCACTTGAATCTGGACCAAAATTAATAAAATAAATTGAGGAATTTGGAGAAGTAGCGGGACTTAAAATAAATAAAAACTAAACTAAAATTATAACCAAAAATCTTACGAAACCGCAGATTAAGCAATTGGAAGAATTAATAGGTATGCAGGTGGTGAAAAAAGTAAAATACCTAGGAATTTGGCTCACGGCAAAGTGCTCAACAATTAAGGAAGAAAGTTATACCAAATTATTAACTCAAATTAAAAAGGATTTGGAAAATTGGAAAAACATTCAGCTTTCACTATTAGGAAGAATTTCTTCTATAAAAATGAATGTCCTGCCAAAGTTGCTATACCTATTTCAGGTGATTCCAATAAACCCAGGGAGAATTTTTTTTTCAGATTTGACAAAGATAACGTCAAAATTTATTTGGCAAGGAAAAAAACCGAGAATAAGGCAAAATTCACTTCAAGAAGTTAAAGAAAGAGGTGGACTGGGTGTCCCAAATTGGCAATTATATTATTATTCGGCAGGTTTATCTTGGATTAGAGAATGGATACAGCTTAAGAACAGTAGAACCTTGACGATTGAAGGGCATGACCTTCATCTGGGATGGCATGCATATATCTGGGATGATAAATATAAAGTACATACTTATTTCAAAAAACATTTATTAAGAAATTCACTCCTTCAAATGTGGCTACAAATTAAAAGACAACACTATTCAAAAATTCCAATTTGGTATTCTCCCGTTGAAGCCCTTAAACATCCCAGTTTGATGTCTTATGATAGAGCTATAAAATGTAAAGAATTAATCAATGAACAGGGAAATTTGAAGTGTAGAGATGAATTGTCAGAAGGAGGTATAAATTTAGACTGGTGGACATATACCCAAGTCCAAGCAAAGTTCTACAAAGACAATAAGACATATGGTTTTCAGAAGGAATATAGCAACTTTGACAGGACATTTCTGGGACCGGAAGATAATTTGATTGGAAAAATTTATAAATTTTTAATAAAATATAAATTAGAAGAGGAGATAGTAAAAGAACCAATGCTGAGATGGGCCAAAAACTTTGGATATTCGATAGATTTAGATAAATGGGAAGAAATTTGGATGACAAATTGGCGGATGACAATGTCAGTGGCCTTCAAGGAGAACCAGTGCAAGATGTTTTATAGGTGGCACCTTCCACCGACAAGAATTGCAAAGATTTCACAGAATTCATCTGCCTTATGTTGGAAATGCAAAAAAGAAATAGGCACATACTATCATACCTGGTGGACCTGTAAGAAAGCTAAGAGTTATTGGGCCATTATAGTAAGGTGACCAGATTTTAACATTGGTAAAGAGGGACACCATTGACCAGGGTGGGTGGGGGAGTGGGTTCCTGATTAAAAATTTGGTCCATTTGGAGCAACCGGGGATGGGTGGGTTCCTGATTAAAAATTTGGTCTATATGGAGCAACAAAAATTTTCATAGAATGCAAAAATAGTATTGTAATATATATTTTTTTAATTTCAACATAAGTACAATTTACAAATATAATACATTAAAAATATGTGTAGTATTATTTTATTCTTTGGCAGTTCCCAACAATTTCTTCTGGTTTCCGGTTAAAAATGCCCATAGAGGAAAATGGACTCATTTAACAACCAGTGTTCACTTAATGACTACAAGGTTCACTTAACGACCACAGTGTTTCCCTAACCCAGGGGTCTGCAGCCCTGGGTTAGGGACTCAAAACACTCAAAAAGCCACTTTTCTATTTTCTTTTAAACAGGTATCTCTCTCTGTGTCTTTCTCTTTCTTTTCCCTATCCCTCTCTCTTTCTCTTCTCTCTCTCTCTTTTTCTTTCTCCCCCTCTCTCTTTCTCATCTCTTTCTCTCTCTCATTCTCTCCCTCCATCATTTTCTCATTTCTTTCTCTTTTCCTCCTCTTTCCTCTCCCTCATCTCTTTCAAATCACTTTCATACACGCAAGCATACACACAAGCAGATATCCTCCTGCACTGGGATCACAGAGGAGGGGACAGATGGGACTCCCTCCTTTTCCTCCTCTTTCCTCTCTCCCATCTCTTTCATACACGCAAGCATACACACAAGCAGATATCCTCCTGCACTGGGATCACGGAGGAGGTGACAGGCGGGACTCCCTCCTTTTCCTCCTCTTTCCTCTCTCCCATCTCTTTCATACACGCAAGCATACACACAAGCAGATATCCTCCTGCACTGGGATCGTGGAGGAGGAGACAGACTGGACTCCCTCCTTTTCCTCCTCTTTCCTCTCTCCCATCTCTTTCACGCAGGCAAGCATACACACAAGCAGATATCCTCCTGCACTGGGATCACAGAGGAGGGGACAGACGGGACTCCCTCCTTTTCCTCCCTCCCATCTCTTTCACACACGCACGCAAGCATACACACAAGCAGATATCCTCCTGCACTGGGATCACAGAGGAGGGGACAGACAGGACTCCCTCCTTTTCCTCCTCTTTCCTCTCTCCCATCTCTTTCATACACGCAAGCATACACACAAGCAGATATCCTCCTGCACTGGGATCGCGGAGGAGGTGACAGGCGGGACTCCCTCCTTTTCCTCCCTCCCATCTCTTTCACGCACGCACGCAAGCATACACACAAGCAGATATCCTCCTGCACTGGGATCACAGAGGAGGTGACAGGCGGGACTCCCTCCTTTTCCTCCTCTTTCCTCTCTCCCATCTCTTTCATACACGCAAGCATACACACAAGCAGATATCCTCCTGCACTGGGATCGTGGAGGAGGTGACAGACGGGACTCCCTCCTTTTCCTCCTCTTTCCTCTCTCCTATCACTTTCATACACGCAAGCATACACACAAGCAGATATCCTCCTGCACTGGGATCACAGAGGAGGGGACAGGCGGGACTCCCTCCTTTTCCTCCTCTTTCCTCTCTCCTATCACTTTCATACACGCAAGCATACACACAAGCAGATATCCTCCTGCACTGGGATCGTGGAGGAGGGGACAGACTGGACTCCCTCCTTTTCCTCCTCTTTCCTCTCTCCCATCTCTTTCATACACGCAAGCATACACACAAGCAGATATCCCCCTGCACTGGGATCACAGAGGAGCGGACAGACGGGACTCCCTCCTTTTCCTCCTCTTTCCTCTCTCCCATCTCTTTCATACACGCAAGCATACACACAAGCAGATATCCTCCTGCACTGGGATCACGGAGGAGGTGACAGGCGGGACTCCCTCCTTTTCCTCCTCTTTCCTCTCTCCTATCACTTTCATACACGCAAGCATACACACAAGCAGATATCCTCCTGCACTGGGATCGTGGAGGAGGGGACAGACTGGACTCCCTCCTTTTCCTCCTCTTTCCTCTCTCCCATCTCTTTCATACACGCAAGCATACACACAAGCAGATATCCTCCTGCACTGGGATCACGGAGGAGGTGACAGGCGGGACTCCCTCCTTTTCCTCCTCTTTCCTCTCTCCTATCACTTTCATACACGCAAGCATACACACAAGCAGATATCCTCCTGCACTGGGATCGTGGAGGAGGGGACAGACTGGACTCCCTCCTTTTCCTCCTCTTTCCTCTCTCCCATCTCTTTCATACACGCAAGCATACACACAAGCAGATATCCTCCTGCACTGGGATCACAGAGGAGGGGACAGACTGGACTCCCTCCTTTTCCTCCTCTTTCCTCTCTCCCATCTCTTTCATACACGCAAGCATACACACAAGCAGATATCCTCCTGCACTGGGATCACAGAGGAGGGGACAGACGGGACTCCCTCCTTTTCCTCCTCTTTCCTCTCTCCCATCTCTTTCATACACGCAAGCATACACACAAGCAGATATCCTCCTGCACTGGGATCACAGAGGAGGGGACAGACGGGACTCCCTCCTTTTCCTCCTCTTTCCTCTCTCCCATCTCTTTCATACACGCAAGCATACACACAAGCAGATATCCTCCTGCACTGGGATCACGGAGGAGGTGACAGGCGGGACTCCCTCCTTTTCCTCCTCTTTCCTCTCTCCTATCACTTTCATACACGCAAGCATACACACAAGCAGATATCCTCCTGCACTGGGATCGTGGAGGAGGGGACAGACTGGACTCCCTCCTTTTCCTCCTCTTTCCTCTCTCCCATCTCTTTCATACACGCAAGCATACACACAAGCAGATATCCTCCTGCACTGGGATCACAGAGGAGGGGACAGACAGGACTCCCTCCTTTTCCTCCTCTTTCCTCTCTCCCATCTCTTTCACGCACGCAAGCATACACACAAGCAGATATCCTCCTGCACTGGGATCGCGGAGGAGGTGACAGGCGGGACTCCCTCCTTTTCCTCCTCTTTCCTCTCTCCTATCACTTTCATACACGCAAGCATACACACAAGCAGATATCCTCCTGCACTGGGATCACAGAGGGGACAGACGGGACTCCCTCCTTTTCCTCCCTCCCATCTCTTTCACGCACGCAAGCATACACACAAGCAGATATCCTCCTGCACTGGGATCACAGAGGAGGGGACAGACAGGACTCCCTCCTTTTCCTCCTCTTTCCTCTCTCCCATCTCTTTCATACACGCAAGCATACACACAAGCAGATATCCTCCTGCACTGGGATCGTGGAGGAGGTGACAGACGGGACTCCCTCCTTTTCCTCCTCTTTCCTATCTCTTTGGAGCCAGCGAGGCTCGAAGCCCTCACGAGGGGAAGGCCAGGCCTGGGAAGAAAGGGAAGGGAATCCCCGCACCTACCTTCTCGCGAGGGCTTCGGGCCTCGCCCGGCTCCAACCAGGGACTCCCTTCGCTCCTCTGCGCAAAAACTCAGCTAATGGCGGCGGCGGCGGCGAGCAGTTTTAAATGCTCCCGCCTAACCTCCGATGTTTCCGAGGCGAAAAACAGTCCTTCGAAGCCGGCACTGATTGGTCAGAGCAGAGGCAGTCATAGAGTAGACTGTACTCTATGACTGACTCTGCTCTGACCAATCAGCTCCGGCTCCGAAGGACTGTTTTTCACCTCAGAAACGATCCGAGGCCGATTTTTGGAAGGAATGCCCTAGCTTGTCGGGCATTCTCTCTAAAAAGCGTAAGGTGACCAGACGTCCCGCTTTTGGCGGGACAGTCCCGCTTTTTAAGCATATGTCCCGCGTCCCGGGACGGTTTTAAAAAGTCCCGCTTTTTAGAAAGAATGCCCGACAAGCTAGGGCATTCCTTCCAAAAATCAGCCTCGGATCGTTTCTGAGGTGAAAAACAGTCCTTCGGAGCCGGAGCTGATTGGTCAGAGCAGAGTCAGTCATAGAGTACAGTCTATGCTACTGTACTCTGCTACTGTACTGCTACTCTGACCAATCAGTGCCGGCTTCGAAGGACTGTTTTTCGCCTCGGAAACATCGGAGGTTAGGCGGGAGCATTTAAAACTGCTCGCCGCCGCCGCCGCCATTAGCTGAGTTTTTGCGCAGAGGAGCGAAGGGAGTCCCTGGTTGGAGCCGGGCGAGGCCCGAAGCCCTCGCGAGAAGGTAGGTGCGGGGATTCCCTTCCCTTTCTTCCCAGGCCTGGCCTTCCCCTCGTGAGGGCTTCGAGCCTCGCTGGCTCCAAAGAGATAGGAAAGAGGAGGAAAAGGAGGGAGTCCCGTCTGTCACCTCCTCCACGATCCCAGTGCAGGAGGATATCTGCTTGTGTGTATGCTTGCGTGTATGAAAGAGATGGGAGAGAGGAAAGAGGAGGAAAAGGAGGGAGTCCTGTCTGTCCCCTCCTCTGTGATCCCAGTGCAGGAGGATATCTGCTTGTGTGTATGCTTGCGTGCGTGAAAGAGATGGGAGGGAGGAAAGAGGAGGAAAAGGAGGGAGTCCTGTCTGTCCCCTCCTCTGTGATCCCAGTGCAGGAGGATATCTGCTTGTGTGTATGCTTGCGTGTATGAAAGTGATAGGAGAGAGGAAAGAGGAGGAAAAGGAGGGAGTCCCGCCTGTCACCTCCTCCGTGATCCCAGTGCAGGAGGATATCTGCTTGTGTGTATGCTTGCGTGTATGAAAGAGATGGGAGAGAGGAAAGAGGAGGAAAAGGAGGGAGTCCCGTCTGTCCCCTCCTCTGTGATCCCAGTGCAGGAGGATATCTGCTTGTGTGTATGCTTGCGTGTATGAAAGTGATAGGAGAGAGGAAAGAGGAGGAAAAGGAGGGAGTCCCGCCTGTCACCTCCTCCGCGATCCCAGTGCAGGAGGATATCTGCTTGTGTGTATGCTTGCGTGCGTGAAAGAGATGGGAGAGAGGAAAGAGGAGGAAAAGGAGGGAGTCCTGTCTGTCCCCTCCTCTGTGATCCCAGTGCAGGAGGATATCTGCTTGTGTGTATGCTTGCGTGTATGAAAGAGATGGGAGAGAGGAAAGAGGAGGAAAAGGAGGGAGTCCCGTCTGTCCCCTCCTCTGTGATCCCAGTGCAGGAGGATATCTGCTTGTGTGTATGCTTGCGTGTATGAAAGTGATTTGAAAGAGATGAGGGAGAGGAAAGAGGAGGAAAAGAGAAAGAAATGAGAAAATGATGGAGGGAGAGAATGAGAGAGAGAAAGAGATGAGAAAGAGAGAGGGGGAGAAAGAAAAAGAGAGAGATGAAAGAGATGAGAGAGAGAGAGAAGAGAAAGAGAGAGGGATAGGGAAAAGAAAGAGAAAGACACAGAGAGAGATACCTGTTTAAAAGAAAATAGAAAAGTGGCTTTTTGAGTGTTTTGAGTCCCTAACCCAGGGCTGCAGACCCCTGGGTTAGGGAAACACCGTGGTCGTTAAGTGAACCTTGTAGTCATTAAGTGAACACTGGTTGTTAAATGAGTCCATTTTCCTCTATGGGCATTTTTAACCGGAAACCAGAAGAAATTGTTGGGAACTGCCAAAGAATAAAATAATACTACACATATTTTTAATGTATTATATTTGTAAATTGTACTTATGTTGAAATTAAAAAAATATATATTACAATACTATTTTTGCATTCTATGAAAATTTTTGTTGCTCCATATAGACCAAATTTTTAATCAGGAACCCACCCATCCCCGGTTGCTCCAAATGGACCAAATTTTTAATCAGGAACCCACTCCCCCACCCACCCTGGTCAATGGTGTCCCTCTTTACCAATGTTAAAATCTGGTCACCTTAAAAAAGCGGGACTTTTTAAAACCGTCCCGGGACGCGGGACATATGCTTAAAAAGCGGGACTGTCCCGCCAAAAGCGAGACGTCTGGTCACCTTACATTATAGGGAAGTGGATTAAAGAAATAACCCAGGAAGAATTTTCTAATAAACCCGAGTTTTTCTTGTTAGGCATCATTGAACCAAGAGTTAATAAAGATACCCAATACATTACTATTCACATTCTAACGGCAGCTAGGATTATATACGCGCAGTTCTGGAAAAACAGTGAAACACCTACAGAGGAGGACATAATTAGAAAGATAATGGACTGTGCTGAGATGGACAAATTAACAAAGGAATTAAAGGATAAACAAGAATCAGATTTTTATATAATATGGAACAAATTTTATGATTGGTTAAGTAAAAGAAGGAATGCATAAAATATGATGTATATCTGTCAACTCTGAATAATATAAGATATTAGTGTGCAAAAATTCATGAAATGTAACACGGTGTATATATATATATATATATATATATGTGTGTGTGTGTGTGTGTGTGTGTGTGTGTGTGTGTGTGTGTGTGTGTGTGTAAAAACTATAGATTTAAAAGGCTATATAGATAATACGGATATAGTTGTTTATTATGGTAAAAAAATGTAACTAAAATTATGTAAACTCTGAGGATAGCTTATTGGAGTTAGGGGCTAAACAGAAAAGCCCAAAATGTTTATTTGTTGTTGTGTATGTCAGTGTTGTATTGTTGTATAGTTTTGTGTATTTAATAAAAATAAATTAAAAAAAAGAAACTAATAACCTACTCTCCAACAAACAATTTGGTTTCAGGAAAAAATTATCCTGTAATCTGCAACTCTTGCACTGCAAAAACATATGGACCACTCAACTTGATCAGGGTAAAACAATAGACGCAATTTACATAGACTTTTGTAAAGCCTTTGATTCAGTAGTACACGACAAACTACTTCTGAAACTAAAATCCTATGGCATTTCTGGACCCCTACATGATTGGATAACTGCGTTCTTGTCTAACAGACAACAAGTGGTCAAAATAGGAAGTGCCATATCAAATCCTGCTCCTGTCAACAGTGGTGTCCTTCAAGGCAGTGTTCTAGGACCAACACTCTTCATATTCTACATAAATGATCTTTGTGATCATATTATAAGCAACTGCGTTCTCTTTGCTGATGATGTTAAACTATTTAACACCACCGACAATGCTGCTACCCTTCAAAAAGACCTTGATCATGTAGCAGAATGGTCAAACAACTGGCAACTTCAAATCTCAACCAACAAATGCTCTGTCTTACACATTAGCAAAAAAAATCAGAATACAAAATACAAACTTGGAGGAAATGAACTTGTAGATGACCCTCACTCTGTCAAAGACCTTGGAGTACTCATATCCAATGACCTAAGTGCTAGAGGCCACTGTAACAACATTGCCAAAAAGGCACTAAGAGTTGTTAATCTAATCTTGCGTAGCTTCTTCTCTGGCAACATTACACTGCTAACCAGAGCGTACAAAACATTTGTTAGACCAATTCTGGAATACAGTTCACCTGTCTGGAACCCGCACTGCATCTCAGAAATAAATACAATCAAGAGAGTCCAGAAATATTTCACAAGAAGAGTCCTTCACTCCTCCGCTCACAACAAAATACCTTATTCCACCAGACTTGAAATACTGGGATTAGACAATTTACAACTACGTCGCCTCCGATCTGATCTAAATGTAGTTCATAAAATCATATACCAAAATGTCCTTCCTGTTAATGACTACTTCAGCTTCAACCACAGCAATACACGAGCACGTAATAGATTCAAACTAAATGTAAACCGCTCCAAACTCGACTGCAGAAAATACGACTTCAGCAACAGAGTGATCAATGCCTGGAATGCACTACCTGACTCTGTGGTTTCTTCCCCAAACCCCAAAAACTTTAACCTTAGACTGTCTACAGTCGACCTCTCCCCGTTTCTAAGAGGTCTATAAGGGGCGTGCATAAGCGCACCACTGTGCCTACCGTCCCTGTCCTACTGTCCTATTGTCCTCTTTTATCGTTACTTTTTACTTATGTTTATACAAACTACTACTATCCTATACATGTTTGACAAATAAATAAATACATAAAATAAATATTGGCTATTTAGTGCCATCGAGTCCAATTAAGGCTTCCTTAGTGGAGGGGTTTTCAGCTTCTGCTTGAATGCATCTGTGAAGGAAAACACGCCATCTCCAGGCGTCATATTCTACTGCCAAAGTGCTCTTAGATGTTCATTTCTAATCTACAAAGCCTTCTTGTAATGTAAATCCAGTATTCCATGTTCTGCCGTTCTGGTCATGCATGACATCCTTGAAAGTATTTATTATACAGGGCTGTCCTATCCCCACTGTGCCCCGTTCTTCCGTTCCATCTTTATAGGACTTGGTTTCTTGCCCCAGGATCACATTCATTGATCTTTTCCAAACCAGTTGGTTTGGTTTCACTGTTTTTTCAAGTGCAATGTGCCCTTGAAGAACTGGCTGCAAATTTGACTGTGGAATCTGACCTGTAGTGAAACTATTAGTTGTGTAATCTGAAAATAATCCTCCTTGGCATTCCCCTAATTTACAAGGAAGCTAGAATCAAATAAGTAAAATAAATTTAGAAAAGCTTGTTCTTGAAGTAGCCATCTTGACTTCGGGTAATTATTGCATTGTTTTCAGGGTGTTTATAGATCGGTCGCTTCATGGTCCCTAGAATTTTCCCAGGTATCAGTGACAGGTTTGTGACTTCTTAGATCCTCCTTTCCCTCTTTTTTGAAGACAGGGATAATGTTTGTGCTTCTTCGGTCACTAGATCAGCTCTCCAGGGTTCCTCAAAGGCTCAACCAGACCATCAACAAATTTCTTCAGTACCATAGAATGCTATTCATCTGGCTCTAGAGATTGAAACTCATTCGAAGGAAAGAAGCATTCTTGTCCAGACGTGTGTAATATTTGGTTACAGAGTGGGAAAGGTGCTATTGGATCCAATACAGGTGTATTCAGAACTTTTCCCTGGCTGGGAGATGTGTTTGAGTTAGGAAGATAGCGACAAGGAGTCCAGGTAAAAGAATCAAGGAGCTGCGAGTTAGAGCAAGTAACACCTGCTGTGAAACACGTTTTCTGCTTTGGATCCAAATACTGCAGACTACAGGTAGTCCTCAACTTACGACTGGTAGCTTGGCAATTCTTCAAAGATACAATGGACCCCCTCAAAAGGTACTTAGAACCCAGTTTCAAAATTCCAGCAGCCACCCCCCCCCCTCCACAGTCACGTCACACTTGGCAACTGGTCCATATCATGACCACAATTTATTGTTTTTGCCAGCAAACACAACCCATTGGAAACAATGAATTCACTTAACGACTGTGGCATTTGCTTAACAACTGCAGTGTTCACTTAGTGACTGTGTCTGTTGCTTAGTGACTGCAGCGTTTGTTTAATGACCACGACAAAAAGGTTGTAAAATTGTGCACAGTCCTGGGGGTGACCTGCTTAACGGCCAGCATGACTTACAATGGTAACTGTACTGAACTGAACTGGGCTCAATTATGGTTGTAAGTCAAGGAGTATCTGTAATTCCTTGCTTTATCTCAGTCCTGTTCTTTCATTTCAGCTTCTCAAATTAGAGAAGACAGAGTCAAAATAGAAGTTGAGTAGGTCTGTTTTTTATTTGTTACCTGTTATCATTTTACCATTTTTGCTCAGCTGCTTAACTTACTGTACAGGTAGTCCTCAACTTACAACAGTTCACTTAGTGACCGTTCAAAGTTACAGTAGTACTGGAAAAAGTGACTTATGACCATTTTTCACACACATGACTGTTGCAGCATCCCCGTGGTCATGTGATTTATATTCGGATGCTTGACTCATATTTACGACGGTTGCAGTGTCCCGGAGTCACGTGATCCCCTTTTTCAACCGTCTGCCAAGCAAAGTCAACGGGGAAACCAGATTCACTTAACAACCATGTTACTAATGTAACAACTGCAGTGATTCACTTAACAAATGTGGCAAGAAAAGTCATAAAATGGGGCAAAGCTTAACAAATTTCTCACTTAACAACATAAATTTTGGGCTCAGTTGCAGTCATAAGTTGAGGACTACCTGTATCTTCTTTTTTTATTCTGTATTTATCTAAAAAGATTCTTACCGGTATTTATTATTTCTAGCATCCTTCATCTACTCAGCTCCTTCTTTTAGTTCTATTTCCTAGCACTTTTTCTAGTATTCTGGGCTACCTGCCTATATGGTCGCTAAACTTTTCTTCTACTCTTTGAAAGAGAATGTTGCCAGGAAGACAAAGTAGGAAGCTTTGCAGAGCTTCCAGTATACATTGGAGTAACTAAACTCCCCATCAGTACCACTTCACATTTCTTGGCAAAATCTGCCACTCATTCGCATGGATGGATTACTTTTTCGTCTGGCACCACTGAAAGGTCATTGGAGATTCTTCCTCAGCTGAAACCCTCCTGGTGTATTGGACTCCAGCTCTCTTTTTTTTTAGCCAGGGTAGTCCAATACATTGCATGGCCATCAGGTTAGGAAGACGTGATTCATGAACTAAAGCAGCTTTTTTCAAACTTGGAAGCTTGAAGATGTGTAGACTTCAACTCCCAGAATTCCTCAGCCAGTTTGAAGATGCGGCCCACATGACATCTTATTGTGAAAATTATAAACCCAGTCACCGTTCAATTAGAACTGCCCAAAACCCTTAGGAGAAAAAATTCACCCTGTGTTTCATGTTAGCTTACTGAAACCTGAACAGACCTCCTCACTTCGACCAGATCTGACCCCCCCCTCCTGTTCCTTTGCTTATCGAAGGTGAACAGCATTTCGAGGTTAAGGAAATTCTCGATTCTAGAAAACATAGGGGCAAGGTACAATATTTGGTGACCTGGAAACACTTCCCTTCCTCCCATTCTGAATGGGTGAACGAACGGGATGTCAGAGCCCCGAAGCTACTTCAGCTGTTCCATTCCAAATACCCAGATAAACCCTAAATGTATTTCTGTCAATGCTTTTACACTTTCAAATTGTATCTACCTTGTTATGTTGTGCTTTTTCCTAGGACTAATGTCCCTACTGCAGGAGGGCCGAATGTCAGTCTCCATGCTGCTTGCTTGTTTTCGGCTACCATAGAAACGGGGGGAGGGGGAGGTCTAGGTATTTGGAAGGGGGGCGGGTTTGCTGGAAATGTCTCCGTATGTGTCTGATTAGAGAGCAAGGGAGGAAAGTTCTCATCATCTACTGTGCTGCTGAATGGACATGTTTACAGCCAGCTCAAGGTCAGCCGTTTCAGCATACCAGCTGCGATGGCTCCACCTGAAGATGCGGCCCACATGACATCTTGGGGGCATGGGGATTGGATGGTCAGCCCGTGTCTTTGGGGGGAGGGATTTGGGATTGCTTTCTATATGTAATTTTCGCACCTTTAGCCTCAGAACTTGCTTTCAACTTGTTGCTATCAGTTCTTATCCAGTAAAAGTACCTTTCTCTACAACTATGGAATTGGGGGTTTTCTTTCCTGGGTTTTGAACGGAGGCACATCTGACAACTAGTCTAAACCCAGATCCCACTGTTTTTGGCAGGACAGGGATCAATTTTTAGGGGGTCAGCTGAAGGGTACACTTCTAACAGTAGGCAGGGGCAGGGTGAAAATGGAAAATTGTTTTAATTATCTTCAGTTAATAATTCCCTTGTATTTAATAATGTTCTTATCACAAATACTCTGCAATACTTTGACTTAGATCAATACTTCTCAATTATTTTCTGTTACGCCCCCCCCCCCCAGGAAGAAGTAAACATTTCGCTCACCACCACCACCCCCATCTCTCCGATCTGGGCCCCAATGGAATTTTAGTGTTAATATTTATTATTTTACTTATTATAAGATGCAAGCAAACTATTGGCTGGTGAAGGCTGCTCTACCCACTTACCTGGGAGTAAGTCACACTGAACTCAGTGGAGCCTGTTTTCAGTTAGGCAGGCATAATTGAGAAGCACTACATTAAACCAAGTTAACTGAGGACTTCAATACAGAACACTGTTCCCGGGATTTTTCTTTTTTTAAATATAAGGATCCACCCAGGAAGGTGACTTGCCACTGCCTTTTAAAGAATCAATGTGGCTTAAATCTCAGGAAGCATGTGGATTGTTTTTAAACATGTAATTTTTATTTCACTTAGGTTTCGGGAGGTTCATAAGGTGAGGAGGGCCCATGCTGAAATGTGTTTAAGATTTAAATCATAAAACGCCTCGCGGAAAGAGTCGAGGCAAGGACGTAGCGGCGATAACGTTTGGCTTCGCTTCGTAGGCTGAAGTGCGACATCCACTTACCACTTAAAACAGGAAATCAGACGCACGCCGCTTCCAAAGCCTATTTTTACCTGTAAATAACTCCCGCTGGTGGGAATAAGGCTTATTCCGAAGCCGGCGGCGCATAGAGAAATGGCCTATTACTGTTGGGATTCTTGCTCCTAGGCAGGAATGCGCCTCATACCTTTCTTTCCCCCACCGCATTGATTTTGCAGCTGGCTTGAAGCAGGAAAGCTTTAAAGATATGAAATTTAGCCTGACTCTGCTAGCTTCAGAGGCTCCTGGGCAGCCCCTTTCCGGCTGCTAAGGGGCTTGGGTGCCCCGCCACCTCCACAACAGCACAGCTCCGAGTTTGTTCGCCCCACTTCTTCCCTTTACCCTGCTGCCTCCTGCCCTTCTCCCAGAGTGCCAGCTCGCGCTCCGAAACTTTCTCCAGGCTGAAGTGCCTTTTCCTTCAACTCCAGAGTCGCCGCTACCACGCCTCCTCTCCCCGCCCTTCCTGACACGGGGCCAGGCCAGCTTAATCAAGCTGCCTGGCCGCCTTCTCTTCCAGGCTCGGCAACTGGGAAAACACTCCCCGTCTGGGGGAATCAATCGAGAGGGACCACGCATGTTCCCCGGGGTCACACGCGCCCCCCTTGGTATCGCTCCGTGCCCCCCCCAGGGGGGGGGCGCCCCACTATTTGAGAAACACTCACTCATTAGAGTTTTTGCTTATGTAAATTGCTTGTGCCAGTCCTATCATCCCTGATTAATATGACATCAATCCTATGTTCATGTAAGATATTATGTCCAAAGAACTAAAACCCCACATGATGGTTTAATATGATGGCTGTATAAACACAACTTGACAAGGTCCTAGGACCTAGTTAGTTCCCACAATACGCTGAATCACAAAGGCACACTAGCAAAAGCAGAGAGCCAGATAGCTTCCCCCAAGGACTTGTTGAGTAGCTGGCATCGTACAGCACACTATCTAAAGCTAAATTGTATTTTATTTTTCTACTGTAGCTGAAATTTGGGGTATCCATACAAATTTGATCATGAAGCTGAAGGCCATATTCAGATTTCTCCATATTAATGTATTTATATCCCATCTTTGTTATGCCTAACACAGGATTAGAACTCACAGCCTCCTGATGATTGGCCCAAAGTCACCCAGCTGGCTTTCATGGCTAAAGCAAGACTAGAAATCACAGTCACCTGGTTTCTAGCCTGGTGCCTTAACCACCAGACCAAACTAACTCTCCTTTATTCAAAAGGAGTGAATATCTGTATCAAAAGTGGGAAGTCCAGAGGGGGTGTGCTCACTATAGCTATCAGTCTCTTTTTTAAGGTGCCTGCCATCAACAAGGTCAGCAAGAGAGCCTGTCCCAGATGATCCAAACACGGCACATCTTTACTTGGAAAGATCATTTTAAAATCCATTTAAAATCCTCTGCCAACTGCATGTGTTAGGTCCATGCAGCTGGAAGAGGGTTGGGCACCCCCGGTCGCTTTTCCTAGTGTTTGGCTCATAAAAGTAAAGCAGTGTATTTGTATCCTTTCAATCCCCTCTAATATGGGAAACAAAAAATTGAGAAGAGGCGAATGTTGTATAAGAACAGCAGAATAACAATAACCTTCCTTCTAATGGCATCACAGTGTCAATCCAACACTACCCCTCCCCTACTTTTTAAAGAGAGAAGAAAGCCAGATTTTGTGCATTTTGCTCCAATTGTGTCGATCTCTCCATCTGTTTGTAGCCCAGGTCATTGAGAAGAACTGGCTGGAGCTGACTTAATTGTACCTAGGCTCTAAAACAGTGGTGAAATCCAAATTTTTTTACTACCGGTTCTGTGGGCGTGGCTTGGTGGGCATGGTGTGGCTTGGTGGGCGTAGCAGAGGAAGGATACTGCAAAATCCCCATTTCCACCCCACTCCAGGGGAAGGATACTGCAAAATCCCCATTCCCTTCCCCACTCCTGGGGGAAGGATATTGCAAAATCTCCATTCCCACCCCACTCTGGGGCCAGCCAGAGGTGGTATTTGCCGGTTCTTCGAACTACTCAAAATTTCCGCTACTGGTTCTCCAGAACCTGTCAGTACCTGCTGGATTTCACCCCTGAAATCAAGTGAGGGAAGGCCAATTGATTTCATAGACTTTGAATGGGACCAAGTCTGAATCCACTTCAGTGGATGAATGCCTGTTGCTAAACTATTTTTGTGGGCCTACTGGAACGTTGCAGTCTTCTGTGGCCTTCATAGGACTTTGAGCTCGTGGTTATATCACAAAGGAGAGTAGAACACATTCACACAGATATTACTGTAAGTGTTGGATGCCGAGGCTCTGAAAGTTCAGTCATCAGGATACAAGTCATGGTGTGTTTAATGTTTTAAGAGTTACCGTAAATCTTTGCAGCCATCTAAAAGTCTTGCCTTTTGGGATATGGTTGCATTTACAGCCTTCACTTACGAGATCCAAATCCTGCTTGGCAGAATTTGCTCTTTCCTGGATCATCCAGAGTCAACTAAGAACTGTCTCCTACCTGGGCAAGCCAAACCTTACTTAGATTTCAAGTCACTCGTTCACAGTGACGTTTTGTGGTTGACTGGGGATTTGACCATGAGCATCCTCAGCCTGGATGATGAAACCATCCAGAGATATGGCCATAAGCATTCATGTACAGTGCATTGCTTCTTAGAGCACAAAAATTACCCTGAATTGGACAGAGGGCCAACTGTTGTCAAGTCCGTGTAGGAACTGCATACGGACATTTAAGTGATGCAGAGCCTTGCGGGAAATTGTCAGAATCATCTAGTGTGCAATGCTTATGTGATACTTTCTTTGATATGTCATTTTTTTCTTCTTTCCCTCTCCCTGCCCCCTTTTTCATGTTGCACCAGGATGAAAAATATTGGAACAGGCGGTACAAGAACAATGAGGCAGCAAAACGCTCAAGAGATGCTCGCCGCCTGAAAGAGAAGCAAATCACTGTTCGGGCAGCTTTTTTGGAGAAGGAGAACGCAGTCCTTCGCCAAGAAGTGGCCAATATCCGCCAGGAACTAACCCGCTACCGCAGCATCCTCTCTAAATATGAATCTCAGCACGGCACCTTGTAAAATCCACAGCAGGGCACTGTGCTCTTCTCCAAGATCCCGCCACCGAGGTGGTAGGGCCACCCTGGTTTTTCAACCCAGACCCCCTGTCTTCCCAAACCAGGCAAACAAATAATCCAACGACAGATGTTTGGAATGAGGGAAAAGTCTGCGGTGAGCACTTTCCACCTGCAGGGATTAACCATGGTTCTGGGTGTACAAAGGAGAGTTCCTGGGTGGGCATGGCCCGCCCCTCACCCAGAACAGGACAGCAGCCAAGATGTTGAACTGGGCATCGTAGATACCTGGAAGACACAAGGGCTCTGTAGCACGGTGGAAGATGTATTGCACACACTAACACATACATGTGCACGCACGTTCTCTCTACACCTGTATCTTAGGGTTTGGCTTGTTGGTGAACTCTCGATCCAAAGGGCAATTCAATCAGAGACCGTCACGTCTGCAAACCACTGTCCTGTAGGGCATTTGGACAGGACTTGGATATGGATGACCCAGGAGCTCTTTAGGCAGATCTCAGTGCCTAGGCTTGGTCACACAAATAGTTTTTTTCAGCAGATGATTGCACACAGTTTAACCCTTTCTCATTTCATCCATCGACACTGGGGTTACGATTAAGGGACAGGCAAGCCAGCTACAAAAGTGGATGTGATATCCAGGTTTTCTGGGTTCATCCCTACCACTATGACTACATGCCCCTCTCGAGGAAGCCTCGAAGTCTTGGACAAAATCCTTTTTGAGATCAGTAACCATCAAGACTCTTCTGTCTATAGAACACCAAATTAAATCAAACTGGTTGCTTACTCATTTTATTTCCACACTTGGCCAAAGGGGACTTTACATCTGATAGCAAAGCTATGGGTCCTTACTTTAATTGTTATATTATTCTCTGTTTTTAGTTAAAAAAGGCAAGTGACTGCATCTGTTTCCTCCTAGCACTGCCCAGTGTAGTGTCATGTGTACAGAAATGATAAAACACAAGACCTCATTTGTGTCCCTTCTAAATATGAAATCTATATACATACACACACACATATAAAGTTTCATTCCATCTCTTTTTGTAAAACAGACAAAATGTGTGGTTGCTATGTGTGTATATATACAGTATATGTGTATATGTATATACACGCAGCCACATTCACTCTAGGCAAGACTTATGAGATTAAACTATGTTCTTCTATTAAGGGAAGAATGGTTCTTTTGTACAGAAAGGGACTGCTGGACAAACATGTTTAAAATCTCCTTTGGAGAGATTCCTAATCTTTTTAATTTTCCATGTAACAGTGTTAAGAAGTTTTGGAGAGGGCTCGATGGCAGTCGTCGTCGTCCCCCACCCCAAAAGATGTTTACAATTATATGCTACAAGCAATGAGGAATAAAGGAAGATGGGATTTTACAAAATACAATCACCAAATAAATTTTCTGTGTCTGTTCACATACCTGTCTGTAGATGTAATGCAGACATATACACAAGATAGTTCTTTTGTGCTGTATCAGCTATTTTTACAGGCTGGGCCATTTTTGGCTTTGGATCAAACAACCACTTTCCTTTTTGTTTTGTTTTAAATTTTACAATTCCCTTTCTATAAAGGTTGGGGGAGACTCTTTATATGCATGGGAGAGAACGTGAACAAGGAAAGCAACTTTGCTGTAATAAGAGCATCTTGTGACACCTGAAAGACTAACATATAATGTTGCCACTGGTAGTCCTTGACTTAACGACTACAATTGAGACCAAGATTTCCGTTGCTAAGCAAGACAAGTGAGTTTTGCCCATTTTACAACCCTTGGCCTAGTTAAGTGAATCGCTGCAGTTGTTAAATCAGTAACACGGTTGTTAAGTGAATCTGGTGACATGCCAGATGCCAAGCGGCTGAATTTTGATCACATGACCATGGGGATGCTGCAACGGTCGTGTGAAAAATGGCCTTCAGTCAGTTGTAACTTCGAACAGTCACTAAGTGAATGGTTGTAAGTTGAGCACTACCTGTAATGATTACTTGCCATCAAGTCATTGTTGACTCTTAGTGACCATTGACATTTTCTCCATGATGATCTGTCCTTACTGAGTCTTCAGCTCTCATCGCTACTCTAACTGGAGCGATCTATCTTGTTGCTGGTCACCATCTCTTTCTTTCCCGGCATTGGAGTCTTCTCCAGGGAGTGAGATCTTTGCATAATGTGTCTGAAGTAGGATAATTTGAATCTGGTCATTTGTGCCTCAAATAAAAACACTGGATTGATTTCTTTTATGATCCGTCGGTTTGTATTTTTGGCTGTTCGTGGTACTGTCAGGAGTTTCTCCACCAAAGTTCAAAAGGGTCAATACTCTTCCTATTTTTGCTTCGTTAAAGTCCAACCTTGTCTTCCATAATGTCAGGGAATACCATGGCTTACCAATAAAGGAGAATATTTGTAGCTCGGGGTTAAAATAAGCGGTCTTTGGTGCTGAGTTTGGTTGTTTTCTTGCAGACGTTTCATTACACAAACGAAGTAACATCATCAGTGCTGATGATGTTACCTAGTTTGGGTAATGAAATGTCTGCAAGAAAACAACCAAGCTCAAAGAGTACCAAAGACCCCTCAATACTACTGGGTCAGAACAAATACCACAATTTGCATGATTCTGATCTTTGTAGATAAATGGCTATGTAATAGTATTTCATTAAATGCATGGAATAAAGGCAAATGCAGGGTGTCATGTAAGACAGTGGTCCCCAACCTTTTTATTGCCGTGGACCGGTCAACGTTTGATAATTTTTCCGCGGCCCACTGGGGGGGGGGGGGTTGCGGCGTCGCGTTGATTATTAAATCAAAACAATCTCAAATATAAACAATTTTAATTGTATTGTATTTAAACATGGCATCAAAATAAAATACAGTTACAACAAAATTAATATAACTTAATTTAACATTTTAACTCTCTGGATTCTAGTGACTAGAATGCTAAATCAATGAGAACCCTGAGCTTGTTTCTCTGCAACGAGACGGTTCCATCTGGGGATAATAGGAGACAATGACACCCGAAGTGTCTTGCTTATGTCCAGTTTATTCCTTTGTTTTGTTTTGGTTGCAGTCACTGCAGAAAACCCCGCTTCACAAAGATAGGAAGTCGGAAATGGCAATAGGGATTTAAGTGCTGTGGTGGCAATCTCAGGGTATTCTGCCATGACTTTAATCCAGAACACCGGCAGAGTTGTATTCTCAAACATAGTTTTAAGGCCACCGTCATTTGCAATCTCCAGCAGTTGATCTTCTTCTTGTACAGACATGCTAGATTCACCTGGTTTGTTGACAAATGGGTCGCGGATCCATTCCTTACCAGTTCGTGGGTCTTTTGTGGTTGGGAAGTAGCGCTCGAACTCTTTTGAAAGCAAAGACAGGTGATCCTGCACCAACTGGGAGAATGAAGGCTCAGGCTCAGTCTCACCTAAAATCCCCGCTAATGTCTGAAACATGTCCAAAATGCCTCTGTTCACGCGCCGTCCCCACAACTCCAGTTTGGCTTTAAATGCAGCTGCTTTGTCTGCCAACTTGAAAACAGTTGTCATTTTCCCCTGAAGGGACAGATTGAGTTCATTGAGCAGGCTGAATATGTCACACAGGTAAGCCAGTTTTGCCACCCATACTTTGTCACTGAAATGTGCTGCCAGCGGTGAATTCTTTTCTGAGAGAAATCTTTGCAATGGCTCTCGTAATTCAAAAACTCTGTTTAGCGATTTACCTCTGGATAACCATCTTATTTCTGTGTATAAGAGAAGGCATCTGTGCTCTGCTTCCATCTCCTCACAAAGCTGCTCAAACAGGCGCGAGTTAAGGGCATGTGCTTTGATGTGGTTAATAACTTTAACAACATCAAGCAATACACTGTTCAATTCCGGCGATATTTTTCGGCTTGCCAGCATTTCCCTGTGAATGATACAATGCGTAGATTCACTCTCAGGTGCAACCTCCTTAATCCGAGCAGTTAAACCAGACAGTCGTCCGGTCATGGCAGCAGCTCCGTCTGTGCATATGCCGACACAAAACGACCATTTTAGTTTTCCTGATATATAACCATCCAGTGACTTGAACAGTTCTGCTCCTGTGGTGTTGGTTGTCAAAGATAGTGCACATAACAAATCCTCATGCACATCCTCCTGATAAAGATATCGCACATAAACAAGTAGTATTGCCTTGTTGTCAATATCTGTAGATTCGTCAACCTGGAGTGCGTACCATGGTGATGTATTAATCCTCTGTAACAATTGTGTCTCAATGTCTTCGGCTATTTCCTCAATACGCCTAGTCACAGTGCTAGCCGACAAAGGCACATGTGCTATCTTTTTCACAGCAGCCTCTCCTAGAAGTTCACGGCAAATGTCTTTAGTGGAGGGCAAGATCAATTCTTCACCGATAGTGAATGGCTTTTTAGCCTTAGCAATACGGTTAGCCACCAAATATGATGCTCTCAGTGCATTCACATTTATTGACGTGGTGGCCCTCAGAAATGTCTTCTGTCCTTCATGTTCCCTTTTTTTTCTTTCAAAATACTCCAGGGGCTTGTCTTTTAGTCCAGGGTGTTTGGCGTTCAAGTGGTGAAGCAGTTTTGAAGGTTTCATTGCCTCATTAGAGAGGCGTTCGCCGCAAACTATGCAGAGTGGGGTTGGTGCGTGGGAATCACCTGTCCCGATAAATCCATATTTCAAGTAGGACTCATGGTATTGTCTGTTAAAAGTTTTATGTTTCTTTGATGTTGAAGGCTCTTCTTCTGTCTCTTCACTGGGTCTTTTCTTTTTCCCAAGGAAACTTTCTAATGACGTCTGTTTCTTACTCATTTTTGCTAATTTGTGGGTTAAATTTTAGCAAACACAATGTATTAATTATTTAATAATAAATAGGGATGTCCCGCTAACATTTTTTTTTAAGACCAACTACGAGTACCGATACTTCTATTCAAGTACTCACTGATACCAATTACCATTACCTAGCTACTTGCCAGCTCAAACATGTCACCTGACACCAGTCCTAGGCCAGTTGGTGCTTGTAAGGCCCCAATATATAGCACTGCTATATATTGGGGGCATAGTGTGACTTTTTGGGGACACAGTGTAGCAATACTACACAGTGCCCCCATAATATATCAGTCGCACCACACAGTCTATACCGTATTTATCGGCGTATAACATGCACTTTTAAAGCTTAAATTTGTTCTGGTCACTGATATAAAGCAGCTGCAGCGCCGGCTGCTTGTTAAAGATCAGCAGCCCGGCCGCGGCCACTTTAAATCAGTGACCAGCGGGTGCTGCTGCGGGCCAACACTCCCCTGCCCATCGTCCCCTGCCCATCGTCCCCTGCCCATCGTCCCCTGCTCACCGTCCCCTGCTCACCGTCCCCTGCTCATCGTCCCCTGCTCATCATCCCCTGCTCACCATCCCCTGCTCATCATCCCTAGCTCACCATCCCCTGCCCACCATCCCCTGCCCACCATCCCCTGCCCATCATCCCCTGCCTACCATCCCCTGCCCACCATCCCCTGCTCACCATCCCCTGCCCACCATCCCCTGCTGGCTCCTCTGAACAGCGTCAGGGACGTCACTCATTATTCACTAAAGCCGCCGCTGGTCAGAGTGGCCACAGCGCTAGCTGCTTGGTGAAGTTCAACAGTCGCCCGCGGCGGCTGCATTGAATGATGAGTGATGTCCCTGACGCCGTGCAGAGGAGCCAGCAGAGAATGTCACTCGTGATTCTTTATTAGCCACACAACCTGAGCCTGCAGGAGAGCAGCCAGGTAACGGAATATAAAAAAAAGCAGGGGGATGTGAGCAGGGGAAAGGTCAAGTCATTAATTTCACATTTATTTATTTTTTTACTCTGATTTTACTGTTAAAATGAGGGTGCGTGTTATACGCTGATAAATACAGTAATTTTACTCATAGTGAAGGGGAAACTACAACTCCCAGCATGCCCAGACAGCCAGACAGCCAAAGGCTGTTTTACAACAGCTGGAGGCACCATGGTTGGGAAACACTGCTGCACATAGTATTTTTAGGACACAATCGGATCTACATCCTATGTGCCATATTGGTGCTGGACCCTCGGGTATATTGTACATGTCTTCTGCGGGACTGTGTGGCTATGTGTTGGAGTCCCCTTTACCTGCTGCACCGCAGACAGGCCCTCCTGTACACGTTACTTTCAATACTGATGAGCCGCACACAGAAGCCCCACCCCCATGCTGATCAGCTGGGCCGGGGCACGTCGGCAGATGCAGGAGTCCCGTCCCTGCGCTTATTATCGGGACTCGCAGGACTCGCAAAAGTCGCAGGACCCGCCACCGCCGCTGCACAGAAGACGCAGTAGCAGGGCGGCCCGGTACCATTTGTTCTGCGGACCGGTACCGGGCCGCGGACCGGGGGTTGGGGACCACTGATGTAAGACACAGAAGTTCCACTGCTTAAAGTTGTAGCCGCCTGAATGCTGAAAGCTTCCCATTATCCTAAAATATAGCAACACTGGCTAAAACGTATAAGAGATCCAGCATTATCTGTAGGGCCAAAAGTTCCTTAACCAAGTTACGGGTTGGTGGAAACCCTACTTTAATATCGTCTTTCCAGTTGGTTGAGACTGGACAGAGATGTCCTGATCTCTGGAAAAATCCAACCTCGCCCAGTTTGTGGAGTTTGTTAGGCAGGTAGGAGGACATGAACTGAGATGTAGTTGTACAGTAGAAGCATAGGTAAAGCCAGCCAGGGTTGATCAGATCAAATCTTGAATAGGCGGCCATTGCAAGCCCACACCCACTCTGTTGGGATGTCCCACAATATAATAGTATACAGGTAATCCTCGACTTATGACCTCAATTGAGTCCAAGATTTCTGTTGTTAAGTGTGACATTTGTTAAGTGAGTTTTGCCCTGTTTTGTGACCTTTCTTGCCTCGGTTGTTAAGTGAATAACTGCAGTTGATAAGTAAGTAAGCCGGTTGTTAAGTGAATCTGGCTTCCCCATTGACTTGGCTTGTCAGAAGGCCACAAAAGGTGATCACATGACCTTGGGACACAGCAATGGTCATAAATATGAAGCAGTTGCCAAGCACCTGAATTTTAATCCCATGATCCTGGGAATGCTGCAAAGTTCGTAACTGTGAAAAATGGTCGTCACTTTTTTCAGTGCCGTTATAACTTTGAATGGTCACTAAATGAACTGTTGTAAGTCGAGGACTACCTGTATAGAAGTGACCTTGGGAGATGAGGGAGGGGGAAGGGATGCTGCCTAAGGAACAATCAGATAAGAGAAGGCATAGCCCGCAGCTGCATAATGGGCAGAGAAAGAGAATCTCCTTCTCAGACTGTAAAAGTGACTGGGGAAAAGTGTATTTTCAGGTTTGCAAGATTGATGTCAACTTTCCCAGAAAGGAGATATAACCAGATGAGTTAATTCTACTTTATTGTACCAGAATCTTGCAAGTCTGACAGTACAGATCTCCTGTAGTCTTTTTTTACAGCCTGAGAAGTTGGGGATGTTCCTTTCTGGGTTTCTTTCTCTGCCCTTTATGCAGTGGTGGCTATGCCGTCTCTTATCAGATTGTTCCTTAGACAGCATCTCTTCCTTCCCCCCTCCCTGAGGTCATAGCTATATAACAGGGGTGTCAAACTTGCATCGTCACGGCGGCGTCATGTGACGTATTGCGACTTTTTCCCCTTTGTTAAACCGAGCATGGGCGTGGCCAGCGTGTGACGCATCTGGCCCATGGGCCGCGAGTTTGACAGCCCTGCCATATACCATTACATGTAGCTTGAGGACAGAGAATGTTTTGCCCCAATTCCGGCTTCTGTGCCTCTAGATAAAATATTAGGCACTGAGATTTGAGTACAACTCCAAATCTAACTGTAGTCTTCAGCTGCTGCTGTCAGACTCAAGTTAGTCTCTGTCTGAGTTGTCATTCTCATCCCTGTAGATGTGCTCAACACACACAGCCCTCCAGGCAGCAGTGGCCTTTTGTAACCTTAAGGTGTGTCTCACATTGTCCTACACTGGTGTAATAAAACTAGTCTCAAAGGGTCTTCACTCCTGGTGACTTCCAAGATCATGAATCCTTTTGGCAACAACAGGGAAGTGACTTGCTCCTAACTCCTTAACTTAATGAGCTATCCTGCAACACCCATTTCCTGCTGGTTACTCTTCCATGGAACTAACAGGATTCAAGTCAAACTAGTAGCTGGACTCCAGATTAGAAAGGGGGCCAACTAATAGCAACAGCACTCCTAACTCCATGGTTGGGAGATACGCAGCTATATGACAAACTTGGGTCAAGGCCTCACTTCACAGCTAGTCCATACATATTTTTAGAACATAGCTTCATTACTGCGGAGAGGGTAATCCTTTAATGAATACACCCCCACAAAGAAAGCCTGAAAGTGATAAAACAATTGCTCTTATTACTCAGAGCAGCAACATCCCGTTGTATTAAAAGTGAATTGTTTGCTGTTTCTCAGAGTCACTGTTGCAGTGGGAAAGTTGCGTGGCTAGTCCACATGAACTAGAAAGTCAAGTAAGGTTGCTATGTAAAAATAGTAATAATATTAATTCAGCATCTGAAAAGAGTAAGCAGACTCCCAATAACTTTTGTCATGGGACCTTGTCAAAAGTTAGAATATGTTGTGAAAACCCCAGTTACAGTCAAAAGAAATGACATAGTACATATTTCTTTTAAGCAAGGGACAATCACTGGCTACGTAAACTGCTAAGCCATAAGTGGCCTGGGGAATTTTAGGCAGAGCATGATGCATGACCTACTGGGCCAGCGTCTAAACATCTAAACACAAATTTAGAAAATGCCTAATTTGACTCTACTAGTCTCTCTCTCTCTCTCTCTCTCTCTCTCTCTCTCTCTCTCTCTCTCTCTCTCTCTCTCTCTCTCTCTCTCTCTCTCTCTCTCTCTCTCTCTCTCTCTCTCTCACACACACACACACACACACACACACACACACACACAGCAATTCTCTTATCCCCCCCATCTAGGCTACCCTGAATAGTGAGTGGCACTTAACTGTGCCTAAAGTTAACTGGACACTTAACTGGGCCCAGGCTTTGACCTCAGTCCTACAGCCACTCAAAAAGGCCTCCTTGTGGCTTGCCCGCGTCCCGCGCAGCTGCCATGGATCCGGAGGACCAAGAGCCGACTGGCACGGCACTATCATCCCGTGCACCTGGCACCTGAGGCTGATAGCGAGGAGGACTCAGTGCCAGAGGAGGAAAACCAGCCAGGGTCTTCTGCAACTTCTCAGCTGGTGCTGAGTGAGTCATCAGAAGAGGAGGAGCCTCTGCTGGATGCTAGGGCACGCAGGGCAGCTAGCAGGCAGGAATGGCTCTAAAAACAGAGGTCTCATCGCATGTAGAGCTGAGGGCTAATTGGCCATGCCCTCAGGCTACTTAAGGCTTGGAGCATTTATTTATTTGTTTGTTTGTTTGGTTGTTTGGTTGTTTGGTTGTTTATTTATTTATTTATTTATTTATTTATTTATTTATTTATTTATTTATTTATTTATTTATTTATTTATTTATTTATTTATTTATTTATTTATTTATTTATTTATTTATTTATTTGGTTTTCTTATATGCCGCCCAACTCCCGAGGGACTCAGGGCGGCGTACAACACAAGAAAATACAAGAATAACCAATAAACAGTTGAGTTAAAATCAAAATATAAAAATTAAAAATTACAATATAAAAAAGACCATTCAACAACCAGACATACCCGGGGGAGAGTTCAGATGGAATTAAGCTCTACCCCCTGCCTGCAGGAAAAGCCAAGTCTTAACGGCTTTTCGGAAGGCCAGCAGGGTGGGGATGGTTCGGGTCTCTGGAGGAAGTTGGTTCCAGAGCGCGGGGCCTGCCACAGAGAAGGCCCTCCCCCTAGGGCCCGCCAGCCGGTATTGCTTGGTTGACGGGAGCTGGAGGAGGCCAACTCTGTGGGCCCTAACCGGTCGGAGGGAAGTATGAGGCAGGATGCGGTCCCGGAGATAGCCTGGTCCTAAGCCATGAAGGGCTTTAAACTAACAACTAAGCATGCAATAGTTGTTGCTGGAAGCAACTACGGTGATTTATTGCACTCCAGATTTCTCTGCACTGGGTTCCTGCTCTGAGTCTTGTATTTTGGATTATCGGCTCCTTTGATATTTGGTTCCGGGATTCCAGCCAACTTTAGTGAGTAAGAGATAAGGACGGATTAATTGCCTGTTTGTTTGTGTTGGAACGAAAAACAGTTCCGCAGCCCCCCCTTCCTAAGAAGCTGTAAATCAGAGAAGGATAGACCGTGTCTTTCCATGGCTGCTAACTCAAATAAAATAAAACCGAAGCTTAAATCCTAATAAATGCTTTTATTATAAAAAATACAAAAGATATGTGATTACATCCTCACCAGTAGAAATACGTCCGGACGGACGGAATGAAAGCAAGGAGAGAACAAAGGAACAGAAACAGACATGCGCAGTAAATCAGGCATCACGAGACAGTTAGAGATAAGGATTCTCTGGTTACTAATACACAGAGTGCAAGCTCAGCTGACAAACCAGAAAGAACGCAGTGACAAACCCCTTCTTTGTCAGTTGAGCGGACACCAGGTAAAGTCATTAAGTAAGGCACATCTTCCCACACAGATACTCGTGTTGAGCTACTGGAAGTGGTTTGTTGAGCATATCAGCAATCTGATCACGCGTAGGCACATACTGCAATTTTACAAAACCTTGCTTCACTAATTGTTTAATATTCTTATAACGAAAGTCAATGTGTCTGGACCTGGAACCCGTGAAATGAGATTCAGAAATATAAACCACCAATTCATTGTCTTCCATCACGGTGATCGGTCGGATCGGGTGGGTCCAGATATCTGTGACTAAAGCATCAAACCAAGTTAGAGAATTACATGCATCAGAAACACAAGCATATTCAGCTTCAGTAGAAGAACAAGAAACAAAATTCTGTTTACGCACTTGCCAGTAAACAAGACATCCATTTAAGAACATCATATAACCTGAAGTACTTTTACGTGATTTCTTATCACTTGCCCAATCAGAATCAGCATAACAACATAACTCTGCATGATTAGTATGTGTTGGTTCTAACAATAACTTCCTGTGCTTTGTGTGCTTTAGATACTTCAATAATTTCTTCACACATGACCAATGAAACTGTTTTGCCTTGCCTACATGTCGTGACAAGAGATTAACACCGCCGCCCTGAGTCCTCAGGGAGTAGGGCGGCATATAAGAACACTAAATAAATAAATGAATAAATAAACACTAAGTGCAATGTCGGGTCTGGTCCAACTACTAATATATAATAGTGACCCAATAACTGAACGGTAAAGTGTCTGATGCTCGAACGCAGGACCTTCTTCATGTGTCAAGTTGTGAAAATCTGTTTGCACAGGTATGCGGCAATGATGCAAAAGTTGTTCAATTTTATCTTCTTGTGAAAGACTAAACCCCTTCTGCGTTTTGGCAATCTGAACATCTAAATAAGTGTTAATGTGACCTAAAGATTTCATTGTGAAATACTTCTGTAAGCCTTTAGTAAATTTCTCACTCATCTGCTTATTTGGACCAATATAAACAATATCATCAACATAAGCAAGAATTATCTCAAATGCATTATCAGATCTTTTTGTAAACACGCATTCATCAGTTTCGGACTTAATAAAGCCCATTAAATTTAGCTTTTCAGTAAGACATAAATACCACATTAAACCAGACTGTTTCAGACCATAAAGACTTTTGTGTAGAAACCAGGTATCCCATTCTTGCTTCCGGAATCCTGGAGGATCTTTGACGTAGATCTCTTCATCCAGGTCAGCATTCAGATAAGCTGTGTCAACGTCGAACTGGAAAACTTCTAAACCAAGGATAGCAGCAGTAGCTAAAGCAATTTTTATGCTTTCAGTCCTTACTGTGGGTGAGTAAGTATTTGTGTAGTCCTCAGGATAATGTTGAGCGTAACCCTGAGCAACAAGTCTGGCCTTGTACAATGACTCACCATTTGGCTTCTTTTTGATTCTGTAGACCCATCGAGTGCCGATGACTTTCTTGTTTGCTGGAGGTTTAGCAGGCGTAAACACCTTAAGTTTCTTTAGACTGTCCATTTCAGCCTGCATTGCCTCGTACCACTTATCTTGCTCTGCATCAGGAAGAAGCTTGATTTGTGTGAACGTATCAGGAGGAAGTGTAACATTACAAACCAAAGGCAAGGGCGTTTTTGTCAGTTGCCACGAATACCTCTGTGGAGGAATACCTTTTGTGGCCCTCTTGGAACGCCTCGGAACAATCGTCCAGTCTTCTTCCTCTTCGTCCTCGTCCTCATCATCGTCGCTAGCGTCAGCATCCGTGGCTTGCGAAGACAGAACATCAGGCTGCGCATCATCAGCGGCATCGCATCTGGGAAAATAAACTCCAGGATCATTGGAATGAATCCTGGACCAGTCAGCATCTTCCTCAAAATTGGCGGATTGAGAAATCACAATAACATGATTAGAGTCAATAAATTTGCTCCATTTTGAATTGTCATCAATCTCCATAAATCTCAGCCTTTTTGCTGTTGGACCTCCTTTTCTTCTTTGAGCTAAGGGAATGTTCACCATAGCGTATGAACCAAAAACATGGAGGTTCTTGTGGTCTGGCTTGTAACCATACAACCTGTAGAAAGGAGTCTGATTTATTACACTGCTCCAAGTATGGTTGATAATGTAATTTGCATATTTGACAGCTTCACCCCAGTATGGATTACTGAGATTAGCGTCTTCTAGTAGACAACGCATCATGGTTTGCAGAACCCCTTGTCTTTGTTCTGCAACTCCATTGTGTGCTGGCGTGTAAGGAGCTGAGGTCTGATGAAGAATTCCATTCTTACGCATCCAGTCCTGGAAACGCTGAGACATGAATTCAGCACCTTGATCACTCTGAATTCTGACGATGCTCACTCCGTGTTGATTATGAACAAGAGCGGCAAAGTCTTTAAAGATCTGAAAGGTCTCTGAATTTTCTTTCATAGGATATACATATCCATATCTAGAATAATTATCAACAATTGTTAGAAAATATTTCCTGCCACCAAGTGTCGGCTGTTTGAATGGACCTACAATGTCAGTGTGTACCAAATCAAATATGCGTGTTGACAGGCATGTAGCGTGTTTTGGAATGGCTGCTGCTTTGGATTTGGCCTTTTTGCAGACAGCACAATCCAAAAACACCTTACACCCCTTTAGATCCAAACCTTTTGCGAACTCCGGCATTTTCCGAAGAACACGAAAACTGGCATGCCCCAATCTTCTGTGCCACTTATGGATACACCTGTAATGCAAAGGTTTACCAGTTAGTGAATTTTCAACAGTAACAGTAGTATGAGGAACCTCAGGCTTGCTCTGCGCAACCTGTTTCACAATTTTCTCTTTGTTGGCTTTAGGAGCCTTTGGAACCTTAGGAGCCTTTGGAGTAGCAACAGGATCTCTCACTGGGACATCTCTCTCTGGGCCTCTTTTTGTATACTTGCCTGTGCTTGCGGTTTAGGCTTTGGCTTTAAATAATAAACACCACCAATTAACATGGTTTCAGCAACAATATCTCCATCCTTGACTATGTAACTTGCTTTTTCGAGGTGGTGAACCTGGAACTTTAATACTCTAGACAAATGAGCCTGACTAAGCAAGCTGCTATTTGCTGTTGGTATGTAATAAACATCAGGAATGAATGCACCAAGCTCTTCAATGTAGACAGTTCCTTTTCCTCTGACCTGACAAGGATGATTGGAAAAGGAATACAGTTCACGAAGTTCAGGTTCAGGATCGTGCATCTCTGTGAACAATTCTCTTCTGAATGTAACGTGCAAAGCTGCGCCACTGTCCAAAGTCCACAAAAGTTGTCTGTCGTATTCTGTACTCGGTTGTGGATCGTTGGTTAATGCCAGTGTTGCAAGTGGAGCTTGTGGATCACGCCTGGGACCACGACGAACTTGTCGTCTGCCTCTGCCTCTGCCGCCTCTGGAATCTGTTCCTCTGGGCTGGTACTGGACAGGAGCTGGAAACCGTTGAGGACAATCCCTGGTTACATATCCCACACAATTGCAGATGTAGCATCTTGGCATCCTTGGAACGTAGGCTCTTCCTCAGAAAATGTGTCGCGCTGGAGCTCTTGATGCAGGTGGTCCTCTCAAATATGGAGTGGAAAGCATAAGTGCTTCTTCTTCTGTTAAAATTCTGCACACATGATCCACTGTGCGTTGAGCGATGGGCACTTGATTAATCTTTGTAATGGCATCTTTTCATTCATAATTTAATGAGTTAATAATAATGCTGATCATTTGAAAATCATCAATAACATAGCCTCTTTCGCTCAAATCCTTCCTCATTCCTTTCATTTTAGTTAAATGCTCTCCACTATATTCACCAGTCTTTAATTTTGAACTGTGAAAATGAGATAAGAGCAAACATGTAGATTCAATTGAAACACGCCGGTAGCATGTTTCCAATTGAGCCCAAATTTGTTGGGCAGTTGCATCAGGTGGAAATGTAGCCTGCAGTTCAATGTCCATAGACAGCAATAATGTTGTGCATGCTTTCGTATCCAAGTCTCTTATGGCATGAGACCAAGGCTGGGCAGGAGGGTTATAAACCATGAAATGTGTCCCTTCTCTGCGAAGTAGCAGGCTTATCTCACTGACCCAGGCCTTATAATTCTGTCCTGAATGCTTTAATTTTGAATCACCAGCCAGTGGAACAATAGAAGGTGTCTGTTGAGGAATGTGCACCTGAGGTGCTAGCTGTGGAGGTAAAGGCACTTGTGGTTGCTGGACTTGTGGATGAGGCTGTGCCTGTGGTTGCTGCACCCCGTCTGCCACTGGTGCAGGAGCTGCCATATGAATCTGGCCTGCTGCAGGGATTGGCATCTGCCTTTGCTGCATTAAGCGTATGTGTGCCTCATCTAAAATAGGAATTTGGCTTAAATAGTCATCTGCACCACCAGGGGGTGCTAATTTAATTTAATTTAATTTAATTTAATTTAATTTAATTTAATTTAATTTAATTTAATTTAATTTAATTTAATTATTTAATTTAATTTAATTTAATTTAATTTAATTTAATTTAATTTAATTTAATTTAATTTAATTTAATTTAATTTAATTTAATTTAATTTAATTTAATTTAATTTAATTTAATTAATTTAATTTAATTTAATTTAATTTAATTTAATTTAATTTAATAGATTTGTATGCCGCCCAACTCCCGGGGGACTCTGGGCGGCTCACAGCATGTCAAATCCATTACAATAAAACATATAAGAATTAAAAAATATAAGAATTAAAAGAAGATCTCCAACATTCATAACTAAAGGGGGGAGACCCCGGGATAATCTACTCGGTCTCACTTTCACCCCGCCTGCCAGAAGAGCCAAGTTTTTATTGCTTTACGGAAGGCCAGCAGGGTGGGGATGGCCCTGATCTCCGGAGGGAGTTGGTTCCATAGGGAGGGAGCTCCCACAGAGAAGGCTCTCCCCCTAGGCCCCGCCAACCGACATTGTTTGGTCGATGGGACCTGGAGGAGACCAACTCTGTGGGACCTAACCGGTCGTAGGGAGGTATGCGGCAGGATGCGGTCCCGAAGGTAGCCTGGCCCTGAGCCATGTAGGGCTTTAAAGGTAACGAACAACACCTTAAATTGGATCTGGAGACTAATGGGCAGCCAATGCAGCTGGTGGAGGACAGGTGTTACGTGGGTGTACCTGGGCACACCCACCACGGCTCGCGCAGCTGCATTTTGCACCAATTGTAGTCTCCAGATACTCTTCAAGGGTAGCCCCATGTAGAGCGCATTGCAGTAATCCAGCCGGGAGGTGATAAGGGTGTGGGTGACTGTGAGTAGCGCCTCCCTCTCCAAGAAGGGTCGCAATTGGTGCACTAGGCGAACCTGTACAAAGGTCCCCCTAGCCACAGCTGAAAGATGTTGCTCCAATTTTAGCTGTGGGTCTAGGAGGACACCCAAATTGCGAACCCGTTCTGAGGGAGTTAATTTCTCTCCCCCAAGAACCAAGGAGGGACAATTGACAGAATCCTTGGGAGGCAATATCCATAGCCACTCGGTCTTGTCAGGGTTGAGCTTTAGCCAGTTCTTCCCCATCCAGACCCTAACATCGTCCAGGCAGTGGCACATTACGTCGACGGCTTCCCTGAATTGAGACGGGGTGGAGATGTACAACTGGGTATCATCAGCATATTGCTGATACCTCACCCCGTGTCATCGGATGATCTCACCCAGTGGTTTCATGTAGATGTTAAACAGGATGGGTGAGAGGACCGAGCCCTGCGGCACCCCACAAAGTAGAGGCCTAGGGCTCGACATCTGCCCCCCTGTCAACACCGACTGCGTCCTGTCAGAGAGGTAGGAGGAGAACCACTGTAGCACAGTGCCGCCCACTCCCACTCCCACTCCCACCTCGCCGAGACGACACAGAAGGATACCATGGTCAATGGTATCGAAAGCCGCTGAGAGGTCAAGTAGCACCAGGATGGAGGAATAACCACCATCCCGGGCTCGCCAGAGGTCATCCATCAGGGTGACCAAAGCCGTTTCCGTACTGTAGCCGCGCCTGAAACCCGATTGAAAGGGATCCGGAAAATCAGTGTCATCCAACAGCCATAGGAGTTGGAGTGCCACCACTTTCTCTACAACCTTCCCCGCGAAGGGAAGGTTGGAGACCAGACGGAAGTTCTTTAAATCCGCCGGGTCCAGGGAAGGCTTCTTGAGGAGGCGCCTCACCACCGCAACTTTTAAGGGCCGCAGGACGGACCCCTCTCTCAGAGAAGCGTTGACCAACGCCTGGAGCCAGCCGCGTGAAACCTCCCTGGTGGCCAAAACCAACCAGGAGGGACACGGGTCCAATGAACAAGTGGCGGAACTCATCGCTCCTATGGCCTTGTCTACATCATCAGGAGTCACCGGTTCAAACTCCTCCCATATAACAGGACTAAGGCCTGCTCCTGTCACCTCGGCCTGTACTGCCCAATCGGAGTCCAGGTCTGTCCGAATCTGAGTGACTTTATCCGCCAGAAACCGAGAAAATTCCTCAGCTCTGTCCTGCAAGGGATCTTCGCTGCCCTCCTTGGCTAGGAGGGAGCGGGTCACCCTAAACAGGGCAGCTGGGCGGGAGTCAGCGGACGCAATAAGGGCGGAAAAATGCGAACATTTTGCCACCCTTATCGCCACTAAGTAAGACTTAATGAAAGTTCTTAAAAGTGTCCGGTCAGACTCAGCTTTACTAGATCTCCATCGTCGCTCTAGGCGTCTCTTTTGGCGCTTCATCTCCCAGAGTTCCTCGGTAAACCAAGGAGCCCTCCTGGATCCGCTACCACGGAGAGGCCGCAAAGGTGCAATACGATCCAAGGCCCCCGCTGCCGCCCGATTCCAGGTGGCTACAAGGGCCTCAGACGAATTGTGTACCAGGGATTCAGGTATTTCCCCAAGCTCCCTCTGGAATCCCTCGGGTTCCATTAGGCGCCTGGGGCGGAACCACTTAATCGGTCCCGCCTCCTTGCGGTGGAGGAGTGGTGCCATGAAATCCATCCTCAGAAGGAAATGATCTGACCACGACAAGGGTACTGTGACTAAAATCCTCAGCCTCAGATCATCTCTCTACTGCCCCGAGAGAAACACAAGGTCAAGCGTGTGACCTCCCTCATGAGTCGGACCCTGAACTACTTGGGTCAGGTCCATGGTTGTCATGGAAGCCATGAACTCCTGGACTGCCCCTGAGGCTTCGCTGGGCGATGGCAGATTAAAGTCCCCCAGCACCATCAACCTGGGGAACTCAACCGCCAGCCCTGCAACCGCCTCGAGCAGAACAGGCAGGGCCTTTGTAACGCAGCTAGGAGGCAAGTACGTTAGCAGAAGGCCCACCTGAACCCCTAAGTCCAACTTCAGAAGGAGCGTCTCACACCCAACAATCTCCGGGGCAGGGCTCCTTCGAGGGCAAAGGTTCTGGCGAGCTATAATAGCCACTCCTCCACCCCTTCCCTGGGGTCACGGCTGATGCTGAACTGAAAACCCGTCTGGGCACATCTCAGAGAGGGGAACCCCCCCTCCTGGCCCAGCCAGGTTTCAGTAATACATGCCAGGTCAGCTCCCTCTTCCAGAATTAAATCCCGTACAAGGGGGGCCTTGTTCGTAATCGACCTGGCATTCAACAGCAGCAGCTTGAGCCCGGGGCCCTGACATCCCTGGTTACCAGGTACTCGGGCAGAGCTAGATGGAACCATATCAGAGGGGCCAGAACAAGGAATCGCTTGTAAACAGTGAATCCTCGTTCCCCGAGAGCGGCCTACCCCTCTGCTCCCGCCATACCTACCCCTCCCTGTTATGACTAATGAATGAGCCTGTGGAAACATGTGTGGCAGGGCAGCCTGCAGACTTTCTTGGGTTAATGTCATTGTTGAGAAGCCTCTTTGCATAGCATCAAAGTGCTGCTGAATTTCTGTGGAATGCATTTTTGCTTTTCTGCCAGCAGATGGTGCGGCAACATTTGTGTCAGGCAGTACATAAAAACTCTCTCCTCTTTCAGAAGGGAGATCACGTGACATAGGAAGTGACGTGTCTGCAGCCCTTTCTTGACACACCTCCTCTTGAGGGTGTGGCCATAGCATCCAGGGAGAAGACAACATGGAGGCTGGCATTTGAAACAAAGGGGAGCCGCGCCCATCTGCCTGGAGCTTAGAAAAACACATTTTAGCTTTTTGCAATTCATTCTCCATGAAAATAATCTTTTCGACTTCCTGTGGTGACGTGGGGTGAAGCAGCTGTAAAGGGACGATCTCCGTCCTCAGAGGCTGCTTTCTTCTTTTGTTTTTGGAGACCTTTCGGGGCATCGAAGTTTGTAGGACTCGGTGGACAAGAGGGACATCCCAGGCAACAGCGGGGCGAAGGCGTTCGCCCGCTGGGGCGGAGGGCACCCTCACTATCCGAAATGAAAGCGTCCGTCTCTGCTCTTTGAAGTATGGCGGACCCGAAGCCTCAAAGCACCACATAAGAAAAGGAAGCAAAAATAATAGCGGATCGCACCTGGAATACCAAACTTAACTCTCACGAAAACTTTGGATTTATAAAAGAGGGAGATCTGACCACAAGGACAGGGCAATTAAGGAGCTCTGTGAGAAAATCAGCGGCGAAAGTAAAGAATGAGCAGAGGGACAGGACTCTAAGGAGAAAACAGCATCGTGAATAAACATAACAAAAGAGTTAAATTGAGCCCCTGTGGAGGACGTGGAATAGTACCTTTTTGTTATCGGAGGACTACCTGCTGAGAGACAGCAGACCAGAGAAATTGGAGATTCAACACCAGATGAGAGATCAGAAACGGGAGTGGAGAAACAACACATGGTAGATGACTTAGCAATTTTGAACAGAACGATCTCTATTATTGAGGCCAGAGAGAAACATCTGATTGCAGAATCCAAGGAAATCAAGACCTCTAAAACACTTACCGGATTGCTGAGATAACTGAAACTGGTACCGCTTAAAAAGAACTATATTATATAACTTTTTTCTATTTTTCACCTTTGAACACTTATTTCATTTTTATCACCTATTTTACTTTTCACTAAATATTCTGCTATAATTAAATCCTCTACCCTCTCCTCTTCCTATTTATAGATTGTAAAAAAGGGAAAATCTTATTTAGTGTCTATAAATGTAATATTTTTAATTTTAATTGTAACTTAAATAATACATATATTTATTTTGAAATAATATTTTTAAGGATCGATTTAAAACAAATAGGGATATATATTGATTGAATTGTAAAGTCTATAGAGGATACTTTGAACATTAATAGAAATATATAAATTGTAATCATAACTATAATTAGATTGGTTAAAATTTTATAAGGAAAACTATTGATATATTGTGATATTCTACTGTATAACTCTTTAACATATCTAAAATATTTAATTAGTTATTAATATAAGTACTTTAGTAACATAGATCATTTATAGATATATTTATATAGAATTTTTGGATAATTGGTACATTTAAGAACATAGAGAACTATATCAGTAATTGATAAAACATACAGGATTGATAGAGAACTAAATAATATAACAGGGTAAAAGATTGTTATATGGTAATCTGGGAGAGGATCTACAAAATTTTAGAACAACAAAAATCAATCTTAAAGGAAATGACAAGTAATACAACAAATGTGCCCATGAAGGGGGGGAAGAAACCAGCACAAGCTGGAGCTGCAAGTGCAGCATCACCAGCCACTCAAAGGCAGATAGATCACATGTTACCAGTAGAAAAAGGGGGCACATCCCTTATGCAGAATATGAACAGCACACTAAACGTGGTTCAGGAAACAATGCTTAAACTACAGGAATTGATTACGCAAAATCATACCGAACTAAAATCAGATATTTCAAGATTAGACAATAGAATGGAGATGATACAGGAGGCGATACAAAAAAACGAACAACGTATTAGTGGTGTGGGAAAAAAACGGAACAAAATGAAAATAAAATTGAGAAGGTAGACCAGAGAGTGACAGAAATAAATAGAGAGCTGGAGTCCTCACTGATCCATCTCGAAATGGACAGATCATCTTACTTCTTAAGAATACAAAATATTCCAGAGAATAAGGAGGAAGACTTGGGAGATGTGATGGCAGGGGTGGTAGCAGAAATTCTACAGCAAAACAAAACAGATACCAGAAATGAAATAGACGAAGTGTACAGGATACAAACCAACTACGCTAGACGTCACCGCCTGCCGAAAGAAATACATATAAGGTTTGCCAGAAAGAAAACAAGAGACAACGTTTACTTAGTCACGAGAGGGGGGACATTAACATACAAAGGGAGAGAAATAAACTTCTTGAAACAAGTCCCAAGAAGGGTTAGGGAACGTAGAAGGGACTATAAGCCACTGGCAACATTGTTAAATA
Organism: Diadophis punctatus similis; assembly: GCA_023053685.1. Taxonomy (NCBI): domain Eukaryota; kingdom Metazoa; phylum Chordata; class Lepidosauria; order Squamata; family Dipsadidae; genus Diadophis; species Diadophis punctatus. The sequence continues at coordinate 387,282 of JALIGW010000070.1, read as the reverse complement.
AAAAGAACATTATATTTAGATGGCTCATTCCGGAGGGGATGATAATAACCTTAGAAGGACGAAAAGTTAAGGTGGATACCATAGAAAGAGCACAGGAGGTATATGAACAACTTGCTGGTATGGAGAAAGAGATGGAAAGTGAAGGAAAAGTGGATGGGGCAAGTGAAGAAGAAGAGCAGGAGATTGAAGAAGAGGTACAGAGGGAGGGAATTGAAGAGACTGAAGATTTAAATAAAAAAGTAGAGAGAATTAAAACAAGGACACAAACAGCAGCAGAAGCAAAAAGTAAATAGTTAGAAAAACACTTTATAAACAAAACCAGAAACGTTAAAGGAAACAAAACTTATATCATTAAACATTAATGGATTAAATAATGCACAAAAAAGAAGGAAAATATTTTCAAAATTAGTTAAACAAAAAGCAGAAGTAATATGTTTACAAGAAGTCCATATCAAACAAATAAATAAAAAATATCTGGAATATTCAAAACTAGGGAAATTATACGCATCATTAGGGGGAAAAAAAAAGGTGTAGTAATATATGTACAAAAAGAGATTGAGTCTAAAGAAATAAAAGTAGATTCCAAAGGAAGATATATAATGGTGGAAATTGAAATAGGGGGAGAAAAAATATTATTAGTAAATATATACGCACCCAATCAAAAACAAAAAAACTTCTATCAAAAGATACATGAGAAATTAATGACAACTAAATATAAAAATATATGTTTAATAGGGGATTTTAATGATATAATAGATCCAAAAAGAGACTACATAACAGGGAAAAACAAAAAAATAACAAAAATACACTACCAACTACATTCAAAGACATGATAGAGGAGTTGAATTTGACAGATACATGGCGATTATTACACCCTAAAGACAAACAATATACATTTCATTCAATACCACACCAATCCTTTTCAAGAATAGACATGGTCTGGACAAATAAAGAAATGTGCAAGAACATAGCATCGGTGGAGATAGCCCCAAACATATGGGCAGACCATAGCCCCTTAATAGTAATATGGAAAGGAAAAAAGAAAGGAATAAGGAGATGGACTTTGAACACAAAAATACTCCAAGAAGATGAATACATACAAACAATTACCAAAGAAATAAAAATTTTTATGAAAGAGAATAAGAAACAGCCTACAACCATACAAAACTTATGGGATACATTAAAAGCATATATAAGGGGAATTACAATTGCCTATACGGCAAAGAAAAATAGATAAAAATGGCAGGAATACAATGAAAAAATAAAGGATATTCAACAGTTAGAAAAAAGACTGCAAAAAGAACCAAAGGAAGAGAATACACATAAATTATTAATGGAAACGAGACATAAATTGAACTTAATTGAACAACAGGAATATTTGAAGGACATTAGGCTTACAAAACAAACATTCTTTGAAACAGCAAATAAACCCGGTAGATGGCTAGCTTATAAAATTAAAAAGGAAAAAAGCAATAGAATTATAAATCAACTGATAGATACAAATGGGGAAATACAACACTCAGACGAAAAAATAAAAGAAATTGCAACAGAATATTATAGAGACTTATACAGACAGGACCCAGTGGAACTAAATAAAATAAAAGAATATTTAAAGGAAATTAGTATGCCGCAAATAGAGGAAATTGATAAGGAAATGTTAAACAGGGATATTACAATACAAGAAATCCAAAATGCAATTCAAAAACAAAACAACAATAAAACACCAGGACTGGATGGATTTCCAGGGGAATATTACAAAAAAATGAGTACAATACTAGAGGATACTTTATTAGAGCTATATAATGAAGCATTAACAGGAGCTAGGATACCAAATACGTGGAGGGAAACATATATCACCACGATCATGAAAGAAATTACCAAGAAAAATCATATACAAAACTACAGACCAATTTCGTTGTTGAACACAGATTATAAAATTTTTATGACAATTATGGCAGAAAGAACCAAAAAAATACTAAATAAAATTATTTATTCGGATCAAAATGGATTTTTACCAATGCGGCAGATAAAAAACAATACAAGAATCGTTTTAAATATATTGGAATATTACGAAGCGCATCCAGAAAAGCAGGTCGCCCTAGCTTTCCTGGATGCGCAAAAAGCGTTCGACAACGTAAATTGGCAGTATATGATAGGTTTGATCAAAGAGATGAAATTTGGCGACAAATTTGAAAAAATTATAGAAACAATCTACACCTCCCAGTCAGCTAAGATTATGATAAATGGGGATATGACACAATCATTCCAGATCTTTAAAGGAGTACGTCAGGGATGTCCGATGTCACCTCTGCTCTTTATCTTAACATTGGAAACATTACTAAACAAAATTCGAAATAATAAGGATATTAACGGAACAAAGATTAGAAACCAGGAGTATAAATTACAGGCATTTGCCGATGATCTCGTATTTTTTATAGAAGAACCAATTGAAACAGGACAAAAACTGATTAAAGAGATAGAGGAATACGGAGAATCGGCAGGATTGAAAATCAATAAACAAAAAACTAAACTATTAACAAAAAATATGACAATAAAACAAAAAGATGAATTGGAAGGGAAATTAGGCTTACAAACAACCAAAACAATTAAACATCTAGGGATAATACTAACAAATAGATGTTCATCCATTAAAAAAGACAATTATGACAAATTAGTAAACCAAACAAGATTAGAATTAGAAAAATGGAAAAAATTACAGTTATCATTATTAGGGCGTATAGCTGCGATTAAAATGAGTATATTGCCAAAATTTTTATACTTATTTCAAACGGTTCCGATCCAATTAGAGACTAAATTTTTTACTAATTTGAATAAAATTATATCTAAATTTATATGGCAAAACAAAAAGCCAAGAATCAAATTAACGAATTTACAGGATGATAAGAGCAGAGGTGGTCTAGGACTCCCTGACTGGAAACTTTACTACAAAGCAGCATCCTTGGCGTGGATAAAAGAATGGATAAACTTAACTAACAAAAGTATACTAACAATAGAGGGCCACGACCTACAAATGGGATGGCATGCTTACATATGGAGAGATGGAACTAAGCCACAACTTAACTTTAACCAACACCTAATTAGAAAATCTTTGTTAAAAACATGGTACGAAATCAAAAAGAAGAACTACATGAAAATCCCCAAATGGCTTTCAATTATAGAAGCCATGACCTACCCGAACCTAACTGATATAACCAAAGCAGCAAAATATAGCGACATATTAGATCCGACAGGGAAATTAAAAAGTAGAGAACAATTGGCGGAACAAAATATAAATATTGATTGGTTGACTTACTTACAATTAAAAACTCGACACAAAAAAGATACTGAGGGTATGGGTATAGACATGGAAATGCAAAAACTGGATAAAATTTTGATTGGCCCGGACGAAAAAATAATATCAAAACTATATAAATATCTGCTGGAATTCGATAAAATGGAGGAAATTGTCAAGGAACCCATGATAGCATGGGCAAAAAACGTAGGCCACAACATACACTTAGCTGACTGGGAGAAAACATGGAATATAAACTGCAAAATAACTAAGTCAACAGCATACAAAGAGAATTATTATAAAATGTTTTATAGATGGCATTTAGCTCCATCAAGATTGGCCAAAATATACCCAAAAATGAATTCGGCTTGTTGGAAATGTAAAAAAGACGTAGGTACCTTCTTTCATGCGTGGTGGTTGTGTCCCGAAGCAAAGGGCTACTGGAAAAAGGTGCATGCCTTGTTACAAGAAATTACAGAGAGAACAATGGAATTCAGCCCAGAATTTTTCCTTCTGGGGATAATGGAAAAACAACATCCTAAAAATATACAATATTTAGTACTACATATTACAACTGCGGCAAGAATAACATATGCACAATATTGGAAAGACAATCAAATCCCACCAGAAAATATACTAATGGACAAAATATATAGATGTGCTGAAATGGACATGCTGACTATTCAACTCAAAGGACAATGCAACTCAGAATACTACAAAACATGGACTAGATGGTACAACTGGACAAAAAAAAGAGGAAAGACTGTGTGACAACGTGAGAAGAAAACAAAGACAGAAGAGACTGTAAATTTATGATTTAATGTGCATAATTGAGATATAACAATGTTGTAAAAACGGGTGTAGATCTGTATCAAAATATTCAGATGTTTAATGAAGAAAAATAATAAAAAAAATAAATAAAAAAAGAAAATAATCTTTTCATGGTAGCTACGCATTGTTGCATTCCATGCCATCTCTGCAGGAATGCTTGGAATATAGGGCATTTGCTCTCTCTCTGTCTGAGAAGCTCATCTCCCTCTGTTTCTATGTGAACAAGCTCAGCCACTGGAATGTTAGAAGTATCACCAAGCCTTGTATATTCATCTGTATAACATTCTTCATTAAGTAACTGTGTGCTTGGAGAAACATTTGTCACTGACCTCAATATTTCTTCTTCGGGACAGGCGTCTCCTCCAACAGCACCGTCAAGTCCACCATCCCCAGATCTGCTCACAGAAACGGGCAGTGTACGAAGAGCTGTCAGCCTGTGGGCCAGCCTTTTCACCTCTTCATCTTCAGAGAGTGGGATGAAGCGTGTAGACCAGTGGTTCCCAAAGTGGGCGGTATTGCCCCCCAGGGGGTGGTGGGAACCCTTAGGGGGGCGGTGAGAGGCAAGGGTGGCAACAGGGGGGCGGTGAGAGGGGCCAGGGGGGCAGTAGGTGGTTCACCATGCTTTTGCACTTGAAGCTCCCTCGTGTTCCTCACTCTTGTGTGCAGGGCAGCCCATTCTGAAAGAAAACGCGAGATGTTTTCTTTCAGAATGGGCTGCCCTGCACACAAGAGCGTGGAATGCGATGGAGTTACAAGTGCTAGGTATGATGCCCGTCTCGCGGCCCGCCCAGCCCCCGCCCAGGCCCCGCTCCGCACAACTGGTCACCCCAAACTGCGTCCCACCGCGCAACGGGCGTCCTACCTAGCACTTGAAGCTCTCTCTCATTCCTCGCTCTTATGTGCAGGGCAGCCTATTCTGAAAGAAAACGCGAGATGTTTTCTTTCAGAATGGGCTGCCCTGAACCCAAGAGCGTCGAATGCGATGGAGTTACAAGTGCTAGGTACTGAGCGTGGCACAGCGACAAGGGAAGCCGACCACTCCCGAAGCTGCTCAGGTGAGCACTTGCAGACCTGCGGGAAGGCCCTGCTGCGGAACCTGCGCGTGTGCGGACTTTCCCGCCCAGCGTCCCCGGCGCCTAGCAACCTGGCGTGCGCAATTCGGTGGGCGCCCCTTCGGCATGGCGCACCCGCGGATCTCAGCCCAGCTGCCCCCTGACATTGACCCCACCAAGGCGCCTGTGGCCTTCGGCCACCGAGACTTCCCCAAGCTCAATGAAGAGCTGCAGCACCACGAGCTGCTGATGCTGCAGCCGGCCTTGATGGCGTTCTGTGACCTGGTGCACAACCCGGAGAATGCTTACCAAGCCATCGGCCTTGGTTAGCGGCGGCGGCTGCCTGGCCACGGCTGGCGGGAGGGAAGGGAAGGGAGGGAAGAAGGAAAGAAAAAGGAAAGAAAGAAAGAGAGAGGGAGGAAGGAAGGAAGGAAGGAAGGAAGAAAGAAAGAAAGAAAGAAAGAAAGAAAGAAAGAAAGAAAGAAAGAAAGAAAGAAAGAAAGAAAGAAAGAAAGAAAGAAAGAAAGAAAGAGAAAGAACGATGGTAGGTAGGTAGGAAGGAAGATAGACAGAAAAGGAAAGGAGGGAGGGAGGGAAGAAGGAAAAAGAAAAAGATAGAAAGTTGGTAGGAAGGAAGGAAGACAGACAGAAAAAGAAAGGAGGGAGGGAAGGGAAGGGAGGGAAGAAGGAAAGAAAAAGGAAGGAAAGAAAGAAAGAGCGAGGGAGGGCGGGAGGAAGGAAGGAAGGAAGGAAGGAAGGAAGGAAGGAAGGAAGAAAGAAAGAAAGAAAGAAAGAAAGAAAGAAAGAAAGATGGTAGGAAGGAAGATAGACAGAAAAAGAAAGGAGGGAGGGAAGGAAAGAAAAAGAAAAGAAAGAAAAAGAAAGAAAGAAAGATGGTAGGTAGGTAGGAAGGAAGGAAGATGGTAGGTAGGAAGGAAGACAGACAGAAAAAGAAAGGAGGGAGGGAAGAAGGAAAGAAAAAGGAAAGGAAGAGAAAGGAAGAAAGAAAGAGGGAGGGAGGGAGGAAGGAAGGAAGACAAAGAAAGAAAGAAAGAAAGAAAGAAAGAAAGAAAGAAAGAAAGAAAGAAAGAAAGAAAGAAAGAGAAAGAAAGAAAGATGGTAGGAAGGAAGATGGACAGAAAAAGAAAGGAGGGAGGGAAGAAGGAGAGAAAAAGGAAAGAAAGATGGTAGGAAGGAAGAAAGATGGTAGGAAGGAAGGAAGGAAGGAAGATGGTAGGTAGGAAGGAAGGAAGACAGACAGACAGACAGAAAAAAAAGGAGGGAGGGAAGAAGAAAAAGGAAAGAAAGAAAAAGAAAGGAAGAAAGAGGGAGGGAGGGAGGGAGGAAGGAAGACAGAAAGAAAGAAAGAAAGAAAGATGGTAGGATGGAAGGAAGACAAACAGAAAAAGAAAGGAGGGAGGGAAGGGAAGGGAGGGAAGAAGGAAAGAAAGAAAGATGGTAGGAAGGAAGGAAGACAGAAAGAAAGAAAAAGATGGTAGGTAGGAAGGAAGACAGACAGACAGAAAGAAAGAAAAGATGGTAGAAAGGAAGGAAGACAGACAGAAAGAAAGAAAAGAAAAGAAAGAAAAAGAAAGATGGTAGGAAGAAAGGCAGAAAGAAAAAGAAAGGAGGAAGGTAGAGAATAAAGAAAGAACGAAAGAAAGACTTATGACCACAATTGAGCCTAACATTTTGGTTGCTAAACAAGAGCGTTGTTAAGTGAGTTTCACCACACTTTACAAGTTGGCCACGCCCACCCGGTCACCTGACCACTAAGCCCTGAGGGGGCGGGGTGGGGGCGGTGAGGATGAGTTTGTAGCACCAAGGGGGCGGTGGACTGAAAAAGTTTGGGAACCACCTTGGCTTCTTCCCTTTCTTCTTCTTTGGCATATTTACAGCAGTTAATTAGCGTTCCTCGGTGCTAATAAATCTGCCTTAATAGCCTATACGCATCTTATCAGTTTGAGTAGCAGCCAAGAAAAAAAACTTCAAAAACCATCCTAGCTACCACTGTTGGAACGAAAAACAGTTCCGCAGCCCCCACTTCCTGAGAAGCTGTAAATCAGAGGAGGATAGACCGTGTCTTTCTATGGCTGCTAACTCAAATAAAATAAAACTGAAGCTTAAATCCTAATAAATGCTTTTATTATAAAAAAATACAAAAGATATGTGATTACATCCTCACCAGTAGAAATACATCCGGACGGACGGAATGAAAGCAAGGAGAGAACAAAGGAACAGAAACAGACATGCGCAGTAAATCAGGCATCACGAGACAGTTAAAGATAAGGATTCTCTGGTTACTAATACACAGAGTGGAAGCTCAGCTGACAAACCAGAAAGAACGCAGTGACAGTTTGGGACTTTGAACTCTGGCCAAAAGCTCACGAAGAGAATATCGAACTTTCTGCTCCAAGAAATCTCTCTCTGTTTTTCCCTGGACTTTAAACCTGATTTTTACTAAGCATAATTATTAGTAAAGATTACTTATTATTTAGCAAACAATTGAGTGTGTGTCCTTTCTGAGGGTTCCCGTGCTGGGTCACAACACTCCTTTCACCATTCCCCAAGTCCTCCAAGTTTTGGGGAATGGTGCAATTGCCCCAATAACTCAGCACTCCCCAGGATCTTTCTGCTGGCCTACGCACAGCTGCTCCAGATTGCACAAGGCCTTTATTCTTGAAGTGGCTTTGGAGAATGCTCTTCCATGGCCTCTGAAAACTATGCAAAGCACACCAGTGGTGGGTTCCTACTGGTGCGGTCGACTCTACCGCACCGGTAGTGGCCAACAGATGGTGCTATTTGCGCGCAACAGCTCCGGTGCCGTCTTCGCCGGTCTGTTGTGTGGCGCCATCTTTTTGGGGGGAATTTTTGGGCTGATTTTGCTTCCTGCGTGTTAAATTGTGGGCAAAGATCGCAGGAGACAGACTTCAGAACAGCTCTTTTATTAGCTCACTCAAAACAACCAGCAACTTGCAGTCTGACAGATAGCCCTTTTATAGGGAACTGTCAGACACAACAACCAATAGCGTATGAGCATTCAAACACCTGACCAGGGTGGCAACAACAGTTCAGGTAGAGTTCAACTATAAACATAACAACAACAGTTCAGTCAGAGGTCGTCTAGTCAAAACAAGTTTATGGTTCAGTTATAGGTCAGTCAGAACACAACACTGCGCATGTGCGGAAACAAAATCTTGCGAGGGGACGCATGTGCGTGCGAGATTTCGGCAATTTTTTGCTTCTGCGCATGCACGGAAGCAAAAAAAAGCACCAAAATCGCATGCGCGCGCGTGTCCCCTCGCGAGATTTTGCTTCCGCGCATGCGCAGGAAACAAAATCGCGCGAGCGTGCATGTGTGTGCTGAAATGTGGCGATGCGCGCGCAGCGCACCGGTATCGCAAAGAAGAAGCAACCCGCCCCTGAAGCACACTCCATTCTTGCCCAATTTTCAGAGACTCCAGGGGCACTGAAAAACCAACAGCCTTCTTGCCTGACTCCAGGGTCTGCAGGCCGCTCAAGAGCACCTCCCGTTCTCACATAGCCTCCAGAGCCTCGAAAATCATGTGAGGACAGGGCACGCTTTCGAGAATAATTGTTGACAGATGTTGGTGAACATTGGCACATCATCGAAAATGTCATGACACACGTATCATAGGTTTGACATCATTGGCTTAGCAGGTGGCCAAAAGGAGCTATAGAACTGATGGTTTATGCTTCCTCTTGTTTTTTTTTTTTAAAAAAAAACAAAATTCTGACCAAGACTGTAAATAATCCACTGGAGAGTGGTACAAATCAACTTTTGAAAGAAGGGAGGGGAAGCAGAACAGGAACTGACCAGCAAACCACAAAGCATGTAAACTTGGTTCATCTGTAAAATGGATTCGGAATGCTTTGAATATTTAATAAGCCATGTTCAAAACAAGCCATGGCTTCTTAACAGTGTTTGTGTATCTGTGTGTGTGTGTGAGAGAGAGAGAGACAGATGAGACAGTCAAAATCAACCAACTGTGGGAAGCCACTCCCCCCCCAGAAGAATGAGATATTTTGAGGAATATTAAAAAAAGGCAGGATAAAATATTTCCCCTAAAAAAGAAATAAAAAATCTTAAGGGAGACAGAAACTCAGAGCCCCAGCTCCCTGCCCCCAAGTAGATACTGAGCTGGGGCAGCTTTTAGAAATGCAGATTTGGTAATCCATTACTCCCTGCAGCAAAATCTGAACAAAGGCAAAGTGATAGGATTAGCCCTCACTCAAGATCCAAACCAGGGCAAAGCCATTAAGCCAAAATAGGAATTATTGCATCACCCTCAGAAACCTCAACCAAACTTAGCTCAGACAAACACCTAGGATTTGTACTTTGCCTATAGAGCCAGCTATGACCCCTACATAACACCTACATGGCCCCATGGGAGTCTGACAACAGCCAATAGAATACTTGTTCTTGCACAGGAACAGGAAGCTCAAGTGCAAAGCCCAAGATAAGGTATAAAACCCCCCACTCTCAATTCCATGTGGTCAGCTGCCTAGAACCACCCATGTGGTTCTGCTTCATCATTAAACCATCTTTCCAATCAGCCTCCATCCTCCATTTTGTCTCCAGTGCCTTTCTCCTAGCTTGGAACTGAACCAGATGGATATTTCTTCCCACACAACCTTCCCTGTTATTTACTGTAGTGCAAAGTTTTTGCAGCTCGTTTTATTTGTAAGTTCATATTTATGCACAGTCTCTGCCCCCCACCCCATCCCTTGGTTTTTCTTTACAGTTTTTAACATTTGCTGAAAAAAGATGTTTAATCCACAGCATGACTGCCACCTTGCGACCAAAGTCACAATTACAATTCTAGGTCTCCTGTTTAGGGCAGGGGTCCCCAACCTTTTGGACCTCAGGGACCACCAAGGTCATAATTTTAAATCCCGCGGACCACCAAATTAATAATTTTAAATCCCACGGACCCTAATTCATAATTTTAAGTCCCGCCCTACCAGTTGTGTGGGCGTGGCTTGGAGGTCAGGTGGGTGTGGTTTCAGGTGGGCGTAGCTTAGTGGTCAGGTGACTGGGTGGGCGTGGCCAACTTGTAAAATGTGGTGAAACTCACTTAACAACGCTCTTGCTTAGCAACCAAAATTTTGGGCTCAATTGTGGTCATGTTTTTCTTTCTTTCTTTCTTTCTTTCTTTCTTTCTTTCTTTCTTTCTTTCTTTCTTTCTTTCTTTCTTTCTTTCTTTCTTTCTTTCTTTCTTTCTTTCTTCCTTCCTTCCTTCCTTCCTTTCTTCCTTCCTTCCTTCCTTCCTTCCTTCCTTCCTTCCTTTCTTTCTTTCTTTCTTTCTCTTTCTTTCTTCCTTTCCTTTCCTTTATTAAAGTTTGTTGCAAAAATCATAACCAGAAGCACACACAGATGACTGATTCAGCTGGATTCATAAACTTCTTTATAAACATAGTAATATAATATATATATATTTACAATACCATTAGCAGAGTTCTTCAATGTAGCAACAGTTAAAAGTAAAAAAAAAGCAGCTTCTAGTTCAGAGAGTACAGAATGGGGTGAGCCATGCCCAGCCTTAAGCTTAAGTTTTCAGTTTCGATTCTCTGCACAGACTCAGAAGTGTTTAACTCTCATTGGCTGACTTAGTTGCTATGCCTATTCATTGGCTGACCTTGTTAACATGGCTCTCCCAGTTCATGAATATCTTAACATCCTTTCCTCCTTTCCTTTCCTTTCCTCCTTTCCTTTCCTTCCTTCTTTCTTTCTTGTCTCTCTCTCTCCCTTCCTCTTTCTTTCTTTTTCTTTCTCTTTGTTCTTGTCTGTGTCTCTTTCTTTTTTCTCTCTCTCTCTCCCTTTCCAAGAGGAACCATTCATTTGCCCACGCCCGAAGGCCAGCGCTTCTGGAGAGAGGCCTTCGTACAACGCATCTCCCTTGGGTTACATCGCAGGTGGGCTCCTGTCACCGCTGGGGATCGTGCTGAAAAGCCTCTTCCCCGGGCCGCAGTTGCTCAGCAATGCAGCCCCGCGTCTGCCTCACGCATTGTGCATGTCGCCTTTTTCCAGGACTGCCCTGATAGCGTTACCGACCAGGCCACCGAAAGAGCCTCACTTCAGCCGACCACTTCCACTGAACAGGATGCCGGCTTTTCCTCCTTACTTCGCCTGCCCTTTCAAGGCTGAGTCAGTGCAGCCCCCCAAGATGTTTCCCTTCTCCCGCCGGGACCCCTCTCTGGTTGGCGGCCGACCTTCTCCCTCTCCCCCCTCCCGCCTTTCTCTTCCTTCCCCGCCTCCTCAGAGGCCAGCCTGCCTGCCCCAGGAGGCAGCGCAGAGAAGGGTGCTGCGGAGCTAGTTTTGGACAGAGTTTGCTGTCCATTGCGGATGCTAGCTCAGCCCCCTGCAAACTCTCGTCTTTCGAGGAGTGCTCGTTGAAGCGCCGCGGGAAACTTTGGCTGGGCTCCTCAAGAGATGAGCGTTTGCAGGGGGCCAAGCAAACTCTCATCTCTCGAGGAGCCCGGCCAAAGTGCTTCTCTCAGCTGTAGTGCGCCATCAGCATTTGAAGCGCCGCGGGAAACTTTGTCCGGGCTCCTCGAGAGACGAGTGTTTGCAGGGGGCCAAGCAAACTCTCGTCTCTTGAGGAGCCTGGCCGAAGTGCTTCTCTCACCTGTAGTGCGGCATCAGAGATTTCCAGCCCCACCACAGCCGGTCCCATATTCCAGAGCTGTAGTAGTCACACTCACAGGACTGGCCCGTTGCAGCTCCTCCACCCGGGTGCACTGTCCATTGCGGACGCTAGCTCGGCCCCCTGCAAACTCGTCTCTCGAGGAGCACTCACTGAAGCAGCAAGGGAAACTTCGGCCAGGCTCCTCGAGAGACAAGAGTGACAGAGGTGATAATTAATCTCACAAAGGAGAAGTTTGATCTTTTCCCGGACATCAGACATTAGAAAAGAAACCGCAGTTTAAAGGTCTAAGTAAAAATATTTATTTCGGTACAAAAACAATAAATCCTCATTTGTTTACATGCCTGATATAAAAGTAGGTCTTCCTTCAATGGAAGCCAGGAACAGAAGGAAAGAATGGAATGCACACATGCGTACAAGAACATATCAATCACGTGCTCAGGAATAAACCATTATAATGAATAGGGATGCAGCTCCCTGCATATACATATAACAGGCAATAAAATCACTGTGTGACAAAGAGTTTGCAGGGGGCCGATCTAGTAGGCACTTTCTCTCGGGCCTCCCACCCAGAGGCCTCGCAGAAGGAGAGATGTAGGCCCGAAAGGCAGCTGAACCTTCCCCCTCCCCAGGCAGCCGTTCAGTTGAGCGCGACGAGTTCTTGGTCTTACCTTCCTGTTCCAGCTTGTGTGGCTCCCACCGCTATACTCAAGGTGAGGTTTGTGCTTGATCTTAAGAGTGGGGGCTGGTGTGGGGGGGCGGGGTGATGTTGGGCGGTGCAGCCTTGTGTTCCCACGTGCGGACTGGATTAATTGCTCTCAGCCATATCCGGCCCAGGGGCCAAGATTTCTCCACGGACCACCAAAATTTTCTCACGGACCACCAGTGGTCCGCGGACCACCGGTTGATGACCTGTGGTTTAGGGTACCTTTGATAAAAGAGGGAGGGGAACAATACTGGGTGCCTTTCCAACCTCTCTTCCTAGTCCCCTCCAACAAAATCTTTCTCATTCTTTTGAGACATGGAACACACCAAAATTGTAGTGCAATCCCATTATTATTATTATTATTATTATTATTATTATTATTATTATTATTATTATTATTATTATTATTATTATTATTATTATTATTATTATTATTATTATTATTATTATTATTATTATTATTATTATTATTATTATTATTATTATTATATACACAACAGTGTGAAATCAGACTGCCAGTCCACTACCCAGACTGTTTTTTCTTACCAATAATTGTTAAGCATTGTTGCTATTTTGTGATGCTGTTGTTTGTAGCTAGTGTAGGAAGTTAGCACCAACCCCTTTCTTAGGAAGATGAGATATTTTAGGAAATATTAAAAGGGCAGAATATTTCCCCTAAAAGGGAGGCAGAAACTCAGACCCCCCACCTTAGTCAATGGGCCATTAAGGCCTGGGCCAGTCTATACTACATAACAAAGATCTACCTCCTTCAGGCAGAGCTATAGTAGGAATTACCCAAAGCCCTTTCATTACATCATCACCCAGCAAGAGTCAACCAAGCCTGTGACTCAAAAGACAACCTACAAAGTTACCCCTGCATGGCCCCATGGGAGTCTGACAACCAATCAGAACACAAGCTCAAATTCAAAACCCAACAGAGGGCATAAAACCCAGGCACTCTCAGCATCTCTGCCCTTTTCTGCCCAGGATCTCAAGCCATGTGGTCCTGTCCACCATTAAACCATCTTTCCAAGCAGTCTCCCATGTTTCCAGTGTCTTTCTCGCCACTTGGAACTGAACCCAGATGGACATTTCTTCCAACATTAGTCTGTGTGATCTTCTTGCAGCAACTAACTGGGTGGTCCATTGTTTCTTCAGCTTCTTTGCACAGGCGACATTGCCTATTGCTTTCTTCTCAATTCTGACTTTGTATGCATGTGTTCTTAAAGCTTGGTCTTGTGCAACCAGAATTAGGCCCTCTGACTCTTTCTTCAAATTTCCTGCTCTTAGCCATTGCCAGGTCTCCTTATCTGCTTTGCCTATTAAGGTTTTTTTTTGTACCAACCATGTAATACTTTGCCTTGCCATTTTTTAAAATTATTCTTAATGTAGTCTCTCTTGTAAGCTAATTTGGTCTCTCTAGTATCCAGTAAGCCTCCATGGTGCACTAGCTTCAGTGCATCTTCTTCAGTGTCCTTCAGATATTCTTCCAATGCTCTTTTTTCTTCTTCATCTGTCTGGTGCACTTGCAACATTCCACACCCATGTATCCTCCTTGTTGACAAACAATGCTGAGTCGATGAAGGGCATGATTCATTGTTTTTATCTTTCTGGTCTTCCTATCTTATTAGTTCTCCTTGAGTCCAGTTCACTTTTCTAGCTGTGCATCTAATAACTGGAATTGCCTCAGTATTGCCTTGATGGTGTTTCCTCCAGTGAGTTTGGACTTTAAGATCCTCTTCACTTTCATGATGTATTCATGTCTAACCTTCTTCTTGACTTCAGTGTGCTTGATGTTCTCAACTTGAAGGATGCCCAGGTATTTGTAGTGGTCTTTTTCATTCAGACTATGTTATTTCCATTGGATATTTTTTTATAAAGTTTTGGGGGTTTTATTTTTAAAATATACATCAACATTAATACATGAACAGTGCGGCATTTGGGTATCATTCATTTTGGGACAAGTGGCAATAATGATATTAATAATATTTGTTACATTAATCAAACTTATGAAATTCTAGTATTAATATACGTTTGTTTTAAAGTAGTTATTCAATATTTCAATGTTCCATTTTAATGCCAATCACAATATTATTTGAGCTTACATAGTAATGCCATCTTTCAACCTCTAATCCTTCCCTCTAGTTATTGCTTTTATTCTATTGTATAAAAATATGTGTGCTAATATTCCCCCTATTTCTTATTTCTACCTCTATTCTGGCTTCTAATCTGGCCATCATTGCTGATCCTGTTGTTGATACACATGTTTATATTAAGATATTTTATTTATTTATTTATTTATTAAAATTTCTATGCCTCCCAACTCCCAAGGGACTCTGGGCGGCTCACAGCATGTATAGAAAACATAACAAGTAAAAAACAATTTTGTTAAAAAACCATATTAAAATACTATCCAGATTTAAAAATAACATTCATTCATACCCTGCCTGCCGGAAGAGCCAAGTTTTTATTGCTTTACGGAAGGCCAGCAGGGTGGGGATAGTCCTGATCTCTGGAGGGAGCTGGTTCCAAAGGGAGGGGGCTCCCACAGAGAAGGCTCTCCCCCTCGGCCCCGCCAGCCGGCATTGCTTGGTCGATGGGACCTGGAGGAGACCCGCTCTGTGGGACCTAACCGGTCGTAGGGAGGTATGCGGCAGGATGCGGTCCCGAAGGTAACCTGGCCCTGAGCCATGTAGGGCTTTAAAGGTAACGACCAACACCTTGAATTGGATCCGGAGACTAATGGGCAGCCAATGCAGCTGGCGGAGAATTGGTGTTACGTGGGTGCATCTAGGTACACCCACCACAGCTCGCGCAGCTGCATTTTGCACCAATTGCAGTCGCCGGACACTCTTCAAGGGTAGCCCCATGTAGAGCGCATTGCAGTAATCTAGCCGTGAGGTGATAAGGGCATGAGCGACTGTGAGAAGTGCCTCCTTCTCCAAGTAGGGTCGCAATTGGTGCACAAGACGAACTTGTGCAAAGGTCCCCCTAGCCACAGCTGAAAGATGTTGCTCCAATTTTAGCTGTGGGTCTAGGAGGACACCCAAATTGCGGACCCGTTCTGAGGGAGCTAATTTCTCCCCCCCAAGAACCAAGGAGGGACAATTGGTCAAGTCCTTAGGAGGCAATATCCACAGCCACTCAGTCTTGTCAGGGTTAAGTTTTAGCCGGTTCTTCCCCATCCAGACCCTAACATCGGCCAGGCAGCGGCCCATTACGTCTACGGCTTCCCCAAATTGAGACGGGGTGGAGATGTACAACTGGGTATCATCAGCATATTGCTGATACCTCACCCCATGTCGTCGGATGATCTCACCCAGTGGCTTCATGTAGATGTTAAACAGGATGGGCGAGAGGACTGAACCCTGCGGCACCCCACATAGTAGGGGCCTAGGGCTCGACCTCTGCCCCCCTGTCAACACCGACTGCGTCCTGTCAGAGAGGAAGGAGGAGAACCACTGCAGAACAGTGCCGCCCACCCCCACCTCTCCGAGACGACGCAGAAGGATACCATGGTCAATGGTATCGAAGGCCGCTGAGAGGTCAAGTAGCACCAGGATAGAGGAGTGACCCCTATCCCGGGCTCGCCAGAGATCATCCATCAGGGTGACCAAAGCCGTTTCTGTACTGTAGCCGCGCCTGAAACCAGATTGAAAGGGATCCAGAAAATCAGTATCATCCAACAGTCGTAGGAGTTGGAGTGCCACCACTTTCTCAACAACCTTCCCCGCGAAGGGAAGGTTGGAGACTGGACGGAAGTTCTTTAAATCCGCCGGGTCCAGGGAAGGCTTCTTGAGGAGAGGTCTCACCACCGCAGCTTTTAAGGGCTGCGGGACGGACCCCTCTCTCAGAGAAGCATTGACCAATGCCTGGAGCGTTTATTATTTAATTATTCAATGTTTCAATGCATCATTCTAATGCCAATCACATTATTTAAACATACTTAATAGTATCATCTTTTGACCTCTAATCTTTCCATCTAGCTATTACTTTATATAAGCGTGTGTATTCTTATTTCTACCTCTATTCTAGTTTTTAATCAGGCCATCATTATACTAACAAAAAAAATAATGAAAAAAAGATTTCCTTTCTATCCATCATCTCTTGTCCATTTTAATACTTCAATTCTTATTCACTTTTTGACTTGTCTTCCATACTCCTGTCTTGGATCCTTATCTCTATCTACATCTGTGTCTTCACTATTCAGTCTAAACATTTCTCTCATCTCTATTCTCCTATGCAGCCCAGCCTCCAGAGTATCCACCCAGGCCCCTATCTCCCTTTCAAAAGTATCTTCCTGCTTATCTAATTCTATTTTTAAATCTCTCAAAGTACTTTACCTTGGTTTATTTCATCAGTCATTATTATCTTTATTATCTTCTTCTTCTCATCTTCATGCTTTATTTGCTGGTTTTTCTGTTGTGTCTTTTCTTCCATTTTTTTCTGTTGTCTCCTCTCTTTCCTGGAATTTCTGGTCTTCATTCAGTATTAGTTGCAGGGTATTGTCAGCGTTTCAATAAACACCCCCAACAAAATTTATTTATTTATTTTGAAGTTCTTCTATGCCGCCCTACTCCCTAAGGACTCAGAGTCCGAAATAAGAGTCCGAGGCTAGAAGTTCCTCAAAGTTCCAATTTATTAGAGATGCCATGTTGGCAACATCTGGGAAAACCCGAATCTGAAAGCTTCCAGGTTTTCTCCACCCAAACGAAAGTTCAAGTCCCTGCCCAGCACCCACATGTCCATCACACAATCCAATCAGGCACCATCCAAAACTGAAGATGCCTCCCCATCACTTCCTTGCAGCTGCCGGGCACATTGGCCTTGACTTTCTGGAAAGAATGTTATTTAGACTACTACATATCACCTACTCCATATAATCCGCCATCCCATTTTCCCACAGTAGAAAATGTGGCAGGCCTAAATACAAAAAGGTAAAAGATGGCTTCCAGGCCTGACAGGTATTTTCTATTTTCCAATTTATGCCATGCAATAGGTTCTTTATCTCCCTGTAATTCTTTGTCATAGTGTCCTTAATGCTTTGGAACATCAACCCCAGTTCTTTTGAGATTTCACTTATTTCCTCTTGATGGAGCATCTTGTCTTAGTTTACCGTATGTTCCGGCGTATAAGACGACTGAGCGTATAAGACGACCCCCAACTTTTCCAATTAAAATATAGAGTTTGGGATATACTTGCCGTATAAGACTACCCCTCCTACCATCTTTCTTTTTCTTTCTGTCTTTCTTCCTTCCTAACATCTTTCTTTCTTTCTTTTTCTTTCTTTTTTTCTGTCTGTCTTCCTTCCTTCCTAACTTCTTTCTTTCTTTCTTTCTGTCTGTCTGTCAGTCTTCTTTCTTCTTCTTCTTTCTTCTTCTTTCCTTCCTTCCTTCCTTTCTTCCTTCCTTCTTTCTTTCTTTCTTCCATCTTCCTTCCTTCCTAACATCTTTCTTTTTCTTTCTTTCTGTCTTCCTTCCTTCCTAACTTCTTTCTTTCTTTCTTTCTTTCTTTCTTTCTTTCTTTCTTTCTTTCTTTCTTTCTTTCTTTCTTTCTTTCTTTCTTTCTTTCTTTTCTGTCTATCTGTCTGTCTTCCTTCCTAACTTCTTTCTTTCTGTCTGTCTGTCTGTCTTCTTTCTTCTTCTTTCTTCTTCCTTCCTTCCTTCCTTCCTTCCTTCCTTCCTTCCTTCCTTCCTTCCTTCCTTCCTCCCTCCCTCCCTCCCTCCCTCCTTCCTTCCTTCTGTCTTTCTCCCTGCAGGAGGAAGAAGGAACCTCTGTTGCTGTCTCCCGCGGGGCTCCAGCCACCCGACTGAGTCCCCGACCGCGGCACCGCCAGGGTTAACGCGCATGGGAGGGAAGGAGAGCGCGCGCTACCGCTGCTGCTGCTGCTATTGCCGCTCCAGCGTGTCCTTCGCGCAAGGCGCTGCATGTGCGAAGTCTCCCCGGTTGCTGTTGGCTGCACCAGGGAGCCCACGTCCTTGTCAATGATGGAGACGTTGCGCGCACGGGAGGGACCGCAGAGCAGAGGTGCCTGGTGAGCGAGGCGAGTGGCGGCATCAGCGGCAGGCTCCTGCCCGCGTCTCCCGCCCGCCTGCCCGCCTCTTGCCTTAGCATTTAAAAGAATGAGGCGGGCGGGCGGGCAGGAGACGCGGGCAGGAGCTTGCCGCCGATGCCGCCACTCGCCTCGCTCGCCAGGCGCCTCTGCTCCGTGGTGCCTCCCGTGCGCGCAGCGTCTCCATTGTTGACAAGGACGAGGGCTCCCTGGTGCAGCCACAGTGACCGGGGAGACATGCCGGAGCGGCAATAGCAGCAGCGGCGGCGGTAGCGCGCGCTCTCCTTCCCTCCCAAGCGCCGCAGCCTTCCCAGCAGGTTGCCGGACAAGCCCAAAGAGACCGAGATGCAGGGCGGCGGCAGGGCTCCAGGGCTCCTTCGGCCGCTTGGCTGGAGAACAGCAGGGATGTGGCCGTGACCGTTTTTGAGCTCCCCCCGGCTCGGAAGTTTTAGTACCCGGCGTATAAGACGACCCCCGAATTTTGAGGAGATTTTCAAGAGGTAAAAAGTTGTCTTATATGCCGGTACATACGGTAGTAAGTCCCGCTTTTACTTAATAGTCCAAATACAATACATTCAAGCCTAATGTTGCTCCTCAGGAAGTACAAGTACTACATATAATCCCCCCTCCCATTTTCCCACAGTAGAAAATGTGGCAGGCCTGAATACCAAAACGTAAAAGATGGTTTCCAGGCCTGACAGGCTTCCCCCCCTCAGGAAAGGAACAAATCCTGGAATGAAATAAAAGTCAGGGGTTAATATGGGTTAATACAAGTATCACATTAACCACCTCTCCCCACCCCCGGAGGACCCTTAGGCTTATCAGGGAATTTATCATGAAACTGTTTGACTAAGGCATCTGCATGAATATCCCAGCTTTTCACCCAAGTAGCGTCAGACAAGGGGTATCCCTTCCAATGCACTAAATACTGCAAACATCCTCTTTGCAGTCTGGAGTCCAAATTTTTTTTCACCTCATAATGAGTCTCACCCTGCACCACAATCGGTTTTGGGGGGGGGGGCAGCAGGTTGAGGTCTCAGTCTAGATCCTACAGCAGGCTTTAAAAGGCTGCAATGGAAAACAGGATGAATTTTTCCCAGTATGCGGGGAAGATTTAATTGGATGGTTACTGGGTTAATCACCTTCACTATGGGGAAGGGACCTAAGTATCTCGGCCCTAACTTTTTACTGTTCAGACTCAAGCGTATATATTTAGTGGAAAGGTACACGCGATCTCCCACCCGGAAGGGGGGTTGGAGAGATTGGTGCTTGTCAGCTTGTTTTTTGTAAGCTTCGGCCGCTTCAGTCAGGGTGTCAGGTTCCAGGAAGCTGTTGGAAGAAAAACTCGAACACAAGCATTTGCAATCGAAGTTCTTTACTTCTCCAACTCCTGGCACTCACCAACCATCATTACATGAATGAGAATATTGTCAGCAGCAACTTCCCAGTGACCCTTCCCCCTATTTAACATGTAGCACGCCCCACCCCACGACTCCACCCTCTCCTCGTGTTCCGTGCCTCAAGCCATGATTGCTCAGCTGCTCAGCACTTTGCACAGCTGGGCATCGTGAAGACAAAAGGCAGCTTTTTGGCTTCTCCAGTTTTGCAGAGGCAATCATCAGCTTCTGATGTTTTCTCAACAGTGCGAGGTTCCCTCCACCCAAATGGCAGCCCCAGAAGGTGGGGCTGACATGTTGCCCCTCTACCACGAAGACGTCTAAAAGAGAAAAGGTAGTGAGTAAAGACGTTCTGTTACGTGACCGGCCCCGGTTTACCAGGATGTTTATGGTGAAATCGGGCGATGAGCCTATCAGCTCTGATATGGGCGTATGGGACCCATGTCGCGTCCGCCAGTGGGTATCCTTTCCAGAGCACTAAGTATTGAATATGGCCCTGATGTAATCAGGAATCAATGATATCTTCAACTGCATAATGTGGCGGTCCTTTGTCATTCATAGGTCCAGGTGGCGGACAGGTCGGCCGCAAAGGAGATGTATGGATGGGGCATATTAAACTAATATGAAAGACTGGGTGTGTCTTTCCTAATAATGGCGGGAGTTGCAACTGCACCGTGACGGGGTTTATTACTTTAACAATAGGGAATGGTCCAATAAACTTTGGTGCTAATTTTTTACACGGTACCCTCAACTTTAGGTATTTCGTGGAAAGATACACTTTCTGACCTACTGTAAAAGGGGGTTGGGGTCTTCACTTCTTATCGGCGTGTAGTTTATACTTCTGCATAGTCGTCGTTAATGCGTCCCGAACATTGATCCACACTTTTTCCATCCCGGACAGCCATCCCTGTACTCCCGCATTGTCGGATTGCGGATGAGGACATTCAGGAATTGGGACAAATTCCCTCCCAGTAGCAATATGGAACGGGGTATATCCAGTGCTACTGTGGACAGCATTATTGTAGGCTACTTCTGCGAAAGTTAACAAGTCCGCCCAGTCATGTTGTTGGTGTTTCACATAACACCGGATATACTGTTCCACCATTGTATTCGCTCTTTCAACAGCTCCATTAGTAGCAGGATGGAAGGCAGAACTTAGTCCTTGCGATGATCCAATGCTACGTAAAAACTGCCGCCAGAACCTGGCAGTAAACTGTACACCCTTGTCTGATATTATCCTTCTCGGAACTCCATGGATTCGATATATATGTTTTAAGAACAGGTTGGCTAGTTTTCGGGCAGATGGTAAACCAGGACATGCGATGAGGTGGTCCTGTTTAGAAAACAGGTCCACTACAGTCCAGATTACCGTGTTGCCACGACTGCTAGGGAGTTCCACGATAAAATCCATAGCTATTTCCTGCCATGGTATACTAGGAGTGGCTACAGACTGTAACAGGCCAGGAGGTTTGCCTGGCTGTTTCTTCATTGTCATACATGTTGGGCAGCTACGAACGTACGCTTCAATATCTTTTTTCAAATGGGGCCACCAGAACTGCCGATTAACAAGATGTAGGGTTTTTAGGAAACCAAAGTGACCGGCTGTTCGTACATCGTGACAGCGACTTAGAACTTTAGGCCACAAAGCTTCCGGGACATATATTTTATTCCCCTTCCAGGTAAACCCCTCTCTGTGGCTAAGACTAGTAGAATTAGCCTGGTACCACTGATCAGTTGTTAATGCTTCTTTCATATCCTTCACTAATCCATTTATTATTACTTTACTAGTGTCTTTTGGTACTAAAGGTAACGACTCTGCAGGCGGATCCATGGGTGGTATAATTGCCTGAATTGTTTCATCTTGTTTGCCAGAGTACTGAGGCTTTCTTGACAGAGCATCGGCTAAAAAGTTCCGTCCACCCGGGATATACCGGAGGAGAAAGTTAAATCATCGGAAGTATAGAGCCCATCTAACTTGTTTTGGTGACAATCTACGTGGGGCCCACAGAGCCTCCAAATTTTTGTGGTCTGTCCAGACCTCGAAGGGTAACCCACTCCCTTCCAATAGATGTCGCCATGTCAGCAGAGCCCACCGAACTGCAAAGGCTTCCTTCTCCCAAATCGCCCATTTGCGTTCGGTCTCGTTCAACTTCCTGGAGGTGTATGCACATGGTTGCAACCTCCCCTGCTCATTTGTTTGCAACAGTACACAGCCACGTCACTGGCATCGGCCTGCACAACAAACAGCTTAGCAGGGTCGGGATGCTTTAACACTGGCTCCTTTGCAAACAAGGCTTTCAACTGTTCAAAGGCATGCTGACATGACATTGTCCATTGCAAGGGGAGGCCTGGACGTGGTTTCCCAGGCAAGTGTTTAGTGCGCAGAAGATCTGTCAAGGGTAACGCTACCTGGTGAACGATGGGATAAATTGCCTATAAAAGTTCGCAAATCCTAAGAAGCTCTGCAGTTGTTTACGAGTCTTAGGAGCCTGCCAATCTATCACCGCCTTCCCTTTCTCAGGGTCCATCTCAATTCCTTCTGGGGAAATGCAATAGCCTATATAGTCTAGTTGTGTTTTGTGGAATTCACACTTTGATGTTTTTACATAGAGCTTAGCGTCTAAGAGTTTTCGGAGAACCTGGCGGACCAACGAAATGTGTTCCTCTAGGGTTTTAGTATATATCGTCGAGATACACAAGCACCCCCTTATATAAATGATCTTGTAACACCTCATTTATAAGTTGCATAAATACAGTGGGTGCTCCCTGTAGCCCGAAGGGCATAACCTTGAACTGGTAACTCCCTAGAGGACAATTAAACGTGGTCTTCCATTCGTCACCAGGTTTGATCCGCACTCTGTAATACGCCTCTCTAAGGTCTAATTTTGTGAATATCCTCCCTTCCGCCAAGCATGCTAACATGTCTTTCATTAAAGGGAGAGGATATAAATGTTCGACACACACTGCATTGATACCCCGAAAATCAACGCAGAGGCGTAAACCCCCATCCTTCTTTTCTCTAAACAATACTGGAGCGGCCACCTTTGACCTATCCGGCTGTATAAACCCCCGTTTTAGGTTCTTTTCAATGTATTTGCACATTTCTGCCATTTCTTGCAGAGTCATTGAATACATCCATGGTTTCGGTAGAACCGCTCCAGGTATGATTTCAATAGCACAGTCTGTTGCACGGTGAGGCGGTAGGGTATCGCATTCCCTCTCACTAAACACTTCCCTGAGATCATCATACACTGTGGGGAAGCCCACACCGCTCACCTCCACACTACCCCCACACCATTCATGTGGGGGTGGGTTAGGCCCAAGAGCCAAATGTAAATGTCTACAACCCCCACCCCACCAAATGGTTGGGCCCCATTTATCCAGCCACACCAACCCGAGGACTATAGCTTCTGTTATGCGTGGAACTACGACAAACCGGATCTGTTCTTGGTGGGGTCCGATTTCTAAGACAAGTTGTTCGGTTATATGTGTTGCCGGTTGACCGCCGAGCCCTCCAACATTGCTGCTACGGCCATCACCATAGCCCATTGGGAATTATATAGGTGACCGTATCTATTGATATGGTCAACCACCTGGCCCAAAAATAGAGCAACCCTATCTGGGTTGCCATCAAACATCATCTTCATTGCAGGGGGGTCCCAGCGGACCACTGGACCCTGCCCCTGTCCACCCGGACCTAACCCAACATGCATGCCTTGCCCAGTATATCCTCCAGAGTGACGTTGTCCAGGTGGTGCTCTGTGACCAGGCCTGTTTGGTATGGGCCTGCCCAAACATGGACCCAAGCCTGAAGTGCTAGGGCCCGGCTCTGATGTAACAAAATGAGGGGAAGGGGGCCCAGGGAGGTTTGCTCTGTACCTGGATATTCCCACCATAGGCTCAGAGGGCTGCCGCCACATGTCCGTTCCAGGAGCCTGGAAGCCAGTAGGCCCAAACATCTCCCTTATAACGTCCATTGTCTGGCTGCCTATCGCTGTTGAATAGCTCCACTCATCTTCAGATATCCATCTCTCTCTCTCCACTGGGTGAAGTGGCTTTTAGTGGGTGTTAGAGCTGGAGGGGGGTTCCCATACGTAGGAGGACCCACGGAGGCCTGCCACCAACCTCCAGTATCCCCCTCTTGTCTGCACTTGTCCTGAGGTGTGTCAGCTCCAACATCCACATCCAAGCCCTTCGGCACCGGCTCTAATGTCAGTCTCTCCTTTGGCCTTACATCAGGCCCCACAGACAGTAAAGGTAGCACCTCTGGAGTAGGCTCAGACATTACTATTGACTCCTCAGCCAGCTCCCCAGCTTCCAGACGCCCTTCAATCCCCTCTGCCATTACCTCAACCTCTTTGTTAGATATGGTGGCTGCTGACAACCTGTCAGGTTCCAGGAAGCTGTTGGAAGAAAAACTCGAACACAAGCGTTTGCAATCAAAGTTCTTTACTTCTCCAACTCCTGGCACTCACCAACCATCATTACATGAATGAGAATATTGTCAGCAGCAACTTCCCAGTGACCCTTCCCCCTATTTAGCATGTAGCATGCCCCACCCCGCGACTCCACCCTCTCCCCGCGTTCCGTGCCTCAAGCCATGATTGCTCAGCTGCTCAGCACTTTGCACAGCTAGGCGTCGTGAAGACAAAAGGCAGCTTTTTGGCTTCTCCAGTTTTGCAGAGGCAATCATCGGCTTGTGATGTTTTCTCAACAGTGCGAGATTCCCTCCACCCGAATGGCAGCCCCAGAAGGTGGGGCTGACACAGGGCTTTTTTTGCATTCTCCCAGCCTTTCTTCAATGACTCTATCCACTCATTTAGAGTCATGGAAAAGGCTGTTCTTTCAGTAGCTCTGGCATAGGAACAAATTCCATGCCACTCGTAATCTGAAAAGGCATCAGTCCCATACTGCTGTGCACTGCATTATTGTAAGCCACTTCAGCGAAAGGAAGCAGGTTAGCCCAATTATCTTGTTGGTAATCCGCATAACATCTGATGTATTGCTCCACCATGGCATTGGTTCGTTCTACGGCCCTGTTGGTACTCGGATGAAAAGCCAAGCTAAGCCCCTGTAACGACCCAATGGATCTCAGGAACTCTTTCCAGAACTTAGCAGTGAACTGAACTCCTCGGTCGGAGATGACCCGCTGCGGGACTCCATGTAGCCGGTAGATTTGTTTGACGAACATCTTAGCCAATTTCTTGGCTGAGGGGAGCCCAGAACAAGGGATAAAATGGGCCTGTTTGGAAAACAGGTCTATCACAGTCCAGATCACAGTGTTGCCACCACTTTCCGGGAGCTCTACTACAAAGTCCATAGCTATTTCCTCCCAAGGTTCAGCTACCTGTTGAAGCAAACCGGGAGGCTTCTCCGGTCTTGTTTTGTTTCTAGCACATGTGGCACAACTTTTCACATAGTCCTCCACTTCAGCTTTCATTTTGGGCCACCAAAACTGCCGTCTAGTCAGATGAAGAGTCTTTAGAAATCCGAAGTGGCCAGCCAATCAAGAATCATGGCTGCGCTTGAGTACCAGAAGTCTCATGCTGTTGGGGACGTAAATCTTTGAACCTTTCCAGGCTATTCCGTCCCGGATCGTCAATATATCTTGATTGTTGGCTAGCCACGGGTCGGTAGACAATGCTGCTTTCAAATCCTTAGTTAGTTTTCCATTGAGGGGGTCAGGCTGCCTGCTGGCCTGGCCCCTGGTAGTGACTTGTGCCGCACTCTATGTGTCCGGGACGATGGCGTGGATGACTTCCTCCCGCTGGCTGTCATGTTGGGGGGTTTCCTTGACAGGGCGTCTGCAAGCAGGTTCTTCCCCCCTGGGATATATTTCAGCTTGAAATCAAATTGCTTGTTCTGACCCAGCTTCCTGATAAAAAACTACAGCACAAACAGCGTCCGTACAAACCTCTTTTTAATAGTAACGGCTGCTAATTGTCTTACTTAGCAGTCGTCCTAAGTTCAAAATAAAGGATAAAGAAGTCTTTTCTGTGCAACGGCTGTTAATTAGTCTCCTTAACAGTCGGCAATAGTTCAAGCAAAAGGAACACAAGGCTGACGAAGAGTCTTTCAGATAACAGCAGATAACCCACACGAACCTTGCTGTTCGTTGGCAAACAGCCCAGGAACACTTCGCAAGCAAACTTGACGATTTCAAACAGGAGCAAAACAGAGGCTTGAATGCAAAGACAAGGACTTGAAATGAACGAAGTTGCTTCCTGCAAATTCCTTGTTAGGATGAGATAAAGTTTAAGCCATCTGAATGCTACCATGACGAAAATAGGAAATAAGTCTTAGAGGTGATGAAATCTTTTCTCTTTGGAGCTAACCCCTAACAAAAGAAAACTCGAGTATAAAATCTAAAAATAACAAGATATTTATTTCAGTACAAAAGAATATAAAAACAATAAATCTTAATAACTACATCTTGACAATCTAAAACATACGCCCTCTCTCTGAGAGAGCTAGCAGCAGAAGAAAAAATGGAGGATAGAAAGGAATGTGCATATGCGGAGTTCGCTCTTCACGTGACTGCTTTACTTTGCTATAAATCTCTGGGTCATAAAGTCTGACATATGAGTACAGCTGACAATCAAAAATCACATTGTGACATTCCTCCTACGTTTTCATCACTTAAATAGGCTATGGGAGTGGCCAATTAGCCCCAAGCCTTACTCCCGAGTAGACCTTCTCCTCTGAAACCACTCTTGTCTTTTGGCAGCTCTGCGCACACGCGCATTGAGAACAGGCTCCTCCTGTTCTACTTCACTCATATCAGCCTCTGGAGGTTCTGAAGGCCCTGGCTGAATCCCTGCCTCTGGCACCGAGCCCTCTCCAGATTCCAGGCCTGGCCCAGGTGCCTCCCCATCCTCCACGCTGTCCGACTCTGTTGCCAGCTGCACAGGCCACTGGCAAATCACAACACCAGCCTCCTCGCTGTCTGGCTCTGCTGCCAGCTGCACAGGCCGCTGGCGGACCACAACATCCCTTGAAGTACTGTGCCCAATGGACTTGTTTGGGGGAGAGCTTTCACAGGGTGTTTAAGGCCTCGAGGTTCTTATGGTCGGACCAGACCTCGAAGGGGATCTTGGCCCCTTCCAGAAAGTGTCGCCACGATAGAAGAGCCCAACGAACAGCAAAGGCCTCCTTCTCCCATGCTGCCCACCTCCGTTCGGTGTCTGTGAGCTTTTTGGACACGTATGCACAGGGCAGCAGCCGTCCCTGGGGGTCTTTCTGGAGGAGCACGCCCGCCACTGCTACGTCACTGGCGTCAGCCTGGACTATGAACTGTGTCAGGGTTCCAAATAGCATCCAAAATTAAATCAGAGTCCAAGGCAAAGTATTCCTCAAAATTCCAATTTATTAATAGAGCCATGTTGGCACATCTGGGTGAAACCCGAATCTGAAGTCCTCCGGGTTTCACCACCCAGTTGAAAGTTCAAGTCCTTGCCCCCACACCCACAAATCCATCACGTTGTCCAATCTCCTATTGCCATGCTGGCAGAGTCCGCCCATCTCCTTCCGTGCAGGTGCAGAGGTGCAGAGACAAAGGATGACCTTGGCTTTCTAGAAAGAATTTGTTATGGCTACATACTAACAACCTCATACAATCCCCCATCCCATTTTCCCACAGTAGAAAATGCATAGTGAAATAGTATAAAGTGTGGCAGGCCTAAGCTCCCCAATAAAATGGCTTCGGCCTGACAGGCTGCCTCCCCTCAGGAGAAAACCGTGTCCTAAAGAAGAGAGAGAGAAAATAACATAGGGGGTTAATACAGCATCACTAACCACCTCCCCCCCCCCAGGGGGACCCTTTGGCTTATCCGGATATTTATCATGGAATTGCTTCACTAATCTGTCAGCTTTCACATTTCAACTTTTTACACAGGTAGCTTCAGACAAAGGGTACCCCTTCCAATGTACTAAATATTGTAAACGACCCCTATACATTCTGGAGTCTAAAATCTTCTTCACTTCGTAATGAGTCTCCCCTTGTATGACTACTGGAGGAGGGGGTGGTTGGGTTTGTGGCCTTAAGCTTGACCCAATCACAGGTTTCAATAAACTGCAATGGAAAACAGGATGAATCTTTCCCAATATTCTGGGTAATTCAAGATGAACTGTGACTGGGTTGATAATCTTAATTATTGGGAAAGGACCCAAAAATTTCAGCCCTAGCTTCTTGCTAGGCATTCTCAGCTGGATATATTTGGTACATAAGAAAACTTTGTCCCCCACTCAGAAGGGGGGCTGGAGTGATCGGTGCTTGTCAGCTTGCTTTTTGTATGCTTCTGCCGCTTCAGTTAGAAACATCGTGGGAGCCACACCTGGGAGCGGGATCAGCCTTGGCCCATGAGTGGAGGCAACCGAAGCACACGCCGACCGGACACTCCGAAGATGAGGGGTCCCAACCGCCGTCGCATAGCCAGTCTCTCGCAAGGGGCTCGCTCTTCACGGTCTGGAAGGAGACTGAATCCCCACTCCAATGCCCTAAGGGGTTTCGCCCTGGGAAGGAGAACGTTGGCTGGGCCAAGTTCCATCTGGTTGCCTCGGAGTTCAAGCAGGGGTTGGTCCAACTTACGCTTAGTCGTCCAAACTGGTCGGGGAGCCCCGTCAGCGACTGGCTATGCGACGGCGGTTGGGATCCCTCATCTTCGGAGTGTCCAGTCGGCGTGTGCTTCGGTTGCCTCCACTCATGGGCCGAGGCTTATCCCGCTCACAGGTGTGGCTCCCACGATGTTTCCGTGGTGAGAGTTAGCCCTCCGGCTTCGCTTTGAGAGGCTCGCTCCAGTTGAGAGAGGCGCTCAGGGGTCGGCTGTTTGCACCGGGCCCCCGACTGGTGCTCCCTCTCCGTGGCCATTTAGCTTCCACCGTGGCTTGGGAAGGCGATTAGATGGTCTCGATAGGGATAGGCGATCCGTCATCTACCGGCTTCCCCGTGGCTTGCTTCTCATCCTCCATCTTCCCTGAGTCTTCACACCGCCCGTTGCCGGGTCGTTGCTGGGGCTCAGGACCCCGAACAGCGCCCCGAGGATTCGGGGTAGCTGGGTTCTTTTTTAAGGGCGATTCGGGTTAATGTCAGGGTTCCAAATAGCATCCAAAATTAAATCAGAGTCCGAGTCAAAGTATTCCTCAAAGTCCCAATTTATTATTAGAGCCATGTTGGTACATCTGGGTGAAACCCGAATCTGAAGTCCTCCGGGTTTCACCACCCAGTTGAAAGTTTTGGGTGGGGGTTTTTTTTGTAATTTTTTTTTATTTCTCTCCACATTAAAAAAAACATACATACATACATCATATAACTTCAATACAACTTGATAAACATGTTCCTAAATATAATCATTCATGATTCTTAATTTCATATCCATTCTATTTATATCTTTACTTTCGGTATATGTCATTTGTCTCATGCTGCCTCCTTTATCTAATTTTGTTACCTGGATTACACAGATTATTTTATCTTCCAGTTAAGTTTATTGCTATTGCTTATTTCTTCTGCTAATTATTACATCTCTTGCTTCTTAAATCTAGGCCGTCGTGCTTCATTATCTTCCTTATATCATTTACTCATCATTCGTTTTTCTTAACCCCTGTTTTCTCATAACTAAATGCCCCTAAAAATTCCACATTTACCTATCTTCAAAATAAAGTATCAATTCATATTAAATGCTTTATACATTACTATTATCGTTTACAATGCAGGAGGAAATAAAAATTATTCAAGTTCCAAAATTTCAACACACTATCTTATTTCATTCACTATTCATTATAATTTGTCTTTCACTCTAACGGTACAAATATATATTTAATAATTTTAAATTTAATTCAACATGTTAAGGGGTTATTGTGCTGTTAAGCACATACACAACGAAATGTGTTGTAGTAATGGTGTTGCAGTTTGAAATGAATGCTATTCAGTCAATAAACAGAATATCTTTAGTATGTACAAAGTAGTTTTACTTGAATAGTAGCAAAGTTAAATAGGAAGTCCAAGTCATACACAGTTATTCAGTCAATGCGAAGTTTCTTCTTCTTGCCTATCTTTGTTTTAACTCACAAACAAAGATTACAGCTATCACTTAATTCTATACTATCACAGATAGTTACTCTTCTTCTTCACAGCAATTCCACACAGTCATAAAGTAATCTACTCAGCAGTAAAGCAGCAGAGAGTCTTCAATCCGGAACACACCGTCAAACACCACTCACCACACTAAACCACACTAAACCACCAACCACCAACCACATTGAGCATGCTCTCTTGCTTGCTTATATAGTAATCATCCACAATGCATTTAAAGCAATATACACATAACAATGATTTGTGGCTTAATCATATACTAACACACCCAATCGTTTGAACAGGGTTCTAACATTCTCCCTTTTGGGTTGTTAATATATAACTTACAATCTTACAATCTTAGATTATAACCTTCACAACTTTCTTATGTCTATCAGCATTTTGCGCTTTCATAAAATGATCTGCTAAATTACATTCACTAGTACAATACTCTAGTTTAATCATTTTCCTCTGTACACATTGTCTAACATTAAGATATCTAAGATCTGTATGCTTTGATCTCATTCTAACACCAATATTTGTTGCCATATTAATTGCTGCTTGATTGTCTTCAAATACACATATTGGTTCATTTACAACAATTCCCAAATCTTTACATAATTGTGAAAAATAAATAAGCTCTGTACATAATAGTGATAAACACGAAAATTCGGCCTCCATGG
Organism: Diadophis punctatus similis; assembly: GCA_023053685.1. NCBI lineage: Eukaryota > Metazoa > Chordata > Lepidosauria > Squamata > Dipsadidae > Diadophis > Diadophis punctatus. Next base: position 356,535 of record JALIGW010000070.1, on the reverse strand, counting down.
TAGACAAACTTATGTGCTGTTGTCTTATTGACCTCCAACTAATCAACATATTGCCTAATAATATAGCAATCCCTGAAGTTGACTTTCGTGTTATCCTGTCAGTTGCAAAACTTGCATCTGCATAGGCCTTTAAATCAAGTTTTGACCTTGGTTCTAAATACAGTGCATTATACATTGTGTGTTTTAAATATCTTAATATACGCTTTGCTGCATTCCAATGTCGTTCACACGGTTCTGAGTTGTACCTTGCCAATTGATTTACACTATACGATATATCTGGCCTTGACCAGTTTGTCAAATACGATAAACTACCAATTAGTGCTTGATATATGTTACTATCAAACTTTGAATCAGTTACCTCACTATGCTCAAATTCAGTACTCATAGGAGTTTTTGCTTCTTTACAACTATCCATATTGTAGCGCTTCAATAAACTATTTATTTTCTGAACCTGTGATATTTTAAATCCTTTACTGGTTCTAGTAACATCTAGACCTAAATAATGCTTTATTTCACCCAAATATCTGATCCTAAATTTATCTTTCAGTTTATCTACAATATCCTTTACTATATCTTCTGATTTAGCAATAATTGCAATATCATCAGTAAACAATAATAACAAAGTAATATCACCATCCTGTTCTTTCTTAAATAGACATGGATCAGCCAAACCTGCATTAAACCCTAATCTTTCCAATTCTCTGGTAATGCATTGGTTCCATTCAACACCAGCCTGCTTCAAACCATACAAGCTTTTATTTAATTTCCAATAACCTTTACCATTACTATTTAATCCTTGTGGTTTTCTCATATATATCTCATGCTGTAACTTAGCATGTAAATATGCCATCTCAACATCAACATGATGTACCACACTATTATTTCTAGCTGCCCACACCAATGCTGCCCTCAACGTGCTCGCCTTCAGACTAGGAGCGAAAACTTCATCGTAGTCTGTTGTACTCTGACCGAATCCCTGAGCAACCAATCTTGCCTTGTGGGTTATAGTGCCATCACTGGCTGTCTTTAACTTAAAAACCCATCTGCAGCCTATAGCTTTATTTCCTTGTGGCAAACTAATATCCTCATAAACATCAAGATCCTTCAAAGACTTCAATTCCTTACTTATTGCTTCTTTCCAAGCTATTTGTTCCTTCTCGGAATATAACTTAATCTCATCATAGCTAGAAGGTTCTAGGCTTATTTCACAAACAACATTTGCCTGATACCTATCAGGTGATCTTCTTACTCTAGTCCCTCTTCTAGGCAAATAAATACTATTAGTAGCAATATCCTCATCTTTAACTTCTAACTTTACCTCCCCTATCGGAGATCTCTCTTCATCTACTAAATCCTCCTCTTCTGGTGATTCTACCTCTTCTATATTACTCTCCAAATACCTCTTAGGAGTAATATTTTGTTGGAACAATGGAGTTTCTACCACAATACTATCTTCCTGCTCCAATTTCTTCCATCCCACATGTTCCATGAATTTGGCACTTGCACTTTTATAAGTATTTGTGGTGCCTTTATCCCAGAATCTAAAACTTTTATGATTTTTATCATAACCTACAAAATACATTAGCTTTGCCCTATGTTGTCCTTTCTTTCTAACTTGTGTTGGAATATGCACCCAAGCCGGTGCTCCAAATACATGCAAATAATCCAATTCAGGTTTCCTACCAAACCATCTAGTAAAAGGTATCTCGCCTGTCGTAGCATTTACAGCGTTGTTAAGTATATGGTTAGTGCACATAAGAGCCTCTCCCCACAAATTATCAGGCAAACCAGAATCATTAATCATTGTCCTTATCATTTCCTGCAACGTTTCTGGCCGATAAGGAGCTGAACGTCTGTGTTCTATCCCTGCATTTGCTAACAAATTAACAAACTTATTATTAGTGAATTCCGTGCCGTTATCTGTTACTACACATACTAACTTATTCTTCTTTTTCCTCTCTACAAACTTTATCCAATTAGAGAAATGTTGATAAGTTTCTGTTTTGCTTTTCATTAAATAGCAAAAACCATATCGAGAATAATGATCAACAATACTAAGAATATAGTTAGCTCCACCTAAACTTGGTTTCTTAGGTCCTATTAGATCAACAAACACTACATCTAATGGTGCTGTTGTTTTGAAACCATAATACCTATTTGCAGGAGTAACCTTGCTTTTTTCTTGATTACAGGCATTGCAATTCAGAGATTTAGAACATGGTTTTATTTTAATTCCTTTAGCCAATTCTACAGTTTTCTGTAACAATTTAAAATTCAAATGCCCCATTCTTCTGTGGAGTAAATGTATGCAATTGTTATGAAGTTGTTTGTTCTCAAAAACCGAATTAGCTTTTTCTACTGGTTTTTCATGCAGTATATATAGACCATTTTCTAATCTAGCTATAACATTGTTACCTTCTTTCTGAATTGTACATTTATCATCTATAAATGTTACACTGTATCCTGCTTTGACCAATACTTGCACAGATAATAGATTATAAACCAATCTTGGCATATATAACATTGGCAGTTTGTCATTGATTCCTGAACAATATGCATTTCCTTCACCATTTGCTTTCATCTTCCAACCGTTTGCTAACGCAACATATTTACTACTTTTCTCCATCTTTACAAACTTTTCCTTATTGTTTGTTATACAGTTAGTAGCCCCACTATCTATAACCCATAAATCATGGTTTATCTTATTTGTTACGTTATGCATAGTCAAACTAACATTTTTGTGTTCTCTCTGATCATTTCTGATATTCTGCTTTCTATTCTTTCTACAAAACTTGGCTATATGTCCTCTAGCCCCACAAGTAAAACATTTTCTAACAAAATAAACATTAGGAACATTAGAAGATGTTTTCTCTTCATCTTGTGGATGTTTTGTTCTCATCAATTTTCTGTCTTCTCTTCTTCTGGACTCCTCAACCTGTTGTATCTGGTGGATTTGTTATCAAAGACCATAAGCCTTCATTTCTCAAAAGTAGGCTACATTTTGTAGACCAAGTAGCATAGTTAGTGCCATCCAGCTGGGTTATCATCGATAGATACATTGACTTTGCTTGAGCCATTTTTGCTGTAATACTTCTTAAACTTTCTGTTAATATTGAAACTGAATTTTCACATTCAATATCTTTTTACTTGCAACAAACCACTATCTCTACTCCTTAGAAACTCACTGGGCCCATAACCAATGTTAAGGAGTTATTGTGCTGTTAAGCACATACACAGCGAAATGTGTTGTAGTAATGGTGTTGCAGTTTGATATGAATGCTATTCAGTCAATAAACAGAATATCTTTAGTATGTACAAAGTAGTTTTACTTGAATAGTAGCAAAGTTAAATAGGAAGTCCAAGTCATACACAGTTATTCAGTCAATGCGAAGTTTCTTCTTCTTGCCTATCTTTGTTTTAACTCACAAACAAAGATTACAGCTATCACTTAATTCTATACTATCACAGATAGTTACTCTTCTTCTTCACAGCAATTCAACACATTCATAAAGTAATCTACTCAGCATTAAAGCAGCAGAGAGTCTTCAATCCGGAACACACAGTCAAACACCACTCACCACACTAAACCACACTAAACCACCAACCACATTGAGCATGCTCTCTTGCTTGCTTATATAGTAATCATCCACAATGCATTTAAAGCAATATACACATAACAATGATTTGTGGCTTAATCATATATTGACACACCCAATCGTTTGAACAGGGTTCTAACACAACAAATCCAATTTAAAATATTTAGTTCCTTAAATAAAAACTTGTTCATTATCAATGTAAATTATCATCATCAACTACATTTACAAAAAAAATAATCATTCAAATCCCAAAATTTTCAAAAATTAACTCATTTCATCCATTTTTAGTTGTGATTCTTCCCTAATAATACAGATATACATTTACCAATTTTAAATTTAATCCATCAAATCAAACTTGCATCAACCATCTATTTATGTCAATAACTATATTTAGTAATTATCTTAAGTGCTTAAGTATTTAAGTAACTCTTGTACATTGTCAGTATTAATTATTATCATCAAATATATTCACAAATATGCTACGTTATATATATATAAAAGAAAAATATAGTATAATAATCAAATAACAATCATCCATTTTCTTTAAACTTCCATCCTTTTGACCTTAGCTTCCCCTTTTTTTCTTTCTTGTAACATTGTACCCCCAAATTCTTCCCCTCTCTCCTTTTTTCTTCTTTATATATGGTAATTGTATAGGTTTTCTTTTAATTCTCCTTACTCCCTTCCCCCTGCTTTCTTCTTCTTTTTTAATTTGCCATACCCAATACATATATCCTCGCCTTATTCCCTTTTTGTCACTGTTAACCCCAGTGTAATCATCATAAAATTCAATATAATCATTGATGTGTCCATTTTCAAAGTTCTCTTTCCCTTTTATGTCTGTCATTCTCTGAATCTTCTTCCGCCTGTTCTTCCTTTTCTGGTTCAAAGAGTTCAATATGATCATTGGTTTGTCCATTTTCGAAGTTCTCTTCCCTTTTATCTCTATCGTTGTCTGTGTCTTCTTCCACCTGTTTTTCTTCTTCTAGTATCTTCTCTTTGCTGCCTTGTTTTTTATTCCTTGCAATCATGTTTTCAAAGCCCTTACTGCGCTCAAGAGCTTTCTCTATTCCTTTTCTAAATCCATCTTCAAACTTCAAGAAGCATCTCTTTAAGTCTTCAAAATAGTCCTTTAAAAAGGCTATAAGTTCCTCATCTTCTAAAGCCTCCATATTGCCAAAATCACCGTTCACGAGTCTTTACTATCAGTCCAGCTGTCAAGAGATATCTATCCCACAGCCTAGTATAGTCCTCTTCTTTCCACATTAAATAAGATGTTTATTTTTGGCCTTTAACATTTAGTCTTTAATACATTGGAGTTCATTCAAAGTTCATTCAATCCCAATGGATGAGATAGCTTTATATTTTCTCAAACTGTTCAATGTTCCCAGTTCAAGGTCAGCAGCTGTTTAAACATCCACAATAGTTTTCCACAGTAATAATTCCTCCAGCCAGCAGGTGGCACTCCTCACTGAGTCCATAAGTCTGTTCTTTCTGCTCATTAATATACTAATATATTTTAAATCAATTCATGTTAGTCCAAACATTTCTTAATTCAAAGTTAATTCAATATTCAATATTTTCAAGGTTCTCAAAGGTTTGGCTTTAATTGCTACTTTCTTTAAAGTTTTACTTCTATAGCCTTCTGTGCTAAATAGCTGCTTCATTTTATTTTATTTTGCCAATCCTTTTGTTCCCGTTTTAAACTTTTTAAAAAAAGTCTTAAAACTTATCTTCGGCAAAATAACTCACCAGCTCAACTTCTGTTCTTCTACTTGTCTCTCCAGCACTTATCTTAGGTTTCCTTTCCAGGTAACTTCCAGTCTTCAAAAAGCAAATCAATCAGTCCGTTCGTGACTGCCGTGGCTTGGACGGCTTTACAAACCATTTTCCAGTGCCGCCGGTCAAGAGCTCTTTGTCAGCTCCCTGGGGGGTTTGCCGTCCCCTCCCAGATCGTCGACGGCGTCTCTCTTCTTCACCACCCCTCCATTTATTTATTTATTAAAATTTCTATGCCGCCCAACTCCCAGGGGACTCTGGGCGGCTAACAACAGGTATAGAAATATAATCAATAAAAAACAATTTTAAAAACATATTAAAATACTATCAATCTTTTAAAAGAACTTTCACTCATACCCTGCCTGCCGGAAGAGCCAAGTTTTTATTGCTTTACGGAAGGCCAGCAGGGTGGGGATAGTCCTGATCTCTGGAGGGAGTTGGTTCCAAAGGGAGGGGGCTCCCACAGAGAAGGCTCTCCCCCTCGGCCCCGCCAACCAGCATTGCTTGGTCGATGGGACCTGGAGGAGACCAACTCTGTGGGACCTAACCGGTCGTAGGGAGGTATGCGGCAGGATGCGGTCCCGAAGGTAACCTGGCCCTGAGCCATGTAGGGCTTTAAAGGTAACGACCAACACCTTAAATTGGATCCGGAGACTAATGGGCAGCCAATGCAGCTGGCGGAGGATCGGTGTTACATGGGTGCATCTGGGTACACCCACCACAGCTCGCGCAGCTGCATTTTGCACCAATTGCAGTCGCCGGACACTCTTCAAGGGTAGCCCCATGTAGAGCGCATTGCAGTAATCCAGCCGTGAGGTGATAAGGGCATGAATGACTGTGAGAAGTGCCTCCTTCTCCAAGTAGGGTCGCAATTGGTGCACAAGACGTACTTGTGCAAAGGTCCCCCTAGCCACAGCTGAAAGATGTTGTTCCAATTTTAGCTGTGGGTCTAGGAGGACACCCAAATTGCGAACCCGTTCTGAGGGAGCTAATTTCAAACCTCCTCTTTGGACTCAGGAAATGGGAATCACTTCGATGCAAACTTCATGCATGCTCCCCATGCCACAGTCCCTTGCTTTATCTCATCTTTTCTTTGCGAGTGGTGCCTTTGTCACCAAGCAGATCGAACGCTGAGCACGGAGCAAGCCTCCCAAGTCCCGAATTAAGCTTGGACTACGTTTCCCAGCATGCAAAGCGGCGTGCCTGTGCTTTTTGCTCCTGTGGGCGTTACGAGGGGGGGAGGAAATGTTAGCAACAGAACTCAGATTGGAGGAAAAATGGAGGACTTAAAACCCTGGTTTGGTCCTGCTGTTTAGGAATGACACCTCCGTGGGTGCGTGAGGAGGGGCAGAAAGGCAGCAGGGGGCTCTGGGGAGAAACGTGGGAAGAGCAACGGGGAAGAGTTTTAGTTTCAGGGCTAGCTGCATTGCGTTGAAAAGGGAATCTCTAATGTCTATGGAGATTTTCAGTCATCCAGGTTATGGTTGTCCCAAAAGTGCTTTTCCAAAGGGCAACAGGACTTTCTTGGATTTTCTTTGAAAACGTTTTAAAAACGTTTCACTTTCATCCAAGAAGCTTCTTCAGTTGAAAAGAGGAGGGAGGGAGTGAAGGAGTGAAGGAAGGAAGGAACTTTGGGAATTGCTGGGGTTTTTGATCCTTTGGATCCGTCTGCAGCCAGATATCTTCCAATTCATTTGGAAGATTTTCTGCTTGTTCAAAAGTGCCACTTGCTAGAGATCAGGAGGTCTACTGCCAGGAAATAGTGGAGGATTTTGCTTCATTCTGATGTTTCTCTGATTAGCTCTCGCCCTGATAGCTTTATGCTACATCTGAGCCCAATCCATCAACGTTTGTCAGAAACAAGGCAAGGCTTGATTTTAAATCTATACTGGGAGGGGGCTCACAGGGTGAGGGCAATCTGTCTAGAACTGGGCTGCTAAGGGACATGGGTGTTTTGTAACAGTGAGGAGCATAATGAAATGCCCACAATTTGGCTTGGAAATTGAATTTTGCAGAGGCACCTGCTGACAGTCCAGTGACTGAGATCAAATATCCTGCAAGGCCAAATCACAGCTGGCCTGATTAAAATGAGATCGCACTGATGCTGTTACCTAGTTGGATAATTAAACGTCTGCAAGAAAACAAACTTTAGAGAGCACCAAGGATGCTCAGAGAAGAGAGAAAGATGCATCTTAATCACTGTATTTATTTTAAACACCATTTAAAACAATGGTTTAAAACTTATTATTTGGATATTTGTTTCATTAACTGCAGTGGACTTTCCAAATTGAAACACCGGTTTCAGTATATTACAATATTACTGAATAAGCAAAACACATCAAAACTGCTTTGTGACGCACTTCATATATGAACTGCATGCCCAAGAAAGATCAATGTTTGTAATGTTATCTATCAGAGGGGGAGAGAGAGACAGAGATACAGAGAGATACAGAGATAGGGGGAGATAGAAATAGAGATAGAGATACAGAGAGAGGGGAGAGAGAGGGGTGAGAGGCAGAGAGAGGGAGAGAGGGAGAAGGGGAGAGAGATACAGAGAGGGAGGATATAGAGAGGGAAAGGGGGAGAGTGCCATAGAGAGATGCAGAGAGAGGGGGGAGAGAGAGAGGGAGAGAGAGAGATACAGAGACAGAGACAGAGACAGAGAGAGAGAGAGAGAGAGAGAGAGAGAGAGAGAGAGAGAGAGAGAGAGAGAGAGAGAGAGAGAGAGAGAGAGAGAGAGAGAGAGAGAGAGAGAGAGAGAGAGAGAGAGAGAGAGAGAAAGGTTTTGTGGTTCCCAGTTCTCTGCCCTAATGACCGGCTGGGTAGGCGTGGCTAGGGGGGTCATGTGACTGGGTGGGAGTGAATGATGTCGAGTTGGCCACGCCCACCCAGGTTTTGTGGCTCCCAGTGTTTTTTTTTCTGTGGGAAACGGGTCCAACTGGCTCTTTGAGTGTTTAAGTTTGCCGACCCCTGGTCTAAAGTATTGTGCCCACTGCACTTGTTTGGGTGACAGCTTTCTCGGGGTCTTTAGGGCCTCTAGGTTTTTATGGTCAGTCCACACCTCGGAAGGTATTTTTCCCCCTTCGAGGAATTGTCTCCAAGTCAGTAGCGCCCAACGAACGGCATAGGCTTCTTTTTCCCAAATGGCCCATCTCCTCTCTGTAGGTGTGAGCTTCTTCAAAACGTAAGCGCACGGCAGGAGATGGTCTTTCTCATCTTTCTGCAGCAACACTGCCACCACAGCCACATCACTCGCATCCGCTTGAATGATGAACTGTCGTTCTGGATCGGGATGCTGTAGGATTGGCTCCTGGGCAAAAAGTAACTTCAATTTTTCGATGGCTTTCTGGCAGTCCATCGTCCAGTTCAGTGGCTGACTAGGCTTTGGCTTGGTGGGTGTCGGCCCCGTCTTGAGCAGTTCTGTTAACGGCAGGGCTACTTCCGCAAATGCCGGGATGAACTGCCTATAGAAGTTCGTGAAGCCCAGGAAGCTCTGCAGCTGTTTGCGGGTGCGTGGGGGCTGCCAATCAAGCACTGCTTTCACCTTCCCCGGATCCATCTCTATTCCATCTTTGGAGATCCGGTATCCCAAATAGTCTAGTGAGGTCTTGTGGAACTCGCATTTGGAAAGCTTAGCATATAGTTTGGCGGCTAGGAGTTTTTCTAGGACTTGTCGCACTAATTTCGCGTGCTCTTCCATTGTCTCACTGAAGATGAGAATGTCATCTAAATAAACGAGCACCCCCTTGTACAAGTCGGGGTGGAGCACCTCGTTAATGTACTGCATGAAGACCGCTGGGGCCCCTTGCAGCCCAAAGGGCATCACTTTGAATTGGAAGCTTCCCAGAGGGCAGTTGAAGGCGGTTTTCCACTCATCCCCCTCCCGGATTCGGATGCGATAGTACGCTTCCCTTAAATCTAACTTGGTGAATATCTTGCCTTTGGACAAGTGGTTCAGCAAGTCTTTTATGAGGGGTAGGGGGTAGGTGTTCTGCACGCACACCCCGTTTATTCCCCGGAAGTCGACACACAATCTGACCCCCTCCATCTTTCTTCTCTTTGAACAGTACAGGAGCAGCGACCCTTGACTTCGCTGGCTGGATGAACCCCCTCTCCAAGTTGGAGTTGATGTATCTCCTCAACTCTCCCAATTCCTTTGGGGACATGGAGAACATCTTCGGTTTTGGGAGCGTAGCACCCGGTTCGAACTCTATTGCGCAGTCCGTGGGTCAGTGAGGGGGGAGCTCATTGCATTCTTCCTCACTAAACACCCTCTCTAGGTCGAGGTACTCTCTCAGCACCCTTTGGGCTCCTGAGGGGGTGATCTCCCTCGCAGGCGCGGCCAGTTGAGGTTCCGGTTTCCCCCCTTGCATGAATTTCTCCCTTTGCTGTTGGCTTTCTAAAGGGGGAGTCAGGCCGATGTGTATGTTGAGCGTCCGATACCCATCCTCCCATCGGATGGTGGGGGTCCACTTATCTAACCATGCCAGACCCAGGATAATTGCTTCAGACATCTTGGGGGCTATTATGAATCGAATTCGTTCTTGGTGCCGCCCAAACTGCAGCTTTACTGCTTGAGTTAGGAGGGTGGTGGGAGCCCCCACACTAATGACCCATCCAGTTGTTGGAATCGAATGGGGCTGGCTAGGGGCCTAGTGCGGATCCCCAGTTTATCTACCACTATCTTGCTGATTAGGCACCTCAAACACCCCATGTCGATTATGGCATCTACTCCCCCTTCCTTTCCCGTCTCGGGCACCGTAATTTTGGCTTTTATGAGAAAGGGCTGAATGGCTGCACTCACCATCGGATCGTCTTCCTCGTCGACCCCTTCTTCCCATGGAGGGCCCGATTCTCCCGTTGGTGGCGGTTTGTCGTCGTCAGGAAGTGGAGGGGGCCCCTTTGGTTGCAGGGCCAACTGCCCCGGTTCAGGTGGCTTGCTCGGCTTTCTTTTGGAAGCTGGAGGTGGCCTGGTCCTCGGAAGAGGGATGGGGCTGGTGCTAGACACTTGGTCACGCGGTGGCTGGCTTGGCAGCACCTATAACACTTCACTCCCCTCATCTGTTCAACCCGTGGGGTCGCCACCGTTCTAGGGGGGATCCTGTGGCCCGGTGGCCTTCTAGCGGGATGGTCCAGCGGGGTCTCCTTTCTGACTCTGACCACATGGTCCAGAGCAATGGTGGTGGAGTACCACGCTTGGACCTGGCACAGGACCCCCTGGATTTCACATGCTTTCTTCAGCTCTGGGTCTAGCACGTCTCAGAACGTGTGCACTAAGAGCCGCTTGGGCCAGTCCCGCACTTTTCCTGCCGCTCTTCTAAACTCCCACACCAGTTCCTTCACTGGGCATCCCGCTTGCTTCAGCTTTTTAATCTGGGCCTCCGCATCTGCCTGTTGGGCCTCATCACGAACTCTGATCCTCATTAGCTGGACGAAGTCGTCCAGGTCGTCTAACTCAGGTGCCGCTTCATCGTGGAGCTCAGCCACCCACTCTGCTGCTTCCCCGTCATTCATCCCCTCGGTTATCTGATCGATCAGCTGTCTATCTGTCTGGAACAGTGCCCAGTTTTCGTCGATGTATACTAACACCTGGTGGAGGAAGTAGGCCAGTTTAGTCGGGTGCCCATCGAATGTGGCTCGTAACCGTGGGGCGGCCTCCTGGGGCTGAGGGGCGGCGGCTAGAGGTTGTATTTTTGCTGCAGAGGTCCTCCTATCTGGGCCCCTCCGTGATGCATCTGTTGGCCCAACCCCCCCCATGGGGAGGGGCTGGCGCAGCAGGTACTGGCATCGTAGGGCTCGGCTGCACTGCCCCCATGTAGGGCATGGGATTGGTTACAGGGGGTACCCTGGGGTCCACTGGCATTGCGCCCACCCCACTCCGGGAAAGAACCCCCATCCCGGTGTGGCTTGCCACAGTGGCATGGCTCCGAAGCTTGGCTGGGGGGTTGGCGCTGGTGCTCTTTCTCCTCCTGTTTGCCACCACTGGGGCCTTCCAATCCCCGGTTGGTGGGTCGGTTTCAGAGAGGGGTAGCGCGACTACCACCCGGGAGGTGGCCCGGTGGTAAGGCTTCCTAGACTCCCACCTGCAGCGGTGTGGAAAGAGGCGGCAACCCCACTTTGCTGGGAGGCTCGAGGTCCTTCCGGGAAAGAGAACACGGGCTGGGCCAGGTTCCACTTCGGAGCTTCAATTCCCGAGGGGGGGTTGTCCAACTCACGCTTAGGCATCCAAACCGATCGTGAAGGTCCGTCAGCGAGTGAGTGTGTGAGCCCAGCTGGGATCCCTCATCTTCAGAGTGCCCCACGAGCATGGTTCTCGACTGCCCCCATTCTTGTATACCAGGGTACCAAGTGGTATACAAGGGCTGCTCCAGCCTCAAGACCCCAATGGCTCCTAGCGGGGTCCGCTCCAGCTGAGAGAGGCTCAGGGGCTGGTTGTTTGCTCCGTGTCCCCAACTGGCGTTCTCTCTCCGCGGACTCCCTGGCCTCCACAAACGCCGGGGTGGGAGAGTAGAGGCTTCTGATGCATTCCTCCGTCTCGTCCCTTGCAGGGTCCCTGGTTGCTTTCTCCTCCTTCTCCATCTTCCCTGAGTCTTCGCACCGCCCGGCTTCGGGTCGGAACTGGGGCTCAGGACCCCGACCAGTGCCCCAAGAACAGGGGTAGCTGGGCAAGTTTTAAATGAGATTTGGGTTAATGTCATGGTTCCAAATAGTACTCAAGCAGAAATCAGAGTCCAAGGCAATCAGTTCACCAAAGTTCCAATTTAATGTGGAGACCATGTTGGCAAGCACATGGAGAAACCCAAATCTAACTTTCCTCCCAAGTTCCCACCCAGTAGGAAGTTGGCACCCCTTTTCCCCCACCCCCCCCCAACTGGGTCACGTTGGCCACTGATCTTCTGCCAGCGTGGCAATCTCTTCTCTCAGCTTCCGGCAGGTGTTGGACAAAGGATGACCTTGGGGAACTAACCAAGAATGTGTTATCTCTAATGTTTCTCCCTCACAGTATTCCCCCCTCCCATTCCATAGTCTTCTGTGTAGAAACGTGGCAAACTATGCTTTGACAGCTGCATGTATAACAATGGTGACAGGAGATCGCGTTGGACATAGAAGTAAACATGTAGACATTAAATACTGTAATGTTAGAGAAGGTGTAAAGGAGAAACTGATCAGATTACAGCATTGTTCTAGCGATTGTAATATAGCTGATATGTTAACAAAGCCTGTAGCTGTGGAAAAATATAAGGACTATGTTAAAGCGTTCAGATTATCAGCTGTTCAGCTTTAAATGGGAGGAGTGTTAAGGTATTGAGATTTAAGAGCTGACCAGCTGTAAAGCTGATGCAATGTAAGGCTGATGCAATGAAGATCTAAAAGTAATAGGGTTAACAGTGCACACAACATAGATGTGTGTGCAGGTAAGTTTATCAGCTCTGCTGTCAAGCAAAGCCAAGCATTTAATAGTGAGTGCCATACCATGTGCACTAATCAAACAGGTGGCAAGAAAGTAGGGGCAGTCAGGCACAACACAGGTTATGTAGACAATAAACACAGGGTCAATCAAAATGGACTTAAATGTCTATACACCAATGCACAGAGTATGAGGAATAAACAGGGAGAATTAGAAATTCAAGTAAATGAGGGAAGATATGATATAGTTGCCATTACGGAAACTTGGTGGGATGAAACTGACAAATGGAATATACAGCTAGAGGGATTTAAATTATTTAAAAGAAACAGACCAAATAAAAGAGGAGGTGGAGTTGCAATATATGTAAGAAATAACTACATCTCTACAGAAATAGAGCACAACAATAATGAAAATCATCTTGAATGCATTTGGGTCAATATTAAAGGGGGGCGAAATGACATTGCCATAGGTCTATACCACAGGCCACCCAACCAAACAGAGGAAGTAGATGAACTTTTTGCTAGTCAGCTAACTAAGGTATGTAGGAAGCACATCACAATAGTAATGGGGGATTTTAACTACCCTGACATCAACTGGGAGACAAACTCTGCACCAAGTGGAAGATCCAACAGGTTCCTAACAAACCTAGCAGACAACTTTGTTACCCAAAAAGAAGAGAAGGGAACAAGGGGATCAGCCATATTGGACTTAATTCTCACTAACAGAGATGAAATGATAGAAGGTGTTGAAGCTACAGGAACCTTGGGGGCAAGTGATCATGCAATATTGGAATTCAACATTATGCAAACACAAGCAGTAGAACAAAATCAAACTAGAGTCTTGGACTTTAAGAGAGCTAGTTTCAATAAACTTAGAGAGAACTTGGGAAAGATTCCATGGATGAGAATCCTCAAGGGGAAAACAACTCAAGAAGCTTGGGAAATTTTGAAAAGTGAGATTATAAAAGCCCAGACTAGCACAATACCAATGAAGAAGAAAAATAATAGGTCTCAAAAGAAACCAGCATGGCTGCATAAAGAACTCTCTGACAAATTGAAAGACAAAAAGGACAAGTATAAAAAGGGGAAAGAAGGGGAAATAACTAAGGCAGAATACCAGCAAATAGCCCGAGCCTGTAAAGATGAAGTGAGGAAAGCTAAGGCTCACAATGAACAAAGGCTTGCGACAAAAGTAAAAAGTAACAAAAAAAGCTTCTTCCAACATATTAAAAACAAGAAAAAAGTCAAGGAAACAATTGGTCCATTGCAGGGAGAAAGTGGCAAGAAGGTGACAAGCAACAGGGAGAAAGCAGAGCTACTTAACATGTTTTTTGCATCTGTCTTTACACAAAGGGAAAAAAACAGTCCAACCTATCAAAAACAGCATGACAAAAAACATATTAGGAACACAAGTTAAAATAGGGAAGAAAATGGTAAGGGAACACCTGTCTACCCTAGACGAATTCAAATCACCAGGACCAGATGGATTAAACCCCAAGGTTCTGAAGGAACTGGCAGACGAGATCTCAGAACCACTGAACTATATCTTTCAAAGATCCTGGAGCACCGGGGAACTGCCAGAGGACTGGAAAAGAGCTGATGTAGTTCCCATCTTCAAAAAAGGGGAAAAAAACAGATCCAGGAAACTACAGACCTATCAGCCTGACCTCAATACCAGGGAAGATTTTGGAAAAGATAATCAAGCAACAAATCAATGAACACCTAGAAGCAAACAAAGTAATAACCAAAAGCCAACATGGGTTTGTCAAAAACAGATCATGCCAGACTAATCTGATTGCATTCTTTGACAAAGTGACAAAATTAGTGGACCAGAGGAATGCTGTCAATGTGGTTTACTTGGACTTCAGTAAGGCATTTGATAAAGTAGACCATAACCTACTACTAGATAAAGTAGAAAAATGTGGGATGGACAGCAACACCACCAGATGGATTCAAAACTGGCTAACCAACCGCACTCAATATGTAGTGCTCAATGGAACTGCATCTACATGGAGGGAAGTATGCAGTGGAGTACCCCAAGGCTCTGTTTTAGGCCCAGTACTCTTCAACATCTTCATCAATGACTTGGACGAGGGGATAGATGGGGAACTCATCAAATTTTCAGATGACACCAAACTGGCAGGAATAGCCAACTCTCCAGAAGATAGGCTCAAGATATAGAAGGATCTTGACAGACTTGAACATTGGGCGCTATCAAACAAAATGAAATTCAATGGTAAAAAAAGTAAGGTTCTACATTTAGGCAAGAAAAACAAAATGCACAGGTACAGTATATGTGGTACCTTGCTCAACAGTAGTAACTGTGAGAGGGATCTTGGAGTCCTAGTGGACAACCATTTAAATATGAGCCAGCAGTGTGCAGCAGCTGCCAAAAAAGCCAACACAGTTCTAGGCTGCATTAACAGAGGGATAGAATCAAGATCACGCAAAGTGTTAATACCACGTTATAATGCCTTGGTAAGGCCACACTTGGAATACTGCATTCAGTTTTGGTCGCCACGCTGTAAAAAAGATGTTGAGACTCTAAAAAGAGTGCAGAGAAGAGCAACAAAGATGATTAGGGGACTGGCGGCTAAAACATATGAAGAACGGTTGCAGGAACTGGGTATGTCTAGTTTAATGAAAAGAAGGATTTGTATTTGTATTTGTTTATTTTGTCAAGCATAAATGAATATAAGCAAAGTACAAACAGTAAAACATGATTGAATATATATATATATAATATTACAAGCATGAATAAGAGTAGAAGAGGTATGAATATATGGGTACATTAGGACAGGAACGGTAGGCACGATTGTGCGCTTATGCACGCCCCTTACTGACCTCTTAGGAATGGGGTGAGGTCAATGGTAGATAATAAGAGGTTGAAGTTTTTGGGGTTTGGGGAAGAAACTACTGAGTCAGGTAAAGTGTTCCAGGCGTTGACAACTCTGTTGTTGAAGTCGAATTTTTTGCAATCAAGTCTGGAGCGGTTTACATTAAGTTTGTATCTATTATGAGCTCGTGTATTATTGCGGTTGAAGCTGAAATAGTCGTTAACGGGTAGGACATTGAGGCGGATAATTTTGTGAGCTACACTTAGATCAGATCGAAGGCGGCGGATCGAAGGATCAGGGGAGATATGATAGCAGTGTTCCAATATCTCAGGGGTTGCCACAAAGAAGAGGGAGTCAAACTATTCTCCAAAGCACCTGAGGGTAGAACAAGAAGCAATGGGTGGAAACTAAACAAGGAGAGAAGCAACTTAGAACTAAGGAGAAATTTCCTGACAGTTAGAACAATTAATCCGTGGAACAGCCTGCCTCCAGAAGTTGTGAATGCTCCAACACTGGAAGTTTTTAAGAAGATGTTGGATAACCATTTGTCTGAAGTAGTGTAGGGTTTCCTGCCTAGGCAGGGGGTTGGACTAGAAGACCTCCAAGGTCCCTTCCAACTCTGTTGTTGTTATTCTTATTATTATTAAGATGAATCAGCATTGGTATTGCCGGTTGTAGACTATGAAGGGGTCCACAAAGGTTTTTACCACTTTAAGAGGTGTTTATATAAGACAGCCAGGAGAGGCCATATTCTCTCTCCTCGTGTATCTCATTCTCTCCTTGTGTTCGGTATCCATTGCTGTGTTCTCCGTGTAGAGTTAAGAAGAAGATTGATTGCTTGTCAGGTATTTGCCTACCACGTATATGTCTGTATCTATCTTGTATATAAACCACTGTTAATGTCTAAGGCTCTGTGTGATGTGTTTTGCTCCTTGGCTGTCTCCTAATAGTAGTCACGCTGGAAACGCTCTGACAGACTTGTTACTCTTTCATCATGGTTAACCATTAAACTCATCTAAAGTAAACAGACTTCTAATCATCAAACCTGATTAAAAAAAGGATTAATAGGTGATAGATATGGCTGTTCCTAATATTCATAGGAGAAGTAAAAAAATCTCAGGCATACTGCTACTTTGAACATCCTTATAGACCTGGATGAAGAGGTGGTCATTCAATTTGCACTCCAAAAAAATGTCAAGGACTGCACTGGAGCCATAATTTCAACAAGGAGATTGAAATGAGCCCAAAGAAAAAGGAAGCAAGCTACCCATAAATATAAAATTCTGCATTGAGGTAGGAGCAAGTGAGATGTACAGATAGGAGACAGGTAAAAATAGGTGTGAAAATAATTTAGGGACTTCAACAGATGTGTTAAACTGAATCGACAGTGTGATGTGGTTGTTAAAGAAGAGTAAATGCCATTCTAGGCTGTCTCAATACAGTACAGCATAGTATAATTTCCCCATTTTAAGATAAGTGGACTTCAATTCCCAGAGGACCCCAGCCAGACTGCTCCATTGGGGTCTCAAAGCCGATTGGCAGAGCCAGTTTTCAGGCCCTTTTGGAAGGCCAAGAGGGGAGGTGGATCTCACCTTGAGGAGTATAATGTTCCAGAGAGTGGGAGCCATGGCAGAAAAGGCTTTTTCTGAATCCCACCAGCTGGAAGTCCTTGGTCAATGGGGTCTGCAGCATGCTTTTTTCTATTCCACCTCCGGAAGAAAAGCAGCGAGGAGAGCTTTTAGAGCCATTATTGAAATAGGGAATTGGCTTAAAGGACTTGTTGAAAGAGCATAGTTAGAAAACCGGACTGGGTATTTTAACTTTTAAGTTTCAAATTACTGGACATTATAAAAACTGATTATATGGATATTTTTTTCTTTACAAATATTGCATTTTACAACTTGCATTGGGATACACAGCTAAAGGAGGAAGAAAGAGAGAAGCAGAGCAACAGTGCCACCTATAGGCAAAAGTGAAAATTGGAAGATATATAGAGAAAGGGGAAAATATACAAGCAGACAAATAACCTTGAGAAGTCTGTGAATACTAAGATAAAACGTTGTTTTGGCTGAAGAACTAAGATAGCGAGCGGAACACTGAAAATTCTTCTTCTAAATAGTGGAAATCTTGGAACTTAAATGGGAAAAAACCAGACAAAGCCAATAGAAGCTGAACAGTAAAAGAACTTCCTTTCTCTTGGATTAGTTTTTCTTTACATTTTTTAAATTTTTTCTCTGTGAACTCTCTCTTTGGATACAAATAACTGGTGGTTGTATTTTTGGGTCTGGTGGGCAGATTTGGATTACAATTTGCTACTTTGTTAACTCCTTTCCTTGTGATAAATTGGATTAGGGTCTGAAGAACCTGAAGAAAAGAAGGATTCTACAAATTGATAAGTCTTGGATTTGGATTACAAATTATATTTTTACTTCTCCTTTGGATTACAATTGAACTACAACTCTTATATTTGGTGGATTACAAATATTAAAATATTTTAACATGAAGAAAACAACTTCAGCACCATCTTCAACATCATCGTCGGCAACTTCTAGTCCTGCCGGTCAGCAGACTCTAGAAGCCATGTTACAGCAAGAGAAGATCAACGTTATGCAAGCAGAATTAAAAACTATGATACAAGCCCTTCATGAGGACATGAAGGAAAGAATAGGGAAAGTAGAAGGGAAAATAGAGAAAGTAGAAGAAAAATTAGAGAATCTTCAACAAATGATGGTGAAAAACGAACAACGTATACAAAAAGTAGAAGAGAAAGCTGAATCAACAGAAAAAAGAGTGGGAGAGCTTGATTATAGACTTACACTGGCAGATCAAAATAAAGAAAAAATAATAATATCTTTAGAGATGGATAGGGCAGATTATTATTTGAGATTTCAGAACATGGAAGAAGAAAAGGGAGAAAATTTAGCTGAGATAATGGCAGAATTGTTGGCGGGGGCTCTGGAGGTGCCCAAGGAAAAAAATTTGGCTGAGATTGATGAAATATTTAGAGTGCACACTAGATATGCGATAAGAAATAGATTTCCTAGAGAAGTTCATGTGAGATTCACTAAGAAAGCAATAAAAACAGAGATTTTGCAGAGAGCAAGAGATGATACCTTGAAATATAAAGGGAAAGAAATAATAGTTTTAAAACAAATTCTGAGAAGAGTTAGAGAATTAAGGAAGGAATACCAGTTTTTGACAAAGTATCTAATTAAAAAGGGAGTGAACTTTAGATGGCTGATACCTGAGGGAGTACTGGTGACTTGGCAGGAGCAAAGACATAGATTAGATTCAATAGAGAAGGCGGAGCTATTTTATGACCAGTATTTGAGACAACAAGAGGAAGAAAGAATGAGAGTGGAAAGAGTGGACAGATGTCAAGAAGAACCCATTGGAGAAGAAGATATGCAACAAAAAGAAGAAGCAAAAGTTTGGGAGGAAATAGCAATAAGAGAAGGAGCAAAGGCAAAAGAATCAAGAGAGATAAGAGCGACTAGAACAGCAAAAACCATTTATAAGTAAAGTCATGGAAGAAGAAATAAAGTTAATGTCAATTAACATAAATGGATTGAATTCGGCAATAAAAAGGAAAAGGACTTTTAGCAAATTAGAAAAATCAAAATTGGACATAATTTGTTTACAGGAAGTCCACATCAAAAAGCAACACAGTAAAGTATTGGAATACCCAAAAATTGGGAAGTGATATGCTTCTCTCCCACAACAGAGTAAGAGGGGTGTAGCACTCTACATTAAAGAGACAATAAAGGTTAAACAAATTTTCATGGATGAGGAAGGGAGGACTTTAATGGTGGAGATAATGATGAACTACAAACAGATGCTTTTAGTGGCAATATACGCACCAAATAATAATCAAGAGGATTTTTATGGTAAATTGCATAAGAAAATAATAGAATTGGAGTATGAAAATATATGCATTGTAGGAGACTTGTGCAATTGGACTATAAAACTACAAAAATAAACAAAAAAGCTAGAAAAACACTTCCAAAAGCTTTCTTCAAAATGGTGGAAGAATTAGGTATTCAAGATGCTTGGCGAGGAACTCACCCCGAGAAAAACCAATATACATTTTATTCAAATAGACATATGTCTTGGTCTTGATGTGGGCATCAGCAGAGTCAATATCTAATATACAACAAATAAATATTGAAACAAGTATTTGGGCAGACCATAATCCAATAAAAGTTATATGGAGGGGACAAACAAAGAAGTCAAGATGGACAATGAATCAATCAATATTAAAAGAAAAGGAATTTATCCAATTTATGGAAAGAGAACTGGACTTTTTCTTTAAAGAGAACAGAAAAGAAGAAACTTCATTACAGAATGTATGGGACACAGCAAAGGCATACATTAGAGGATTAACCATAACATATGTGGGAAAGAAAAACAAAAAGAAGAGACAAGCTCAAAAGAAACTAGAAGAGGAATACAGGAGGTTAGAGATGGAATTACAAAAAGATCCTCAAAAAAAGAACATTAAAAAATCAAATGGATTTAAAAAACATAAGTTGAATTTAATAGACAAAGAAGAGCTAGCACAAAAAATTAAAAGATCTAAACAAAATTTCTTTGAAAATGCAAACAAGCCAGGAAGATGGTTGGCATATAGATTGAAAAAGTAGAAAGAAAAGAAACTGATTTACCAATTAATAGATGATGAAGGGACTTCCTGCTATTGAAACGATGACAAAAAGGAAATAATTCATGATTATTATGAAAAATTATATGATCAAGAGACAATTTCAGAAGAAAAAATAAAACAATACTTAGAAAAAGCAGAGTTACCCACCATACCAGAAACAGTTAAAGTAACATTAGAAGAAAGAATAACAATGATGGAATTAACAGAAGCAATTAAAAGACAAAAGAATGGCAAAACACCAGGCTCAGACGGGCTACCAGCAGAGTTATATAAAACCTTACAAAACTCTCTAGGCAACTCAATGTTGGAAGTATTCAATGAATTACTGTTAGAGGCGAAAATACCGAATTCTTGGATGGAAGCATATATTACTCTCATACCGAAAGAAGACTCAGACTTCCAACGGATAAAAAACTATAGACCGATATCTTTATTGAATGTGGACTACAAAATATTTGCTTCAATAATTGCAGAAAGACTAAAGAGATTTTTAAATCAATTTATACACGCAGATACAAACTGGGCAAAACCACACTCAATAGCAGCGATTGTGAGAGGGATCTTGGAGTCTTGGTAGACAGCCAATTAAATATGAGCCAGCAGTGTGCAGCAGCAGCCAAAAAGGCCAACGCAGTCCTGAGCTGCATAAATAGAGGGATACAATCAAGGACCAGAGAGGTACTAGTACCACTCTATAAAGCCTTGGTCAGACCACACCTAGAGTACTGCATCCAGTTTTGGTCACCACACTACAAAAAAGACATTGAAACCCTAGAGAAAGTGCAGAAGAGAGCAACCAGGATGGTAAAGGGTCTGGAAAATAAAACATACAAAGAGCGGTTGCAGGAACTGAGCTTGGCCAGTCTGGCGAAGAGAAGGACCAGGGGTGACATGATAGCAGTGTTCCAATACTTGAGGGGATGCCACAGAAAGGAGTGGGTCAGGCTATTCTCTATGGCACCAGAAAGTCAAACAAGGAATAATGGATGGAAGCTGACCAAGGAGAGATTCAACCTGGAAGTGAGGAGAAACTTTCTGACGGTGAGAGCGATCAACCAGTGGAACAGCTTGCCAGCGGAGGTTGTGAGAGCCCCAACACTTGCGACCTTCAAGGGGAGACTGGACTGCCATCTGTCTCAAATGGTGTAGGAACTCCTGCTTGAGCAGGGGGTTGGACTAGATGACCTACAAGGTCCCTTCCAACTCTAATAATAAATAAATTTAAAAAAAATAAAAAAAAGATCAAAATGGCTTTTTACCTAAGAGACAAATTAAAGATAACCTGAGAATAATCTTGAACACACTGGAATACTATGAAGCACATTCAGAGAAGCAAATGGCGTTGATTTTCCTTGATGCACAGAAGGCGTTTGACAATGTGAATTGGCAATTCATGCTGACAGAACTAAAAGTTATGAACTTTGGGCAGAGATTTATCAAGATGATTAAGACAATATATTATAAACAAACCGCAAAGGTGATGGTAAATGGAGAAATGACTGAAAAGGTTAATATCAGGAAGGGGACAAGGCAGGGTTGTCCCCTGTCGCCACTATTATTTGTATTGACACTGGAAGTATTAAACAGAAATATTAGACAGGATAAGGAGACAAAAGGTATGGAAATAATGTAAAAAAGGAAGAATATAAATTACAGGCATTTGCAGATGATCTAGTTTTCATTTTAGAAGATCCACAAGAAACAGGGCCAAAATTAATAAAAAGAATAGAAGAATATGGCGAAGTGGCAGGATTGAAAATAAATAAAGAAAAAACTAAGATTTTAGTGAAAAATATTACAGAGAAACAGAAAAAGGAGTTAATGAAGAGATTAGACATTCAGATTACTAAGAAAGTCAAATATTTAGGGATTCAACTAACAGCAAGATGTGTAATGATTAAGGAAGATAATTATTATAAGCTGATACAACAAATCAAGATAGATTTGGAAAAATGGAAAGGTTTGCAATTATCGTTAATAGGAAGAATAGCCACAATTAAGATGAATATATTACCAAGATTATTGTACTTGATTCAAACAATTCTGATAAGATTGGAGAAAAAATACTTTGAGGATCTTAATAAAATAATAATAAAATATATTTGGCAGGGGGGAAAAGCAAGAATTAATTTAAAAATGTTACCGGATACAAGAACTAGAGGAGGTTTTGGATTACCAAATTGGGAGCTATACTACCAGTGTTAACATGAATGAAAGAATGGATTGTACTGAGAAATACAAGATTATTGACATTGGAGGGACACGATCTGCAATTGGGTTGGCATGCCTTCTTATGGTGTGGGAAAAGTAAAATACATGGTTACTTTCAAAGACACTATATAAGAAAGACTTTATTGTTAGTTTGGGAGAAAATTAGAGAACAGGACTATTTGAAGATACCAGTTTGGCTTTCGACAATGGAAGCACTTATTCATCCAAATATTATTAATATGGGAAATATTGTTAGCTATAAAGACATTTTGAATGAAAAGGGTGAGCTCAAAACTAAACAAGAATTGAAAGAGCAAGGGATTGATATGGTTTGGTATACACAAATGCAAATACAATCTACCGTATTTTTCGGAGTATAAGACGCACCGGATTATAAGACGCACCTTAGTTTTGGGGGAGGAAAACAAGGAAAAAATGTTTTCTATGCAAAGCCCATTAAAAGTCTTCTACTTACAGTGGCCAGAAGTAAAACAAGCCCAAAAGTGATAAGCAAAAGGAATTTCAGCAGGTATATCCTGCTTATCATCTGGTCATCCCACATAAAAGTAATTCAAACAAGCAAAAGATTTATTTAGGATATCTTTTTCAATAAATTATGCCTAGATATAGGGACCTTGACAGGGACCTTGACAGACAAGGAAAGGAGAACTTTCCTATGGTACTTTTTTTTCACTAAAAGGAACTTCATTCTGATTAAAACTGCCATAAACATGCTGCCATTTAGATAGTTGTCTAGTTCTTAAAATTATCAGACACTGCAGTGGCTGGTAAAAGAAAATACTGTAAGTAGATTTGCAAATGTTGGAGAGAAGAGTTATAAGCATCCATACTATGTTTTCTTCTTTAAAAAAAGTAAATACTTCTGAGGAATACTTCTGCTTCTTTCCAGTACACTAAAGCAGATATAGGAATAAGAAGAATCAATAAATAAGATTGAGAAGTAGTATTCTGCTATTTAAAAGAAGATACAAAAGCACTGGGCCTCTTCAGATCAAGCATTTATTTTAAAAAGCTTCTTCATTTTGTTGTCTAGAACAATAATAAAGCAGTCTTTAAAATATAAGTCTAATAATTTGAACATTCTATAGACATTTATAGTTATTGCCTTACCTCCTTGCCAGCAGTCCACCTCCCCAATTTGCCTCCGTCCAGCTTTAGTTTCAATTTCATTTTACCATGTGGCAGCCTCTCAGCTGTCTGTCGGGAGGCTGATTCTGACCTGCATGTGCTAATCGGGCTCTGGCTGTTTGCTGCAGAGGTAAATTGATGGGAGGCAGAGACCAAAGGGTGGGGGTGGCTGGGTGGGGCTACATTCGATGTATAAGACGCACCCAAGTTTTCACCCTCTTTTGGGGGGTAAAAAGGTGCATCTTATACTCCGAAAAATATGGTAGTTATGAAAAAGACGCTAAATTATATGGTTTTTATATGGAATTGACAGAACTGGATAAGATATTAACAGGAATAGAAGAGAGGGTGATAAAAAAATTGTATAGCTATCTATTGGGTATTAAATTAGAAGAAGAACAAGTGAAGGAGACAATGATAGCATGGGCAAAAAAATTTGGTTATACAATAGAATTAGAAAAATGGCAGCAACTATGGGATAGAAATTACAAATTAACAATGTCAACTGCATATAAAGAAAACTTGTATAAGATGTTCTATAGATGGCATTTTCTGCCGGCAAGATTGGCTAAGATGTTCAAAGATAAATCAGCAAAATGTTGGAAATGCCACCAGATACCTGGGTCATACTATCATATGTGGTGGAAATGCGTAGAAGCCAAAAAATACTGGACAAAAATACATACGTGGTTGGAGAAGATGATACAACAACATATTGATTTGAAACCCGAAATATTTTTGCTGGGGATTTTACCAGAAACGTATAGTAAAGAGAATGTATATCTGATTATCCATGTACTAACTGCAGCTAGAATTGTATTTGCACAACATTGGAAAAGTGAAGAGATTTCTACGGATGAGAATGTGATTAGGAAAATATTAGAATGTGCAGAAATGAATAGGTTAACACTTGCAATTAAAGAGAGGGAACAAACGGAATATTATATTATATGGGAACTATTCTACCGATGCCTAGAGAATAAATATGAAAGTTAGAAATAAAAGTAGATTAGTGAAATATAGAAAATATATTAATATACCATCGATAAAACTAAAATATTACTAGTGGTCATATACGCCCCAAACAGCGGACAAAAAGAATACTATGCAACAAATTATTAAATTAGAGAGAGAAAATATATGCATAATAGGAGATTTCAATGCAGTAGTAGACGCCAAAGAAGATTATAAATCGGGAACTAAGAAAAATTTGGAAAGGAAAATTCTACCAAAAATCTTTTTTGATATGGTAAATGAATTCAAAATAAAAGATATATGGAGGGAAAGACACCAGAAACAAAATCAATATACATACTTTTCAAGCCCACACAAATCTTGGTCCAGGCTCGATATGATCTGGACCAATATAGAACCAAACATAAAAATAGAAAGTGTAGAAATCGAACCAAACACATGGGCGGACCACAATCCCATATCAATAAGAGGGATAAAAAAGGTAAGAAGAAGATGGATGATGAATCAGAAAATAATAAAAGAAAAAGAATTTAAACAATATATGGAGAAAGAATTAACTTTCTTCTTACAAGAAAATTGGAATATAGATACAACTACACAAAATATTTGGGACACTATGAAAGCCTATACAAGAGGATTAACTATTGCCTATTCTAGTAAAAGAAATAAGAATAAAAACAAACAAATCAATGAACTGCAAAATAAGGTAGGGGAATTCGAACGTAAATTGCAAGAGACACCACAAAATGAGGAAATCAAAGAAGAAAAGGAATTAATTAAACACAAAATAAATTTGATATCACAAGAGGAAATTGCACTAAAAATTAAGACAACTAAACAGAATTACTTCGAATATGCTAACAAACCAGGCAGATGGTTGGCTTACAAATTAAGAAAAGAAAAAGAAAAAAAACTATACAACAATTAGAAGATTCAATAGGGAGAATGCAATTTGCAATAGAGGAAAAAAAAGAAATAGCAAGAGAATACTACAGTGAGTTATATAGCAGGGACAACATACAACAAAAAGATATACAAGACTATCTAAAACACTCTAACATCGCACAATTATCTGAGGCCATTAAAGACAGGATGGATGAAGAAATAACACTCACAGAGATAGAAAAAGCAATTAAGAATAAAAAAAATAATAAAACCCCAGGACCCGATGGAATCCCAGCAGAATATTATAAAGAACTACAAATAATCTTGAAAAATATACTATTAACAACATATAATGAAGTGTTAACTAAAGGAGTAATTCCAGACTCATGGACAGAGGCATTGATAACAATAATCCCAAAAGATACTACTATGAAACATAAGATCCAGAACTACAGGCCAATCTCGCTGTTAAACTCTGACTACAAAATTTTTGCTTCAATAATGGCTGAAAGACTGAAAAAAACACTTACTGAAATCATACATCCAGACCAAAATGGCTTCCTACCAAACAGATACATTAAAAACAATATAAGAACAGTCTTAAACATTCTAGAATATTATGAGACACACCCAGGGGAATCCGTGGCACTTATATTTTTAGATGCCCAAAAAGCATTCGACAATTTAAATTGCGATTTTATAATAAATCAATTAAATAAAATGAACTTTGGAGAAAAGTATATAAGAACAATTAAAACAATATATTCAAAACAAACTGCCAAAATTCTTATTAACAGAGAAATGACTGATAATTTCAACATAGAAAAAGGAGTCAGACAAGGTTGTCCACTGTCCCCCCTACTATTTATACCAGTGATGGCGAACCTATGGCACGGGTGCCACAGGTGGCACGCAGAGCCATATCTGCCGGCACGCGAGCCGTTGCCCTATCTCAGCTCCAGTGCGTATGTCCGTGCCCGCCAGCTGATTTTTGGCTTGCGCGGAGGCTCTGGGAGGGCGATTTTGGCCTCCGGAGGGCGTCCAGGATGGTGGGGGGAGTGTTTTTGCCCTC
This sequence comes from Diadophis punctatus similis, assembly GCA_023053685.1. Taxonomy (NCBI): domain Eukaryota; kingdom Metazoa; phylum Chordata; class Lepidosauria; order Squamata; family Dipsadidae; genus Diadophis; species Diadophis punctatus. The sequence goes on along the minus strand of JALIGW010000070.1, from coordinate 329,961 downwards.
CCCAAGCTCCAAGAAAGCCTCTGGAGCCTGGGGAGGGTGAAAAATGGGCCCACTGGGCCCACTGGAAGTCGGGAAATGGGGGAGTGGGGGGGTCGCGCACACATGTGCAGGAGGGTGGGGCAAGTGAGGAGCTTTGAATTATGGGTGTGGGCACGCACGTGTGTGCAATAGCATGCACACGCACTATTTTGGCACCCAAGGAAAAAAAGGTTCGCCATCACTGATTTATACTATCACTAGAATCATTATTACAGAAGGTACGGGAAAACAAGGAAATAAAAGGACTCAAGATAAAGGAACAAGAATACAAACTCCAGGCATTCGCGGACGATTTGGTCTTTAATATTGAAGAACCATTAGAGGTAGGACCAATTTTACTAAAAGAAATAAATGAATTTGGAAAAGTAGCTGGTCTAAAAATTAATAAACAAAAAACTAAAATAATATCTAAAAATTTGACAGATATACAAAACAAAGAACTAGAAGAGAAATTGGAATTGCAAATCGTAAAGAAAATAAAATACTTAGGAATAAATTTGTCAGCGAAATGCACCACAATAAAAGAAGGAAATTATATGGAAATATTAAAACAAATTGAAAAGAAACTAGAGAAATGGAACAAATTACAAATTTCCCTTATTGGCAGAATTGCAGCAATTAAGATGACAATATTACCCCCAATTCTATATCTGTTTCAAACTATACCAATTAAATTAGAGAAAAAATACTTTGAACAATTAAACAAGATACTAGTTAAATTCATATGGGTAGGAAAGAAACCCAGAATCAAATTAAAATACTTGCAAGAAAACAGAAATCAGGGGGGCTTTGGACTACCAGACTTTGAATTATATTGTTATGTTCTGATTAGAGCTGGAGGTTTTCACTCAGGTCCAGCAATACTGAAGGGAACATGCTGGACCCTCATTGGTTATTTCAAAATGGTTTAGTTACAATTGTTACTGTCAGCTCCTATAAATAGGAGCCCTCTCTGAACGTGCTTTGCTGGTTGTACATCTATTGCAATAAAGAGCTGTTTGTCAAAGTCGGTCTCCTGTGCTGAATCCACTATCAAACAGTGGCGACGAGGAAATCGGGAGCAGGAGAACAACGACAAGCCCCACGGGCTTTACAACCAGTCAGGCGACTCATTCTTCGCCTACCACTTTTCTGATATCATGTCAGCGTTTCACCCACTGCCGCCATTCGACCTGGCCCAAGAGAAGTGGGAGTCATATATGAGGCGTTTTGAGTGCTTCCTGGAAGCAAATGACTTACTTAGCCTGGCAGACAATAGGAAAAGAGCTTTATTTTTAAGTCATTGTGGGCCAGAAGTTTTTGATACTGCAGAGGCCCTGTCTGCCCCAGCGCCGATTAACACAGTGCAGTGGGACACGCTTAAGGAGACGCTTAAGACCCACTATGCACCGACTCCTTCTAAAGTCGTACGTCGATATGAATTCCGTCAGCGCATGCAGCGGGAAGGAGAGACTATCAACCAGTACGTTGCTGCTCTCCATAAGGCGTCTGGTCATTGCGAATTTAGTGACCTAGACGATATCATGCTGGACCAGTTGATCTGCGGGGTTTTGGACCTCCGCCTGCAGCGCCGTTTGCTAGCTCAGCCTAAACTTACTTTGGCGGCTGCACTGGACGAGGCCAGGGCTGCTGAATTGTCCACCAACGCGGCTGAATCACTCCACCGTGCTGCCCCGTCTAGAAAAGAGGCGAAAACGGCACCACTAACTCAGCCAGCCGTCCACATGGGGACGCTGGACGACGATGTTAGCAGCGATGACAAGATTTACAGGACTGAACTGCGTCGCCCGCCCCACCCGCAACCGCCCAGCGAGCCTTTCCGGGGGTGTGCTAGCTGCGGGGGACGGCACCCGAGATTTTCCTGCAAGTATTGTGGCGTGACATGCCAACGGTGCGAGCGGCGTGGACATTTGGCTAAAGTTTGCCGCGCCACACTGCCAAATTCGACTGCGTGTGTGCCTGAGCCTTCGCGGGCTGAACCATCGCTGAGGGTTTGGCGCGAAGATTCAAAACGACGCCAAAGATATTCCAGGCCGTTGCCGGCTGCCTATGATTCACATGTCGACAATGCCAGTTCCCTGGGAGGGAAGAAGATCATGATGTCCGTCATCGTCGAGGGTGTGCCGTTTCAAATGGAATTAGATACCGGCTCGGCTGTGTCTATCATCGCCTGGAAAACTCTCAAGAAAGCCGTGCCCGGGTTCTCCACTGACCGCATCCGAAACACTGGGTTCCGCCTGTCGGACTACCAAGGGAACAGGATTCTGGTTCGCGGCCAAGCCAGTGTCAAGGTCCAATTTAAACACTTTTCTGGACCGTTACAGCTCATCATTGTGGACGGTGACCTTCCGAGCCTTCTTGGACTGAGCTGGTTCGAAGCCCTTGGGCTGGAGGTCTCTGGAGTTAACGCTGTCGGGACGGAGAAATTAGACGACCTGTTTGACGAATTCCATGACGTATTCAGCGAAGGGTTGGGCAAGTATGTGGGGACCCCAATCTCTTTTAGCCTGGACCCTAATGTTGCCCCAATCCGCTTGAAGCCCCGCCGGGTTCCCCTGCCCTTGAGGGAAAAGATTGACATTGAACTTGATAAATTGATCAAGCAGGGGGTACTCGAACCTGTGGATCATGCCCGGTGGGAAACCCCGATTGTCATGCCAATTAAAGGAGACGGTAGCATCAGGATATGCGCTGACTACAAGTGCACGGTGAACAAGGCGTTGCAGCAGAGTGCCTACCCTGTGCCAATCGTGCACCAATTGCTGCACTCGTTGGGGTCCGGACGCCTGTTTGCTAAATTAGACCTGGCACAAGCGTACCAGCAGTTACCTGTAGATGGCCCCACGGCAGAAGCTCAGACCATTGTGACCCACAGGGGGGCATTTAAATGCCACAAATTGCAATTTGGGGTTAGCGTGGCCCCGGGGTTGTTCCAGAGTGTAATGGAACGTCTGTTGCAGAATATCCCTGGGGTCGTGCCCTACTTCGATGATGTTCTCATTTCGGCTAAAGACATAGGCCAGCTACGCTGTCGGGTTACAATGGTCCTTGAGAAATTACGAGCTGCCGGGCTGAAAGCGAAACGCAGCAAGTGTGTCTTGGGAGTCCCTGAAGTGGAATTCCTGGGGTATAGAATAGACGGGAGTGGTATCCATCCCACGGAAAGTAAACTGAAGGCCATCCAGGAGGCCCCGGCGCCCAGAAATCAGGCAGAGTTACAGGCTTTCTTGGGTCTTCTTAACTTTTACAGCCTATTCCTATGTGATAAGGCAACGGTCGCAGAGCCCCTGCACAGGCTGCTAGCTAAAAACACTCCCTGGGTGTGGGGCCATAGGGAGGCTGCCGCGTTTAGCGCAGTTAAGGGGTTGTTAACCAACAACAGTTTCCTGATCCAATACAATTCCACTTTGCCAGTGGTCCTTGCTTGCGATGCTTCCCCAGTAGGGGTTGGGGCTGTCCTGAGCCATCGACTTCCGAATGGCCTCGAGGCGCCGATAGCGTATTACTCACGCACCTTGTCTAGCGCCGAAAGAAATTATGATCAGCTAAATAGGGAAGCTTTGGCCCTAGTAGCAGGGGTTAAGAAGTTCCACGAGTATTTGTTCGGTAGAGACTTCACCCTGGTCACAGACCACAAGCCTCTGTTGGGGTTGATAGCGGGGAATCACCCCACTCCAGCTGCTTTGTCTCCCCGTTTTGCTCGTTGGGCCATCTTCTTGTTGGCATACTCGTATCAGTTGGTTCACAGGCCCGGAAAAAACATGGGGAACGCGGACGCATTAAGCAGGTGCCCATTGCCCGAGATTCTGTCAGACATAGCTCCAGAGGCCCTGGTACTGTTGATTGACCTAGCAGACTCAGGGTTAGTCACCTCGGCTGAGGTGGCCAGGCACTCGGCCAGAGACTCCACCCTCCGGACTGTCCTTAACTGGGTGTGGAGGGGGTGGCCGAGAGGCCCAGTCAGGCCCGAGTTCAAACCATACGAGCTTAGATAGCACGAACTGTCGGAGCAAGGGGGATGCCTCTTGTGGGGGGACCGGGTGGTCATTCCCGCCAAATTGCGCACTGACATACTACGAACCTTGCACAAGGGCCATCCGGGAATTGTGCGAATGAAGGCTTTAGCTAGGGGTTACATTTGGTGGCCAAAGATGGATGAGGAGGTTCAAGAATGGGTAAACAAATGCCTGCCATGTCAGGAATCCAGACCGGCACCTCCCAAAGCACCGGTGCATGACTGGGACCTTCCAAAAAACCCATGGTCACGGCTTCATGCCGATTTCACGGGTCCATTCCATGGGCAAATGTTCCTGATAATTGTAGACGCTTATTCCAAGTGGCTCGAAATCTTCCCTATGCGGTCGACCACTGCGGAGTCTGTTATTAAGATCTTCAGGTGTCTATTCGCTACCCATGGCATTCCGGACACATTGGTAACAGACAACGGCCCGCAATTCACGGCCACAACTTTCGAGGGCTATCTGGCTAGTCAGGGAATCCGCCATGTGTTGTCCGCCCCATTCCATCCTGCGACGAACGGCCTGGCGGAACGCTTCGTGCGATCGGCCAAAGAGGGGTTAGCTAGATTGGGAACTGGAGATTGGCAGGAAAGAATAGACAAATTCCTCATAACTCAACACATAACCCCAAGTGCCACTACGGGACGCAGCCCAGCAGAGCTTTTAATGGGCCGCAGACTCCGGTCACTCCTGGACCGGTTACACCCTGACTATGTAGTAAAAACCAAGACAGAAGGGACAAAGAAAACCAGGGTCTTTTCCACAGAGGACAGGGTGTTTGCTCGCAACTACGCCGAGGGGCCTTTATGGCTGCCAGGGGTGGTCGAGACAATTTTGGGACCCGTGTCTTATGCAGTCCGGTTACAAGATGGCCGCTTATGGAAGAGACACATAGACCAATTAAGACAGAGGGTACAGGAAGACCCCTCGGGTTCTGGAAATGTAACGCCGTGCATTCCTTTCCTACAGTCCCCCTGTCGAGTTAGGCCCTGAGGCGGAAGAACCCAAGAGCACTCCAGCTCAAGAGATGCATGACACAGCCCCCAGGAACGAAGCGGCTAAGTCAGACCAGGCTGCTGTAGTTCCCCTGACTGAAGTACGCAGGTCTGAACGGGAGCGTAGACGCCCCGCCTACCTTCGCGATTTTGTATGTCGGACGATTTCATCTAGAGGGGGAGGGATGTTATGTTCTGATTAGAGCTGGAGGTTTTCACTCAGGTCCAGCAATACTGAAGGGAACATGCTGGACCCTCATTGGTTATTTCAAAATGGTTTAGTTACAATTGTTACTCTCTGAACGTGCTTTGCTGGTTGTACATCTATTGCAATAAAGAGCTGTTTGTCAAAGTCGGTCTCCTGTGCTGAATCCACTATCTAACAATATTACCAAGCATCTGCCTTAACATGGTTAAAAGATTGGATACAAATTAAAAATAGACGATTATTGGCATTAGAGGGTCACGATCTACATTTAGGTTGGCACGGATTCCTCTGGGATGACAAACACAAAACACATTCATATTTTAGAAGACACAAAATTAGGGATTCACTGCTCGGAATTTGGCTCAAGATTAAAAAACAACACTACACAAAAATACCGTCTTGGTTTTCTGGTATGGAAGCCATCACACACCCCAACACAACAAATTTGAATAAAATGGTCACCTACGAAGAAATATTAGAGGAAGGGGGAGCCTTGAAACCTATACCAAAATTAGAACAAGAAGGAATCAAAATTGATTGGTGGCCATATTTCCAAATTAAAAACAGATTAGAAAGTGATAAAAGAAAGTATGGAATACAAAAAGAAAGATCAGAATTGGATAAAATTCTATTGGGTCAAGAACAAAAAGTAATAACGAAAATATACAAATTCCTGCTAAAATATAAAATGCAAAAAGACACAATAAAAGGAAATATGATAAGCTGGACCAAAAATTTTGGACATGACATACAATTGAATCAATGGGAAAAAATTTGGAATCAGAATTATAAAATGACAAAATCAGTTTCATATAAAGAAAATTATTACAAATTATTTTATAGATGGCACCTCCCCCCGGCGAGATTGGCCAAAATGTATAAAAATCTAGCACCCAATTGTTGGAGATGCCAACACAAAACAGGATCTTACTATCATATGTGGTGGACCTGTCCAAAAGTAAAAAAATTCTGGAATACAATCAAAATCTGGCTATCGGAAATTACACAACAGGAAATAGACATAAAACCGGAAGCTTTTCTGCTGGGAATCATCAATCAAAAAATGGAGAAAAAACATTATTATATCACATTACATATATTAACAGCAGCAAGAATAACGGTAGCACAATATTGGAAACAAAACGATACCCCTGATGAAAGCAGCGTAATTAGAAAAATTTTGGATTGTGCTGAGGCAGACAAACTAACGATGGAATTAAAAGGAAAGGAGGACTCCGACTATTATGAAATCTGGAACACATTTTACAACTGGTATGAAAAACGAAAATAAACACGATCAATACAATAAATATAAACATAAATCAAATGAGGCATGTATAAGTATGATCAAAGAACCTATGGAAAAACTAGCCTTATTATACAAATGTATACACATATATATATATTATGATGTTACAATACTAAAAAGAATATTTTTTCTGTATTATTACTATTATTACTATTATCACTACCATTAATATTGCTATTATTATTATTATCAGTATTACTATCATTACTATTATTATTACTACTATTATTACTACTATTATGGTTACTATTACTATATAATACATGTTATATAAATACATAACATAAGAAATTGAAAACTATATAGAAATAAATTGCCAATATACAATTGCCGTACAGAGATTGAAAGTTTTATAGCTGTATGCGCTTTTTATGTTTTTATATGTTTGTAATGTATTTGTTATTGTCATAAATTTTTTCTTTTGTATGTTTTTTAAATGTAAATAATTTAATAAAAACTATTTAAAAAAAAGAAAATATATTAATAGAATTAAATAAGCTAAGAAGAGGATTGTAACAGTATTAGACACGCTATGTATATTAGTATTAAGTTAAGAGTAGATAAGTAATGTATATGGCTGTAAATTTTAATTGTTTAATTGTTATTGCACAAGACATTTGTACCCAGACGATACACTGTTTAATCTGTGAGCTGAGGACAATTAATTCTGCCGCCATTATTACAACTGCGGCGCAGACCTTCGGGACATAACTTTAGCTGTGAATGTCGAGGAGGGGGATTGAAGACTATTATCCTTATGATCACCCCCTTCTGGTGTGCATACTACACATGCAAGAGCCCCCCCTCCCTCTGATAGACTTCCATCTTATTCCGGAGGGAGGGGTTTTTTGGACCTACAACAGACATATTGATAGGGGGATGGTTTTCAGGCCCCTGGACTATTGGCTCCCTGAAATGCGACACAGGACTATGAAGATCTGTAAATTTAATAATATTTTAAAGAGTGAAGATGTTTTTCTTCCCCGAAGAGCCCCGATTTGGGACCTCACAATCATAATATTGATTTGGGACCTCACAGACATTATATTGAAGGACAAAAAGTGGAGGGCTGGAGGTTACAGAAGGGGTACTATCTCCCTAGTAGCCCTTTATACTGCTTCCTCTTTTTAACTTTTTAACTCCCGCCCTGGAAGAAATGCATGAGGTTTGAATGTATGGGTTTATGAGTGGTGGGGATAAATGTGTAATTGGAATGACTGATATGGACAAATGAGGGAGTCGGGGACTAGGATGCGAGCCCCTTCTGCTGAGTGTGGAAACAGAAGCGGAGGGGGGCTCAATTTCAACCCCCAGCCAAGTGTAAATGGTATGTATGGCCTGCAGGGAGAGAGGAGGACCAGCGGGGAGGGGATCTCTGGGGGAGTGGAGAATATTTTGGTCTTGATGGGGAGAGGTAGGTATTGCAAGAGCAGAGGGGTGGGCTGCTCTCGGGGAATAAGACCTTGCTGTTTACAAGCAATCCCTTGTTCCGGCCCCTCCGATGTGGTTCCATCTTGCTCAACCCGAGTACCTGATGACCGGGGTTTTCAGGGCCCTGGGCTCAAGCTGATGCTGTTGAATGCCAGGTCAATTGTCAACAAAGCCCCCCTTATACGTGATTTAATCACTGATGAGGGGGTGGACCTGGCATGCATAACTGAGACCTGGCTGGGCCAGGAGGGGAGAGTAGACCTCTCCAAGATATGCCCAGAGGGTTCTCAGTGTTGCATCAGCCACGACCCCAGGGAAGGGGGGGAGGAGTGGCCATTATAACACGCCGGAATCTGCATCCTCGTAGGAGCACTGCCTCGGAGATTGTCGGGTGTGAGACGCTCCTTCTGAAGTTGGACTTAGGGGTCCAGGTGGGCCTTTTGTTAATGTACCTGTCTCCCAGCTGCATTACCAAGGCCCTGCCTGAGCTGCTTGAGGAGGTAGCAAGCCTGGCGGTGGAGTTCTCCAGGCTTATGGTGCTGGGGGACATTAACCTGCCTTCGGCGGGCGAAACCTCTGGTGCAGCTCAGGAGTTCATGGATTCCATGACAACCATGGACCTGACCCAAGTAATCCAGGGTCTGACTCATGAGGGAGGTCACATGCTTGACCTAGTCTTTCTCTCGGAGCACTGGAGAGATGATCTGAAACTAGGGGATATAGTCACCGCCCCGTTGTCGTGGTCAGATCATTTCCTACTGAGGTTGGATTTCACAGCCCCACTCCTCCCCCACAGGGAGGCGGGACCGACTAGGTGGTTCCGCCCCAGGCACCTAATGGAGCCGGAAGGATTCCAGAGAAAACTTGGGGAAATACCTGAAACCCTAGTCCACAATTCGTCTGAGTCCCTGGTGGCTGCCTGGAACACCGCAGCATCAGGGGCATTAGATCGGATTGCGCCTTTGCGACCTCTCCGTGGCAGTGGATCCCAGAAAGCTCCTTGGTTTACTGAGAAGCTCCGGGAGATGAAGCGCCACAAGAGATGTCTGGAGCGATGCTGGAGAGCCAGTAAAACCGAATCCGACCGAACACTTCTAAGAACTTTTATTAAGTCTTATCTAGTGGCGATAAGGGCGGCAAGACGATCTCATTTTTCCGCTCTTATTGCACCCGCAGATTCTCGCCCAGCCGCCTTGTTTAGGGTGACTCGCTCCCTCCTTGTTAAGGGGGGGAGCGAGGAACACTTGCAAGGTAGAGCTGAGGAATTCGTGCAGTTTTTGACGGATAAAGTCGCTCAGATTCAGTCGAACCTGGACTCCGGCTGGACAGAGCCCAGTGAGTTGACAGGGGCAAGTCTTAGTCCAGCGTTGTGGGAAGAGTTTGAGCCAGCCACTCCTGATGACGTGGACAAGGCCGTGGGTGCGATGAGCTCTTCCACCTGTTTATTGGACCCGTGCCCCTCCTGGCTGGTTTTGGCCAGCAGGGAGGTCGCACGCGGCTGGATCCAGGTGGTGATCAACACTTCTTTTAGGGAGAGATCTGTACCGCAGCCTTTAAAGGTTGCGGTGGTGAGACCCCTCCTTAAGAAGCCTTCCCTGGATCCGGCGGATTTGAAGAACTTTCATCCGGTCTCCAACTTACCTTTCATAGGGAAAGTTGTTGAGAAGGTGGTAGCTTTTCAGCTTCTTCGGGTATTGGAGGAAACTGATTATCTGGATTCCTTTCAACCGGATTTCAGGCACGGCTACAGTACAGAAACTGCCTTGGTCGCCCTGATGGATGATCTCTGGCGAGCCCGGGATGGGGGCTTTTCCTCCATCCTGGTGCTACTTGACCTCTCAGCGGCTTTCGATACCATCAACCATGGTATCCTTCTGCATCGTCTCGGCGAGGTGGGAGTGGGAGGCACCGTTTTATGGTGGTTCTCCTCTTACCTCGCCAATAGGATGCAGTCAGTGTTAACAGGAGGACAGAGGTCGTCTCCTAGGCCCCTGACTTGTGGGGTGCTGCAGGGTTCGGTCCTCTCGCCCATCCTGTTCAACATTTACATGAAACCGCTGGGGGAGATCATCCATCGACACGGGGTGAGTTTTCAACAGTACGCTGACGACACCCAGCTGTACATTTCCACCCCGTTTCAATTCAGGGAGGCAGTGGATGTAATGTGTCGATGCCTGTATGATGTCAGGATCTGGATGGGGAGGAACAGGCTCAAGCTTAACCCCGACAAGACTGAGTGGCTCTGGATATTGCCCCCTAAGGACTATTCCGACTGTCCCTCCTTGGTTCTTGGGGGAGAAAAACTAACTCCCTCGGAACGGGTCCGCAATTTGGGAGTTCTCCTAGATCCACAGCTAAAATTAGATCAACATCTTACAGCTGTGGCTAGGGGAGCCTTTGCACAGGTTCGCCTGGTGCACCAATTGTAACCCTACTTGGAGAGGGAGGCTCTACTCACAGTCACTCATGCCCTTGTCACCTCTAGATTGGACTACTGTAATGCGCTCTACATGGGGCTACCCTTGAAGAGTATCCGGAGACTTCAACTGGTGCAAAATGAGGCTGTGCGTGCTGTGGTGGGTGTCTCAAGATACACCCACGTAACACCCAAACTCTGCCAGCTGCATTGGTTGCCCATTGGTCTCCGGGTGCAATTCAAGGTGTTGATCATCATCTTTAAAGCCCTACATGGCTTAGGACCAGGTTACCTCCGGGACCGCATCCTACCTCATACTTCCCTTCGACCGGTTAGGTCCCACAGAGTGGGTCTCCTCCAGGTCCTGTCAGCCAAACAATGCCGGCTGGCGGGGCCTAGGGGGAGGGCCTTCTCTGTAGGGGCCCCTGTTCTCTGGAACCAACTACCCCCAGAGATCCGAATTATCCCCACCTTGCTGGCCTTCCGAAAAGCCATTAAGACATGGCTCTTCCTGCAGGCGGGGTGATTTTGAGAAAACTTTCCCCCATGTATGCATGGTTTTTGTATGTCTTTTTTAAACTCTTTTTAAATTGTTTTTAATAATTTTATTGTTTAGTTGTTCCTTAAAATGTTGTACGTCGCCCTGAGTCCTCAGGGAGTAGGGTGGCATAGAAGAACACTAACTAACTAACTAACTAACTAACTAACTAACTAACTAACTAACTAACTAACTAACTAACTAACTAACTAACTAACTAACTAACTAACTAAATAAATAAATAAATAAATAAATAAATAAATAAATAAATAAATAAATAAATAAATAAATAAATAATGGAAGATGGATTGTTTGTATTAAAATAAAATAAAAACTGGAAAAAAAAGCTGGAACAGTTGAGGGCAGCCTCAGCTTGGGTCACTCATGGGCTGGGGAGGAGATGAAGAAACCTCATGGGAACATAGTAGGAAGAAGCAGGTTGCCAGTGTAGGTGTGTGTTGTGCTTGGGTTAAGGCCATTTAGGAATGACAGCTATGATTTTGGAGTAACTGTGGCCATGGCTTTAAAATAAAATGTGTGCCACAATGGTATGCTAATGCTTGATCTGGAACATGAGACTCAGCTAGCAGGTTCAGATTACAAAGAAGCAAATTTAGGCTAAACATTAGAAAGAACTTCCAGCTGGCCTGGATAGGAGAATAAAGACTTTAGAAGTTGTCAGAGGACTGGTTCTAAGTCACTTAACTGAATAACAGAATAAGGAAGGGACCTTGAAGGTCTTCTAGTCCAACCCCCTGCTCAAGCAGGAAACCCTATACCAGGGGTCTGCAACCTGCGGCTCCGAAGCCGCATGCGGCTCTTTGGGCCCTCTGCTGTGGCTCCCTGTCACACTGTCATGGCAGAGGGATGAAAGAGCCATCATCCTGTTGCGGCAGTGGCATGGCCGGAGCCTTAGTGTGGGAGCGAAGCACCCCTGCACTTGTCTTTGCGCAGCAACAGCATTCTGCCTTCATCACGGTACATTTGCTGTTGCCGCCAGCAAAGAGGGCTGGGAGAGAACGGCAGGGGTGGATCTTGCGAACCGGTTACTCCTGATGATGAAGACAAGGCCATAGGAGCGATGAGCTCCGCCACTTGTTTGTTGGACCCGTGTCCCTCCTGGCTGGTTTCGGTCAGCAGGGAGGTCTCACGCGGCTGGCTCCAGGCGTTGATCAACGTTTCTTTGAGAGAGGGGTCCATCCCGCAGCCCTTAAAAGTTGCGGTGATGAGGCCCCTCCTCAAGAAGCCTTCCCTGGACCCGGCGGATTTAAAGAACTTCCGTCCGGTCTCCAACCTTCCCTTTGCGGGGAAGGTTGTAGAGAAAGTGGTGGCGCTCCAGCTCCTACGGCTATTGGATGACACTGATTATCTAGATCCCTTTCAATCGGGTTTCAGGCACAACTACAGCATGGAAACTGCTTTGGTCACCCTGATGGATGATCTCTGGCGAGCCCGGGATGGTGGTTATTCCTGGACCTCAGCGCTCAGGGAGCTCCCCTCTACTGGACTCAGATGGTGCAACTCTCTATCAACCCATCAACAATAGGAGTATACTACAGACCACCAAACCAAACAGAAACAATGGACACCTCAAGGTTGACTCAGCCTTCCATTCTTCTGAGGTCGGTAAAATGAGGACCCAGATTGTTGGGGGCAATATGCTGAACTCTCTAAACCGCTTAGAGAGGGCTGTAAAGCATTATGAAGCGGTATATAAGTCTAAGTGCTATTGCTATTGCTATTGTGTAAAAGATAATATTTGGACTGAGATGGAGAAGAACAAAAACAGGACTGAAATGTTTTTTATTTTTATTTTTTTATTGTTTTTCAACTTTTAACATCACAATATTATAACGCAGATCTACACCTATTCACATCTATTGTTTGCTTATACAATGTTTATATACAGTTTCCATATATTTACAATCTTGTAACATCTTTATCATGTAATCTTGTTTCCTGATCCTTTATCCTTTCTGACCCATTCATACCATTTTGACCAAATTTCATAATAGTCCGAATTGCTTTGATTTTTAAGTTCGATAGTCAGTCTGTCCATCTCTGCACATTTGTATATTTTGTCCAGTAACATATTGTCCGAAGGTATTTGACTGTTCTTCCAATTCTGCGCGTATGTAATCCTTGCAGCTGTGATAATATGTAGCATTAGGTACTGTATGTTTCTGGGATGTTGCTTTTTTATGATTCCTAATAAGAAGAGTTCCGGGGTGTGCTCCACTGTTCTTCCTGTAATGTCACTTAGCCATTTATGTACATTATTCCAGTAATGTCTCGCTTCGGGACACGTCCACCACATATGAAAGAAGGTACCTACGTCTTTCTTACATTTCCAACAAGCCGAATTCAAATTTGGATATATTTTCGCCAATCTTGCTGGGGCCAAATGCCACCTATAAAACATTTTATAATAATTTTCTTTATAGGCTGTCGATCTTGTTATTTTACAATTTATGTTCCAAGTCCTCTCCCAGTCAGCTAAAAGAATATTGTGACCTACATTTTTAGCCCAGGCTGTCATCGGACCTTTAACGATGTCTTCAAATTTATCAAATTCTAATAGGTAATTATATAATTTTGATATCAATTTTTCTTTTGGTCCTATCAATATTTTATCCAATTTTTGCGTTTCTGTATCTATACCAATTCCTTCCATATCTTTTTTGTATCTCGAATTCAATTGTAAGTAGTGCCACCAGTCAATTTCTATACTTTCCTTAGCCAATTGTTCCCTGCTTTTTAATTTTCCAGATGTATCCAAAATGTCTTTATATTTAATTACTTTTGTCCAATTCATTAAATTTGGGTAGGTCATAGCTTCAATGGTGGAAAGCCAATTCGGTATTTTTAGATAGTGTTTCTTTCTGATTTCAGACCATATTTTCAATAAGGAATTTCTAATCAAATGGTTGTTGAAGCTTTGATGTTGTTTATTTCTATCATTCCATAAGTATGCGTGCCATCCTAACTGTAAGTCGTGTCCTTCCAATAATAATGTTCGTTTGTTTGTCAAATTGATCCATTCTTTCACCCATGTTAGGGATGCCGCTTTGTAATAGAGTTTCCAATCAGGTAGTCCGAGGCCACCTCTGCTCTTATTAGGACTGAAATTTTTAGTAATAAACAAGGAATGGAAAGACTGTTTGGATTATATGGATAAGACTGAATTTGAACATAAATTGACAACAAAGGAGCAGAAAGACTTGGCTTTCTAACTACAAAATGTGTATTTACAAATTGAAAAGGGCTGTGGATTACATTGCTTTTAGTAGCTGGATGGACTGGTACATTAACAATTTGTGACTCTGAAACAGCTGGACTTTGCTGAACTTGTGGACTTAAAATTATTGAATCTAAGGAAATAAATTGATCAAAGATTGAACTTTTTAAAGTTTTGCAAAGATGGAGAAAGTTGACTATGGAGAATTGGTTGAGTTTATGAAGGATCTTTTTGAAAACTTTAGAAAAACTGTATTTGGAGTATCTGAGACAGGGAAAAATGAAGTACAAATGGGGGGAAAACTGGACAAGAGAACAGAAGAAGAAAAGAAGAGAGAAGAAGAAGATATTATAAATGATGATGAAAATGAAAATAACTTTGAAAATGCAATACTGATTAATGATTATGATAATGATAAATATTCCACTGAGTTTAACAGTGAAAATGGAGATAAAGATAATAGTTATAATGATAATAGATATGATGATATTAAGAATAACTATATTCAGAGTGATGATAAGGATTTTGAGATACATAAAATAGAAAAAAGAATGGAGAAAAGCAGATATATACAGATAGTAAACTTAAGAGGGAGGCAAAGAGCATGGGGAAAGAGAACTTATTGGTATAAAATCAAAAGACAGAGGGAAGAGAATTTAATTAGATGGGGTGGAGGAAATATAGATATAAAAATGAATTAGTTGAGAAATTAAAAGGGAATGGATGAAGATATTGAAATATTGTGGAAATGTTTTCTTTTATCTTATCTTCTTATTTAGAACTATCATTTTATTAAGAGTTGAATCTTTTTTTTCCTGTCCTTTTAAATATAGATCAATATTATTCAATGAATTAGAAGACTTGATATTTTAGATAAAATAATGTAAACCAATATGGGAAGTATGAATGATAAATATGATTACTAGAACTTGAAAGATATATTTTGATTGTGTACTCTTTGTTTTTTTTCTTGTTACATATGAATTTGTTTAAATGAAAAACTTCAAAAGGGAAAAATATACTATGTTAAGAGTTGAATACTTAATTTAATAATCTAGAAATATTTTTGATGATTAGTAATTGAAAAAGCATATTATGATAGTGTATTATCTTTCTTTTCTTCTTAAAAATGAGATATGTTTAAAGGGCAAATTTAAAAATCATATATTCCAAGTGTTAAATGTTTAACTTGAGAAGAAACTTTTTGATTAATATAAGAAATTGGAATGTATAAATTGGGCATTTAGTTTGTGATAAAATAGACGGGGAAAAACATAAACAATGAATAATGAGACAAAAAAGTGGAGGAAGCAAATTGGGTCTAAAATTAAGAAGCAGGAGAATAACAACTAATGTGGGAATTAATGAACAGCGGAGTAATTTAGGAGTAGAATTGGAAAAATAATTGGGTGAATATCCCAGATGACAAAACTAGATTTTCTTTTTTTTCTTTTTTTTTTCTTTTTTTTTGTGGAGGTAAGATGAAGCTAGAAACATATACCTAGAAACAAAAGTACTATACAAATATAACAACAATAACAAAAAATTTCTTAGAAGGGAATGAAGAGTTCAAATTTGAGATTGTATCATCAGTATGTTAAACATAAGAAGATAAAAGAGTACTCAGGGGAAGGTTAGGAGGGTGTAAGAGGAAGTAGATGGGGAGGAAGAGAAGGAGTAGAGAGAGTAGAGGAGGAGTGAAGGAGTAAGAAAGTAGGAGGAGATGATGGAGGTAGAGAGGAGGAGTGCAATGGAAAGAAAAGTAGAATAGACTGATGATTGATTATATAAGCGTATGTATAAGATGTTGATTTTTGAATTATGGAATATAAATGTAAAATTGTGTATTTTATTGTAATAATTGAAGGTATATGTTCATTGAACTGTAAAAGTGGTGGAGGAGAAAAATAAAAAAAATTTGAAGAAAAAAAGAAAAAGAAAATAAAATTCTGTATTTGCCTCTCCCTCCAGCAATTTGCCTCCGTGCAGCTTTAGTTTCACTTTCATTTTAGCACGTGGGCTTGCCGGCAACTTCAACCAAACAGCTGAGTGTTGGGAGGCAGATAATCAGTGGCTTGTGCTGATCAGGCTCTGCTGCTGTTTGCTGCAAGGAGGTAAATTGCTGGCAGGCAAAGATCAAAGAGTGGGGGTGGCTGGGTGGGGCTACATTCGGTGTATATTCACCCTCTTTTGGGGGGGGGGTAAAAAGGTGCGTCTTATACTCCGAAAAATACGGTGTGTGTGTGTGTGTGTGTGTAGCAATTTTTGCTGATAAATGAAAATTATACACACACACACACACACACACACAGATCAGTGAACCTAAGCCACGCCCAGGCTCCAAGCCGTCTGTGTCACCAAACAGTGGTCACCAAACCAAACATTGGCTGACCTGTTACCATGTCGATTCCAATTCATGAACCCTTATATACTGACACTCCTCCCTTCATGACTGGAATAGACATAAAACCGAATAACTTAATATTCTTCCCATGGTGCACTCCACCTTTAAACTTTCCAGTATATATGCAACCATCAGCCTTGCAACTCTTGAACCCAAGTGTTGTAGAAAGAAAGGGACCAGCAAGCTCTTTCCAGGGAAGGAATAGGTTTATTGAATTGCGCAGGTTCAAAGCAAAGAAAAAGGCCTGAACCCCGAATACTAATCAGGGTCCTTCTTTTATACATTGGTTTACGTATGCATTTCCTTTGTCCATTTATGGTATACAATTAGGTAGACATATCTTAAAATATCATAAGGAACTGGGAACAGACAGTTAGGCAAATAAAACATATATGCACAGATGTTTCCAGGCTCTGTGGTTTGTCCTTGACATTTTAAGGAACAACAAAAGTTCACACAAACGAATATAATACTGTAGACAAAGCAAAACTAGCTTTCTCATGGTCAGCATATCTAGAAAGGATACATATATTATTAGTGCTGACAGGACAGTTCCTTTTTTGCTTAACTAATGGCTATTAAGATACGCGTCTATATGCCTTGTAACATTATCCAGACCTGTCAGGCCTGTTTCTGAGGCCTAATGGATTGTTGCCTCTACCTTATTTCCCCCCTTTGTAACTCGACTTCATTAGGGGTACATTAGGGGTACATTAGGGGTACAGGTGGGCCTTCTCTTAACGTACCTGCCTCCCAGCTGCGTAAGTAAGGCCCTGCCTGAGCTGCTCGAGGCAGTAGCCAGCTTGGCAGTTGAGTTCCCTAGGCTTATGGTGCTGGGGGACTTCAACTTGCCTTCCGCTGGCGAAACCTCTGGGGTAGCTCAGGAGTTCATGGATTCCATGACAACCATGGACCTGACCCAAGTAATCCAGGGTCTGACTCATGAGGGTGGTCGCACGCTCGACCTAGTGTTTCTCTCGGGGCAGTGGAGAGATGATCTGAAGAAAAGGGACATAGTCATCACCCCACTGTCATGGTCAGATCATTTCCTACTGAGGTTGGATTTCGCAGCCCCATTCCTCCCCCGCAGGGAGGCGGGACCGACTAGGTGGTTCCGCCCCAGGCGCCTAATGGAACCGGAAGGATTCCAGAGGGAACTTGGGGAAATACCTGAAACCCTGGTACACAATTCGGCTGACTCCCTGGTGGCTGCCTGGAACATCGCAGCATCAGGGGCCTTAGACCGGATTGCGCCTAAGCGACCTCTCCGTGGCAGTGGATCCCGGAAAGCTCCCTGGTTTACCAAGGAGCTCCGGGAGATGAAACGCCAGAAGAGACGTCTAGAGCGCCGCTGGAGAGCCAGTAAGACCGAGCCTGACCGAACACTATTAAGAATTTACATCAGATCTTATTTAGTGGCGATAAGGGCGGCAAAACGATCTTATTTTTCCGCTCTTATTGCGTCCGCAGATTCTCGCCCAGCCGCCTTGTTTAGGGTGACTCGCTCCCTCCTTGCTAAAGGGGGGAGCGAGGAACACTTACAAGGCAGAGCTGAGGAATTCGCTGAGTTTCTGATGGATAAAGTCGCTCAGATTCGGTCGAACCTGGACTCTAGCTGGGCAGAGTCCATAGAGTTGACAGGGGCTAGTCTTAGTCCACCATTATGGGAAGAGTTTGGGCCTGTTTCTCCCGAAGATGTGGACAGAGCTGTGGGGGCGATGGGTACCTCCACCTGTTTATTGGACCCGTGTCCCTCCTGGCTGGTTTCGGCCAGCAGAGAGGTGGCATGCGGCTGGATCCAGGCGGTGGTCACCGCTTCTTTGAGAGAGGGATCCGTACCGCAGTTGTTAAAAACTGCGGTGGTGAGACCCCTCCTGAAGAAGCCTTCCCTGGATCCAGCTGATTTGAAGAACTATCGTCCTGTCTCCAACTTGCCCTTTTTGGGGAAAGTTGTGGAGAAGGTGGTGGTTACTCAGCTTCTGCAGCTACTGGATGAAACAGAGCATCTAGATCCTTATCAGTCGGGTTTCAGGCGCGGCTACAGTACAGAAACTGCCTTGGTCGCTCTGATGGATGATCTCTGGCGGGCCCGGGATGGGGGTAACTCCTCCATCCTGGTGCTACTTGACCTCTCAGCGGCGTTCGATACCATCGACCATGGTATCCTTCTGCATCGTCTCGGTGAGTTGGGGGTGGGAGGCACTGTTTTACGGTGGTTCTCCTCTTATCTCACCGATAGGATGCAGTCGGTGTTAACAGGAGGGCAGAGATCGTCCCCTAGGCCCCTATCATGTGGGGTGCCTCAGGGGTCGGTTCTCTCGCCCATCCTGTTTAACATTTACATGAAACCGCTGGGTGAGATCATCCGCAGGCATGGGGTGCGTTTCCATCAGTACGCTGACGACACCCAGCTGTACATCACCACCCCGTCTGACTTCAGAAAGGCAGTTGATGTAATGTGCCGGTGCCTGGACGACGTTAGGATCTGGATGGGGAGGAACAGACTCAGACTTAATCCCGACAAGACTGAGTGGCTTTGGATATTGCCTCCTAAGGACCATGACAATTGTCCCTCCTTGACATTCGAGGGAGCGAAACTGACCCTCTCGGATCAGGCGCGCAACCTGGGGGTCCTCCTAGATCCACAGCTAAAATTGGATCACCATCTCTCCGCTGTGGCTAGGGGGGCCTTTGCACAGGTTTGCCTTGTGCACCAGTTGCGGCCATACTTGGAGAAGGAGGCTCTACTCACGGTCACTCATGCCCTTGTCACCTCGCGCCTGGACTACTGCAACGCGCTCTACATGGGGCTACCCTTGAAGAGTATCCGGAGACTTCAGCTGGTGCAAAATGCGGCTGCGCGTGCTGTGGTGGGTGTGCCAAGGTACACCCACGTGACACCTGTACTCCGCCAGCTGCATTGGTTGCCCATCGGTCTCCGGGTCCAATTCAAGGTGTTGATCACCATCTTTAAAGCCCTTCATGGCTTAGGACCAGGTTATCTCAGGGACCGCATTCTGCCTCACACTTCCCTTCGACCGGTTAGGGCCCACAGAGTTGGCCTCCTCCAGGTCCCGTCGGCTAAGCAATGCCAGCTGGCGGGCCCTAGGGGGAGAGCCTTCTCTGTGGCAGGCCCCGTGCTCTGGAACCAACTTCCCCCAGAGACCCGAACTATCCCCACCCTGCTGGCCTTCCGGAAAGCTGTTAAGACCTGGCTTTTCCTGCAGGCTGGGGGTAGAGCTTAATCCATTTGAGCTCACCCCCAAGTATGTATGAAGCTGAATGGATATTAAATGTTTTTAAGATGTTTTTAATTTTTATATTTGTTTTTAATGCTTATTTATATTGGTTTCTTGTATTTTTTCTGTTGTACGCCGCCCGGAGTCCTCCGGGAGTTGGGCGGCATATAAGAAACACCAATAAATAAATAAATAAATTAGCAAGAAGAGTTACATATTCTGGTTCGTGATGGGCTGCTTGGCGTAAGCTTTCATATTCCCACATAGCCATTACCTGAGCAGTTGCCTTTCGTTTGGCTAATAGAGATAAGCTATTAGTTATGGCTTTTACAAATATGGGTAGAATACAAGGAAGGATTACACATCCTGCAGCTATAAGTCCTATTAAAGCTACAATTGCTTGCAAGCCTGGGAGTTTGGGAAACCATTGACCGAATATATCTTTGAGGTTCATTCACTTCCAGGTCTGGACTGGAACATGAGCTATTTTGTCCATTTTATTAGTTATTTCTTGAATTACATGTTCACTATCATCTATTTCAATGCAACAGTTGGAGAGATTAAATTTTCCACAAACACCTCCTTCTTTAGCTAGAAGGTAATCTAAAGCTAAGCGATTTTGCATAATATATGTGCGGGATTTAACTCCTTCTACAGCTAACTTGGTTAGACCTAAAACAGTTTCATTAGTAATTATTTCGATTACAGCCTGTAATCTAATTAAACGGTTTAACATATATATTGGGGTTCTATAACCATAGGTACCGTCCTCAGCCCAAGTGGCGGGGACATATACTTGAATAATTCTTTCAGGGGGCCACTCATCATCTTTCCAAGTGCCTATTTTCAGGCCTTCAATTACTGAAGTATCTATGGCTCGTTTAGAACGGATGTTCCCAACTTCATCATATACAGGGACCCCCAATACTTGTCATTGACGAAGAGGCAAGAGGAAAACCCCTGGTTTGATAAGACCTAAAACACAAGATCCACACCAATGAGATGGTAATTGGCTATATGCATATTTTCCACAAATCCAATACATACCATCTGGCGCTAACCATTTGAGGGAATAATTTTGGGGATCCAAGATGTAATGTTTTAATATTTTTACTGATTCTAGGGCTCTTGCTTCATGGGGCGCTTCCTGACCCTTACCTGACCACCATTGACCATTATTCCAGGCGGATAGGCATCTGAGAGCTCCTACCTGTTGGCATCCAGTCATATGGTTCCGGGGGTAACATACAGACCCCACCAAATTAGAAGTCAAGGCCCAATTTCCATCTTTTCCTATTGTAGCAGTGAGGTTTCCCACTTTTTCCATCTCAAGTACTGTGGTATAGTTCAGTTCTTGAGCTTCCCAGGGCCATTTTTCTCCCATATTGGTTCCTCCACATACAAAACAGTTGCTCACGTTTAAAATGCTTGCTACACTTTCTGCTAATTCGACAAATGTGTTTACCACTTTGGAGGGTATTTCTTGGAGATTAAGTTTCTCAATTTCCTGATAATAAGACCAAAATAAACTTTTCTTTCGGCCTATTGAAGTTGTTTTTGTTGTTACTTCTAGTTCTAGCAGCGTACCGGGATCTGATCCCTTCCCATTTATCTGAAATCCCATAATTATGGGTCCAAAAGTGCTTGTTGGAGTGAGGGATAAAATCATAGGATTACATTCGCCCTTTTTACAGTTACTGTTAGCGGTTCCTTTCTTCAAAAATATTTTTAGGGGCCCTACAGGTCCTGTCATCCATGTTGCAAACGAAACACAAGCCCAGTAGGGACAGTAATTGTAGTCAATGTTTTGGCATTCTGCACTACGAGGGCCATTTCTTGCTAAGCAGATATATTTATCATTGAACATATATGTGCGTTCCCAATCTAGACCCCCACAACCCCCTCTGGGAAAACAATTCTTGTTTATAACCGAACAGGCATTAAATTGTAAGGCAACCTGCTGGTTTAATGTTGGAGTTACTACCCTAGTAATTTCCTCTATCCTCCCACAGGCTTTGTGTCTGAGGATAACTTGATAGTCCGTTACTTTGGTAGCCTGTTTTGGATCATAACATTGGATTCCCTGGGAACCATTGCATTGTTTATATGATGTACCATTTAGTGTACAATCTATAAGATCAAAATGTTTACAGGTTTGAGGTACTGAGGTGTGATATACCAACGTGTGGGTAATCTTATTCCCTGTCATAGTAATATGAATGCAATGCTGACATTGTTTGTGTCCAACTATTTCCCCTAGAACCCTTTTTCTTCTTATCTGTTTATGTAGTGGGGATGTATAGGGGTCATAGCGCTCTACATGGGGCTACCCTTGAAGAGTGTCCGGAGACTGCAACTGGTGCAAAATGCAGCTGCGCGAGCTGTGGTGGGTGCTCCCAGATGCACCCACGTAACACCAATTCTCCGCCAGCTGCATTGGTTGCCCATTAGTCTCCGGATCCAATTCAAGGTGTTGGTCGTTACCTTTAAAGCCCGACATGGCTCAGGGCCAGGTTACCTTCGGGACCGCATCCTGCCGCATACCTCCCTACGACCGGTCAGGGCCCACAGAGTCGGCCTCCTCCAGGTCCCATCGACCAAACAATGTCGGTTGGCGGGGCCGAGGGGGAGGGCCTTCTCTGTGGGAGCTCCCTCCCTGTGGAACCAGCTTCCCCCGGAGATCAGGACTATCCCCACCCTGCTGGCCTTCCGGAAAGCAATAAAAACTTGGCTCTTCCGGCAGGCGGGGTGAAAGCGAGACGATACTCTTTTAATTTTTATATATTATATGTTTTTAACTATTGTATTTTATTGCATTTGTACTGTCGAAATGGATCTGAATATGTTGTGAGCCGCCCAGAGTCCCTAGGGAGTTGGGCGGCATACAAATCCATTTAATTAAATTAATTAATTAAATCATAAGTGTTGTTTAAGTGTAAACAAGAGGAGGCATAAGGTAAACTAATAGTCTCACGACCAGTTCTGAGCCTACCTTTTCTTCTTCTTGGCTTTGGTCCTCTTATTGTTTGACCAAATTCTGGGCTTATTTCTGGGATGGGGCGGATAATACAAATCCCCTCCCAACCAGGTTTTAATTGATTTATGGAGGTAACACAGTCCCAACCCCAAAATAAAGGATTCCCACAATCTAGCATTACAGGGGGAGTCCTACCTTTATATGGGGTTTGGGCACACATGCCTTTTCGCAGTATGTATCCCACAAATTGACATACCTCAAGGTTAATTGATTGCCTTGTGAAGCAAGCTTCCTTAACGATCTTGTCAAAGGTTTGAGGGAATTGGCAGGGATGAGGCAGTATTCCTATCCAACAATCAGGCTGTAATGTGAGAGGAGGGTGGCCCTCACATTCCCTCCCACGTCCAACAGTATAAGACTGACTAATGTGGGGCTTATCACCTGGCAGACTCCACTGTCCCAAATTGCTTATGCACACACTATTACCAAGTACCCCACTACTACTTAAAAGAAGTATCAGAAATATGTTCCACCGATCTGCTTCCATCTTCATCCTTTCTTCACCCGTGCGTAAAGAGCCACCTTCCGGGTGAGGCCCAGCAGGGGTTTGTCTTCACCACTGTGCGATGAAAACCTATTGCCGGTAAGGTTTTTACAGAGTGGCCTTGGAGTTACACAATTCCCTATTCTTTTTCCAAATATAAGCAATACACACAATGCAGCCTATTATTACTATTCCTATAGCAAAGAAACAAAGAATAAAGCTTTTAATCATTTCCTCATTTCCTCAGCCTTAGTTTCATGGGATCATCACTTGGTTGAATGTTCCACTGATCATCTGCGGCTTTCTTGACCCGTGTCCAATGGATCCACGATTTAGATTCAGCAATCTTGATAGCTAGTGGAGATGACATGATTACAACATAGGGCCCCTTCCACCGCCCTTCTAATTGTTCCCGTTTCCAATGCTTCACCCACACTCGATCTCCCGGTTGAAACCCATGACATTTAGTGACTAATCTCGGAGGGGATTGCTCAAGTACATAGTTTCTAAGCTTCTCAATTTGTTTATTCAATTCCTGCACCATTTCCATAGCCCATACTCCCCCCTTGTGGCCTAAATCAGGCCATCCTGCTAAACTTCTTCTAAGTAAAGTAGGGGGCCGACTGAACATAAGCTCATATGGTGAGAGCTTATGTTTTCTTCTTGGGGCACTTCTAATTGCATACAGCGCAAGCGGAAGAGCATCGGGCCATTTCAGGTGTGTTTCAGTACATATTTTAGTAATTCTTTCTTTTAGGGTGCGGTTCATTCGTTCACATGGCGCCGCCGATTGGGGATGGAATGCCGAATTAAACCTCCAGTGTACCCCAATAGCTTTTGCCAATGTCTGATTTATATGATGTACAAATTCCGGACCATTATCAGATGAAATATATGTTGGACAGCCAAAACGCGGAATCAAGTCTTTCAGTAACACCCTAGCTACCTCTTGAGCCTTCTTAGTTCTGGTAGGAAAGGCTTCTGGCCATCCTGTATATAAATCAACAATAACTAGCATTGCTTTATAAAATCCACATCTAGGCATGTCTATAAAATCTATCATTACAGTATCCATTGGATACTATGACACAGGTATAGTCCCAGGTGGTAACAGAGGTCCCTGCCTAGGATTTACTTTCGCACAGGTGATACATTGCGATACCACCTTAGCCACGATTCCAGCTAAACCATCAATGTAATAATCACGAGTTAATGCTGCTTCTAATGCCGACTTCCCCATGTGTGTTGCATCATGGGATGACTGGACTAATAGCCAAGTTATTGAATAAGGTACATATATTCGTCCATCAGGAAGAATGTACCACCCCTCCTTTACCATGGCTTTGAGATCGTTCACTCCCTTTGCACATTCTGATTGTGAGTATGAGGGTTTGATATCTGGTGGAATCACTCCTAAATCCATAGCCACATGGATAGAAAGATCTGGTATCGGTTCATTCAACCTGAGAGCTGCAGCTCGTGCTTCAGCATCAGCAGCTCGATTTCCTAAAACAACTCTATCATCTCCTCGTTGGTGTCCTTTGAAATGCATAACAGCCACTTTAGCCGGCTTCTGAACTGCTTCAATTAACCTCTGAATTAAATATCCATGCTGTATATATTTCCCTGCAGAGTTTCTAAAGCCTCTTTCCCTATATACTGCACCGTGTGCATGCAATGTCAAAAAAGCATACTTGCTGTCTGTCCAAACATTCAATGTTTCTCCAGTCGCCCTCTCCAAGGCTCTAATTAACGCCCATAATTCAGCCACCTGCGCACTCTTACCACTCCCAAGGGGTCCACTTTCCACCACTTCATCATCATTAACAATTGCATAACCAGCTACTCACATCCCTTCATGGATGTAACTAGAGCCATCTGTATACCAATCATAATCTGAGTTTGTTAAGGGAATGTCTGTCAAGTCCGGTCGGGTGGAATACACACTTTCTCAACATTGAGAATACACAACTCCTCAAACAACTCCAGGCAAAAAGAAAAGGCGAGTACTGGTAATAGGAGATTCAATCCTCAGAGGAACCGAACCCGCCATCTGTAGACCAGATAACCAATCCAGAGAGGTATGCTGCCTCCCAGGAGCCAAAATCATAGACGGAGCAGAGAAAGTAACTGAAATAATAAAACCCACAGACTATTACCCCCTACTATTACTCCACGTAGGAACAAATGACACAAAAAAGAACTTGAAAGCAATACAGAACGACTATGAGCAACTAGGCAAGAACATCAAAAACCTAGGTGCACAAGTAGTCTTCTCATCCATACTACCAACAAGAGGACAACACCCAGCAAGGGAACAAAGAATCCTACAAGTAAACCACTGGCTAAAAGGTTGGTGTCGCCAAAAAAACTTTGGATTTCTGGACCATGGACTGTACTACCTCCAAGATGGACTTTTGGCAAGGGATGGGTTACACCTCACAAAGACTGGGAAGAATGTCTTCGGAAAAAGACTGGCCCAACTTGTCAGGAGGGCTTTAAACTAAAATCACGAGGGGAGGGTGACCAATCTACAGGATCCCTGGGACCCAACTCCAAGAATGGACCCCAAGCAAACAAAACAAACAAAAACCCAAAAAGGGATGGGGAAGAAAACAAACTCAAACGCCAAACAAGAGACAAAGAAAGAACACCCACAATCAGGCACAAAGAACTCAAATGCCTCTACACAAATGCACAAAGCCTAGGGAATAAACATGGTGAACTTGAAATGTTAATGCACGAAGGTACACATGACATAGTTGGAATAACAGAAACTTGGTGGGACGAATCACACGATTGGAACACACAGATAAAAGGATACAAACTCTACAAAAAAACCAGATCACACAAAAAAGGAGGTGGAGTTGCACTGTATATAAAGGACCACTATGTAGCTACAGAGCTACAAGTAACCAAGGAAGAAAACCCATTAGAATGCATATGGGTCAACATAAAAGAAAAAAAAGAACGACACAACAATAGGAGTTTACTACAGACCACCAAACCAAACAGAAACAATGGACACCCTTTTTACCAACCAGCTAAAGAACATATGCAAGAAAAACAACATTGTAATAATGGGAGACTTCAACTACCCGGACATCAACTGGAAAACCAACTCAGCACCAAGTGAGAAATCTAACAGATTCCTAACCAGCCTAGCCGACAACTTCATTGTCCAAAAAGTGGAGGAGGGAACTAGAGGGGCAGCCATACTGGATCTAATACTTACAAACAGAGAAGAAACAATAGAAGGAGTCGAAGCTGCGGGAACACTGGGCGAGAGTGACCACGTAATACTAAAATTCACCATAATGCAAACACAAATAACTGAACATAACGACACCTATATCCCAGACTTTAAAAAAGCTGACTTCAATAAACTCAGAGAAAACCTGGGAAAGATCTCTTGGACGGAAGTACTAAAGGGTAAAACAACTCAAGAAGCCTGGGAGATCCTGAAAAACACGATCATAAAAGCCCAGAACACCACAATACCAATGAGGAAGAAAAACAAGAAATCCAAAAGGAAACCAGCATGGCTAAACAAAAATCTCACCGATAAACTGAATGAAAAAAAAGATAAATACAAAAAATGGAAAGAGGGGCACATAACCAAGGCAGAGTACCAACAGACAGCCAGAATCTGTAAAGAAACAATCAGGTCAGCAAAGGCCCAGAATGAACAAAGACTCGCAACAAAAGTCAAAGACAACAAAAAAAGCTTCTTCCAACACATTAACAACAAGAAAAAAATCAAAGAAACAGTTGGTCCACTAAAGAGAGAAGACGGCAAAGAAGTAACAGGCAACACAGACAAAGCAGAGCTACTGAACACATTCTTCGCATCAGTCTTCACACAAAAGGAAACTACAGCTCAACTACCCAGCAACACAAATATAAAAAACAGATTCGAAGCAAGACTCAACCTAAGCAAAAATACAGTAAGAGATCACCTATCTGAACTTAACGAATACAAAGCACCAGGACCAGACGGATTACATCCCAGAGTCCTAAAAGAACTAGCAGAAGTCATTTCAGAACCACTGCACCACATCTTCCACAAATCCTGGAACACGGGGGAACTCCCTGAGGACTGGAAAAGAGCTGACGTGGTCCCCATCTTCAAAAAAGGTAAAAAAACAGACCCAGGAAACTACAGACCAATCAGCCTAACATCAATACCTGGGAAAATACTGGAAAAAATTATTAAAAACCAGATCTCACATCATCTAGAAACAAACCAAGTAATAACCAACAGCCAACACGGATTTGTTAAGAACAAGTCATGCCAAACCAACCTCATTTCATTCTTCAACACTGTGACCAAATTAGTAGACCAGCGAAATGCAGTAGACATAATATACCTGGACTTCAGCAAAACATTTGACAAAGTAGACCACAACCTACTTCTTCATAAGCTAGAAAAAAGCGGGATAGACAGCTACACAACCAGATGGATTAACAATTGGCTGACCAACCGTACCCAGCGAGTAGTCCTCAATGGCTCAGTCCACATGGAGAGAAGTAAGCAGTGGGGTACCACAAGGTTCCGTCCTAGGCCCAGTACTCTTCAATATCTTTATAAATGACCTAGATGAGGGAATAGCAGGAGAACTAACCAGATTTGCAGATGACACCAAGCTGGCGGGAGTAGCAAACACCCCAGAGGACAGACTCAAAATCCAGAGGGAGCTCGACAGACTCGAACACTGGGCCCAAACCAATAAAATGAAATTTAACACGGAGAAAAGTAAAATTCTGCACCTAGGTAAGAAGAATCAAAAATACACATACAAACTGGGCGAAACCACACTCAATAGCAGCAATTGCGAAAGGGATCTCGGAGTCCTGGTAGACAGCCAACTAAATATGAGCCAGCAGTGTGCAGCAGCAGCCAAAAAGGCCAACACAGTCCTGAGCTGCATAAATAGAGGGATACAATCAAGGACCAGAGAGGTACTAGTACCACTCTATAAAGCCTTGGTCAGACCACACCTAGAGTACTGCATCCAGTTTTGGTCACCACATTACAAAAAAGACATTGAAACTCTAGAGCAGTGGTTCCCAACCTTTCTAATGCCGCGACCCCTTAATATAGTTCCTCATGTTGTGGTGACCCCCAACCATAAAATTATTTTCGTTGCTACTTCGTAACTGTTATTTTGCTGCTGTTATGAATCGTAATGTAAATATATAATATGCAGGATGTTTTTTCATTGTTACAAATTGAACATAATTAAAGCATAGCGATTAATCACAAAAACAATATGTAATTATGCCAGATCAGAGCACAAGGAATATCATCTTCCACAACAAGTCTACTTCTGTATTTAGACTTGATAACCAACAAGTGTACAGCAATATTTCTCAATCTCAGCAACTTTTAAGGGGCCTGGACTTCAACTGCCAGAATTTAAAGCAAAGCTGGCTAGGGAATTTTGGGAGTTGAAGTCCAGGTATATTCAAGTTGTTGAGGTTGAGAAATTGTGGCCTGCAGTGTTGAAAAACTAGAAATCAGATAAGCTTCCAGCAAAGTAATCCCTGTTTAGTAGCTTTCTCCCAGGACTCCAAAGTTTCAGGAGGCAAAAAAACTCATGATTGGTCCAAAAACATTGCCAGGGTCCCTAAAGCCAATTTCCTCTTTTAAGCTCTTTCTTCTTAAAAATGAGACTGAGAGATGTTAGTACAGGGCTAGCCTGATCATATGGAGCAGGGCGGCGGCGATGAACCATGCTCCGGCACCACCTCCTTCTCCAGTTCCCTTCGACTTAGCTCCTCCTGCCCCCGGTGGTGGCGCCCTCAGCACCGAGGCTGTATGATCAGGCTAGCCCTGCACTAATATCTCTCAGTCTCTCTCTTCCCTCCCTCCCTGTTTGCCTCTTTGTTCGCTGGGTCTCCGCGCCAGCCGAGCGCGAGAGGGCAGACAGACAATTCCGACCCAGCTGTCCTCCTTCCTGCCGTCGTGCGCTGTGAAACTTAACTGGTCATTGGCTGGCCATTCCCTCCCGTGACTCCCTTTCCCTTCGACACCAGTGGGAAGAAACTGCCGCTGCAAGCAGGAGACAGGGGCGGCCACAGATGTCTTAAGCACCGCCTTGTACTCTCCAGCGCGCAATCTTGCGACACCCCGCCCCTTAGCTGATGCCATCAAAGCTCGGCCGCCAGGCATCACAAACTCCTCTCACCGAATGGCACCTCTCCCGACCAATCGGAGGGCTCGGGCGAGTTGAGCCAATATGGCCAGGCTTGTGGCAGTGGGGGGGGGAGCTGAGGATGCCGGGGCGACCCCTGGGAAATGGTCATTCGGCCCCCAAAGGGGTCCCAACCCCCAGGTTGGGAACCACTGCTCTAGAGAAAGTGCAGAAGAGAGCAACCAGGATGATAAAGGGTCTGGAAAATAAAACATACGAAGAGCGGTTGCAGGAACTGAGCTTGGCCAGTCTAGCGAAGAGAAGGACCAGGGGTGACATGATAGCAGTGTTTCAATACTTGAGGGGATGCCACAGAGAGGAGGGGGTCAGGCTGTTCTCTATGGCACCAGAAAGCCAAACAAGGAATAACGGATGGAAGCTGACCAAGGAGAGATTCAACCTGGAAGTGAGGAGAAACTTTCTGACAGTGAGAGCGATCAACCAGTGGAACAGCTTGCCAGCAGAGGTCGTGAGAGCCCCAACACTTGCGACCTTCAAGGGGAGACTGGACTGCCATCTGTCTCAAATGGTGTAGGAACTCCTGCTTGAGCAGGGGGTTGGACTAGATGACCTACAAGGTCCCTTCCAACTCTAATAATAAAAAATCTAATACTTGTAAACAATTATGTTTAAGGTCTACTTCCGTGGGCAAAAGAGTAGCTGGATTCAGCTTATTGGAAACTATCAACCTAACATGAGGGTTTTCTATCATCATAGCCTGATACTTCACCAGTCTTTGACTGCTTATCCACAAGTGTCCTTTTTGGTCTAAGATAGAGTGAATTGCGTGAGGGGTATGTACATTAATGGGGCAAGAAAAAGTAAGTTTGTTACAATCCTGTAACAATTCGGCAATAGCAGCTAAAGCTTTTAAACAATGTGGCCAACCTTGAGCTACCCCATCCAGCTGCTTGGAGAGGTAGGCAACAGGTTGCTGCCACTTACCAAGTTGTTGTGTCAAAACACCTAGAGCCACATTCAATTTTGTGTCCACATACAAGTTAAATGGTTTTTCTAAGTTTGGCAGGGCTAACGCTGGCGCTGTTGTCAAAGCCTGTTTAATCTCTACAAACGCCCGGTTTTGCTCCTCAGCCCAGATAAAAGGGTCCGCGTTGCCCCCCTTAGTAGAAGCATACAAGGGGGCAGCCATCAGGGCGAAATTGGGAATCCAAATTCGGCAGAACCCAGCCAACCCCAAAAATCCTCTGAGCTGTCTTCTGTTTATGGGTGCTGCAATTGCCAAAACTGCCTGCTTCCGCTCTGGTCCTAATGCCCTCCGGCCATGCTCGATGTCATATCCCAAATATCGCACACGTTTTTGCACCAATTGTGCCTTCTTTTTAGAGACCCGATAACCACACTCTAATAATAACACAAATAATGCCTTCGTATTATCCCAACAAGTCTCTTCTGTTTGTCCGGTGACCAAGACATCATCCACATATTGCAACAAAGTATCTCCTTGCTGTCTGGGTACATAATATAATAAATCTCTGCCTAGGGCTGTTCCAAATAAGGTGGGTGAATTTTTAAAGCCGTGTGGTAATCGGGTCCATGTATACTGCATTTTTGTACCCGTAATTGGATTTTCCCATTCAAAAGCGAACAAAGATTGGCTCACTGGATGTATCAGAATGGTGAAAAAGGCATCTTTTAAATCAATCACAGAAAACCATCTTGCTTGTGGGGGGATCAGACTCAGAAGTGTGTATGGATTGTGCACTGCTGGATGTATAGTCACTGTCATGCTGTTAACTATTCTGAGATCCTGAACTGGGCGATAAGAACCATCAGGCTTTTTGATTGGCAAAATAGGAGTGTTCCAAGGCAGGTACCAGAATCCCTGCCTTTAAATATTTTTGAATGCAATCATAAATGGCAGTTATAGCCTCTCTAGAGCAGGGGCATTGTCTAATGTGGACTGGGGTTGCTGATGGTTTAACCTCAACTATGATGGGGTGGTGGTGTGCAGCATGACCAGGGGGGTTGTCCTCAGACCACAATCCTGGCACATCAAACTCCCTCCACTTCTCATCAGGAGTCACTACCGGCCTGACTACCATTAATCTCCACAATGTGTCTGGTTTGTGTTTGACTGTGATGTATTGTTGTCCTTCATCAAAAGAAATAATTGCTCCAAGTTTACTAAGTAAATCCCTACCCAAAAGGGGTACTGGGCATTCAGGAATGTACAAAAACTCATGTTGGATTTCTGACCCTTTGAAAGTGCAGGTTACAGGTTTAAGGACTTGTCGTCCTATGACCTGCCCAGATACCCCCTGCACTTATTTATTTATTCATTTATTTGGTATTCTTATATACTTGTATTTGGTGTGGTCCTGGGGCAGTGATAAGGTTATTGACCACAGATCTCCCTGCCCCTGTATCAACTAGAAATGAAGTATTATGACCCCCAATATTCAAAGTAACCATAGGCTCAGGGGGGGTCTGTTCCAAGCCTGGTCCCCATCAGTCCGTCCATCCAGTACCAGCCAATCCAATGCCCTCCACTTCAGGTTCTCTTTCAGAGCCGGGCATAACCCTTCCAGCCTGTGCATACTGTGGGTTCCATCCCCTAGCCAGGTGTCTGGGTGGACCCCCCCTTCCCACAAAGCCGCGGCCAAAAGGGGACCGACCTCTCACAAACCTTCCCCTCATCATTTGGTGTGGGCATTCCCTCTGCCAATGACCCTCTGATCCACAATGGGCACATTGATTCGGTCCTAGGGTTCTTGTTCTTCCTTGCAATGCCACCACCAAGAACTCCATCTTTTTATGCATACGGGCATCCCTTTCCTTTTTCTCCACCTTGTCCCTATTAACAAAAACCTTCCGAGCCACTTCCAACAATTCTGTGGTGTTCTTCCCTAATGCTCCCTCCAATCTCTGCAATTTCTTCCGAATATCGTCATAACTCTGAGCAATAAATCTCTCATTCAGCATTCTCACATTATCTGGTGCCCGCGGGTCAACTTGCATGTACAACTCATAAGCCTCAATCAGGCGTTGAAGGAAACTCTCTGGACTCTCATCTGCCCCTTGAGTAATCAAAGACGGCTTAGACATATTTACGGGGGGCTTCCCTGCCTTTCTAAGTGCTTCCACAGTCAAATTCTGGTATTCCCGCAACCGAGTCATCTGATCCTGAACTTTCGGATCCCATCCTGGGTCTTGCTCTGGCGCTCGTTCCGCTAATTCTTGTCTCAAATCCTGCACATTCGGAATCCTATCTCTTATAGACCCGCTCACAGCTGCCTTCCATTTCTCCCTCTCTTCCGGTGTCAACAAAGCATTCAACAATTGCTGTATATCCTGCCAATTAGGATTATGAGTTTGCATGATCGTTTGAAACAAATCAGCCATCTCAGTCGGTTTAGCTGACAGAGGCCCATAATGCTGCTTCCAATTCAGCAGATCAGTGGTTGAGAAAGGGACGTACTGAAAACAAGGTCTGTATTCCAGCACTCCCTGTGGATTCAAAACCTGCTGATCCATTTGCCTCAAAGGGGCTACGAAACTCGGTCTGGCAGCAGCTGCCGCTGCTGCCCTTTCAGCCGCAGCAGCTTCCGCCCTAGCAGTCGCCCCCCTGGTCATTGGACCCACTGGAATATCATCTACCTCTCTAGCTTCTTCATATTCCTCCTCACTGAAAGCGCTTTCATCTCCCAATTCCTCCCTTTTTGCTTTCTTTTGTTTTGCTTGTGCTTTCACCTTCTTCCGGACAACTGGGGCAGCGCTATCCACACCTGCAGCAGCCTCCCCCATACCATCATCTGCAGCTCCTGCTCCCAATGCCCCCAGTGGGGGCGCAAGGGGGATCAAAGGCACCGGTGCATACGGCGGGGGATGCAAGATCTCTTCTTCCTCATGTATCAACACCTTTTTCTGGCTGTCAGAGACCTTGGTCTCCGACACCTTCACGTCCTTATATCTCTTGGACACAACTTTCAACTTCTTCCCTCTTGGTCTAGCCACACACAAACGAACCATCTCAGCCTGACATTGCAACAAGTCATCTGCTTTCCCTGCTACAGCATCTGCCCACTGATCTATATATTGAAATTGATTAGGATATTTTTCCTCATTAGCTGCTATCAACGATGAGAGATCGTCAATGATCTGGTTCCTAAAAGTACCCTCAGGGGGCCAGCCAACACCCATGTGTGGCCATTGTTGCTCACACAAATAGCGTAACCTGTCTTTTGTTTCCTTGGGGTAGGGAACCCTATATTGATTATGGTTGAAGTAATCATCAAATCCCTTTAACATGCATTCCAGCGGGGTGCTGGAAACGCTACTACCTCCACCCATCCTAACACGTTGTCACCGGCCGCCAGCCCCAGAACTCACGGCCACTGGACGGAACCGCAGTGACTTACCCTTCCCATACAACCTAACACGGCTTCGTTAGGACACTTGTTCCGAGCCTAAGGGAGAGATCAGTTCCCTTCTTCTATCTTCAAATGAGATAGGTACACTTATTTAATCACATATACTCGCCTGAGACGTCTTGTCCTGGCCAGGATTCAGTTCAGACCTCCTTTCCTTCCCTCAAGGGTTCTTGGACTTGCCGTCAGCACCATCGGCCCCTTGGAGGTGTCACTGCCGTCTCCTGGAGGTTTAAACCCCTGTGGCGCCTGGAGAATGTTCAGAAGTGGCCCCTCCCAGGGTCCAAGGGGTCGGGCAGCCCTCAGCGCAACAGCGCCTCGCTTAACGTCCCATCTGGGGTGCCAGAACTGTTGTAGAAAGAAAGGGACCAGCAAGCTCTTTCCAGGGAAGGAATAGGTTTATTGAATTGCGCAGGTTCAAAGCAAAGAAAAAGGCCTGAACCCCGAATACTAATCAGGGTCCTTCTTTTATACATTGGTTTACGTATGCATTTCCTTTGTCCATTTATGGTATACAATTAGGCAGACATATCTTAAAATATCATAAGGAACTGGGAACAGACAGTTAGGCAAATAATACATATATGCACAGATGTTTCCAGGCTCTGTGGTTTGTCCTTGACATTTTAAGGAACAACAAAAGTTCACACAAACGAATATAATACTGTAGACAAAGCAAAACTAGCTTTCTCATGGTCAGCATATCTAGAAAGGATACATATATTATTAGTGCTGACAGGACAGTTCCTTTTTTGCTTAACTAATGGCTATTAAGATACGCGTCTATATGCCTTGTAACATTGTCCAGACCTGTCAGGCCTGTTTCTGAGGCCTAATGGATTGTTGCCTCTACCTTATAAGACCCTTCGATGCCATATCTAAACAGATATTCCAATTCCTGGCTGACTGCTTCAGCCCATAAATAGCCTTGTTTACATACAGTGTTTACATACAGTGTTAGGCTTTTTGCTTTCATACCCTGATGCTTGAACCATGTAAATTTCTTCCTCTAATTCTGCACTGAGGAATGCTGTGGTTACAGTATATCTTTTTTTTTCTCCATCTCCACATACATTTCCATACATATACTAGAAATCATATTGAAATATGTATAATTATCTATTTCTATCCAATATATCATAAACAAACACCCTAATTTTGCACCTTTGTACTTTTATCACCTGTCTGTTTTCCCCCAATATTTCTTATTACTCCCCTCCATCTCCCTCTCTTCCCTCTACCTTCTTTTCCCTTCTCTCCCTCTTTCCTACTTTCCTCCTCTCCTCCTCACCCCTTCCTTTTCTACTTCCTCTTCCTCCCTCTTATCCCTTCCATGAGTAAATCTAATCATAATTCATTTTTTGGTTGACAGGCAGGTAACACAAATCCCTAACTTCATTTAATCATTGGTGCCACTCTTAGACTTACACCCCCCCCCATATTTATACATATATTGTATTTTTTTCCCTAGGTATATTACTACTATTATAATGCTGCCTCTTTTACTACCTCTTTTTGTCGCCTGAGTCTACTACGTTTAATTTTCCATTTTCTTCTGGTTTAATCGCTATTGCTTATCTTCCAAACATATTCATTTTCATTTGTACCTCATTTCATACATATCCTTCAAATCCATCCTTTTTGTACTTTTGGTTTTGGGCCATACTTCTCCCTTTCCTTAATTTTTATCTTTACCTACTTTATTTTAATTCATTCATCTCTAAATGCCCTAAATTTCTAATCTCTTTTACCTTTTCAAGTCCTCCTCTCACCTTTATTACACCATTTTTCTTATTTTAAATCCTCCTCAATATTTAAATAAAATTTAACCTTACCGCTACAAATCCATCCATTGGCTAACTTCCCGGTATACAGAAACCCACTAATTATCAAACTTTCTTCAACATTAAATCAAGTTTGTAATTTATACAAGTCTTATAAAAAAAATTTTAAATAATAATTATACAAATTTTATAATATTCCAATAATTTCACCTACTATTATATAATTTACTTCCCTTCTTCCTTTCTAAATTCATCATCAAAATTTAATGTTCTCTTTTTGTAATATATAAAAACCTTATATCATGATTAATTATACACAATTAATAATATTGGTGCAATTGAATCTGTTAATATATATCTTATTATCCCTCTTTCTTTCCATTACAAATCTTATATAAAAACCTTTTAAAATAATAATTACACAAATTTTATAACAATTCATCAATTGCACCCCTATAATGTAACTTATTTCCCTTCTTCTCTTTTTTTTTGAATATTATCATATTCCAATCTTATATAAAAACCTTTTACCATAATCAATTATACACAGTAAATAACCTTAATACAAGTAAATCTATTCCCATATGTTTTATTACCCCTCTTCCTTCCCATTAACCTTCCCGTTTTCATCCATTCTCTTTTGGTCTCTCAGAAATTCCACTTCTTGTGGGTTTCCCCCTTTCCTCCCCTTCTCCTAACTTCTTCTTTTTCTTTCTTTTATTTTTATACAAATGCCTTCTTTTTTTTCCTAATTCCTTTTCTTCCTTTTGAGTGTGTTATTTGCTTAAATCTGCTCTCAATTCCTCCTAATCTCTTTTCCCTATTACCCCCCTTATGTTTTGATTGATTCTTCTGAGCCCTATACTCCCCTCTATCAACTCTTTTCTTATCACTGTAAATCCCAGTGTAATCATCATTCTGCTTTTTATTTTCAGTCCCTTTTTTTCAGTGTAGTCTCCTTGTTCCTCATTTTCATTTTCCAACATTGTACATTCTAAGTGTTCTTTATGTTCAAACTTCGTTTCTGTTTTCTTATCACCTCTAATTTCCAAAAGATAGGTTTTTATGTCTTCATGAATGTATTTTAACATCCCAGTTAATTCTTCATACATACATGCCTCCATATTATCAAATTTACAGTTATTAAAATCTTTATTTTTTAGTTGAAGCTTAAATCCATATAGTCTCTTTGTATTTCAGTGTTCTGATCTCCAATTTTAGTCTATTCCATTCCAGTTCAAAATCCTGTTATCTTCTGTCACCAAAACAAGTCAGAGTCAAACACCATAGCACAACACACACTCCTTTCAAGTTCCAAGTTATCTTTGTATACAAGGTCAACCAGCTGTCCACAAATGCTATCTTCTCACAAACTTTTGCAATGTTTTCTTTTAGCCAGCAGATGGCGGTGCCGGTTTCCCGATATAACAAAGCAGTTGTTTTACCGAAATTTCCAAAAATGCTTTAAATTCACATAAATATTTTTTCCAGAACCATTTTTTTCCAAATTTCTCTAATTTCCACCAAGTCCAATTGCAAATATATCAACAAACTTCTTGGGCTTTAATCTTCATTTATTCAACTCTCTATGGTATTCCCAGTTGCTAGATAGCTGCTAGTTTCCGTTCTGGGATATCTTTTACTGTCTCCTTTTAAATCTTCTTTTAACTTTAAATTGGCCAGTCACTCACCCGACTCCAGCACTTTACTTCCACTCCGCTCCTGCTCAGATGCTTTGATCTTCTCCCCCAGGCAATCCACAATCTCTTTTCCAATCGTTCAGTCGCTGCCGCCTTCCTCACTCGTGCCCCGCCCTGCCCCGCCCCATCCCCTGCCCGAAACCCCCCAAACTCCTTCGGCAGCGTTTTGAATCCTGCCTGCGATGAACCCAGAGCAGGCGAGCCAGTCTCCTGTAACTTCGGCTCTTCGGCTTCCAAATCCAGCCTGTAAAGCAGCCGCTCTGGACGTGCGTCTAGGACGCGCGTCTCATGCTGGGGCTTGGTGGGGCGGGGTGGGGCGCGCGTCTTCCTCCCCGGTGCTTCTGGATTTGGAAGCCGAAGAGCCGAAGGTTGGGGGAAAGAAAGACTTCTGCTGCTTCTGCCCCGCCTGCCCTGCCAAGCCCCAGCGCGAGACGCGCGTCCTACCTGGGACTTGTCCCGGTACCTCGGTCGCGTTCTTACGGTGTTCTCTCCACGGCAGCCCGTTCTAAAAGAAAATGTCTCGCGAGTTCAAACTTCTCGAACTCGTGCGACGTTCTCTTTTAGAACAGGCTGCCCTGGAGAGAACACCGTAGGAACATGACCGAGGTACCAGGACAAGTCCCAGGTAGGATGCGCGCCCCACCCCGCCCCACCCGCCCTGCCAAGCCCCTTGGATTTCAAGAAACGTTTCACGTGTGCAGGTTTTGCAGGGGGAGAAAAGGCGAGTGGAAACGGTACCTTTGGGGGCAATCCGAAGCAAGGCGGCTGAGAAAACAAAAACAAAAAAAACCACCAAGGCGGCAAGAGAAATGAGGGGGGTATTTCGCTCTGCCCGGGACTCGCAGGACTTGATATCCCCCCCGCTCTGTCAGATGCTTTAAAAAGGACGGACCATTCCTTCCCCATGCGGGCTTTAGTAGCCGCTGCTGCGCCAAACCCCATGTTCCACTCCCGGAGCAGCGGAAAATCCATGCTCTATGGCTCTGGGTGGTTGGGCGGGGTGTGGGTGCTTGCACGGTGGGAGATAAGAGAAACAAGAATAACTAGAAGTTTGGAGGAATTAGGAGCTAGCTACCAACAGGAAGAGGGGGAAAGAAGAGGTAGTAATGGGATAGCGAAACATGAAGGAGCAAGAGCAAGAACAAGAGCGCAAACGGAAATGCTTTCAAAGGGAATTACAAAGTAATAAGGAGGATGAACAAGAACTTAACCAGGGGCGGGTTCCTAATTTTCTTTACTACCACTCTGTGGGCGTGGCTTATTTTGTGGGTGTGGCTTGCCAGCCATGTGACCGGGTGGGCGTGGGCCTCGGGAGCTTGGCAGCGGCCGGAGAAACGGGGGGGGGATTTCCCACCCGAAACACAGCCCCCCGCAGCGGGAGCAGCAAGACCACGGCAGCGGTTCTTCTAGGAAGCTCCATCCGGCCTGAATGCTTCTCCCCATTCGATGATCCTAGGCTCCTGTTGCCCGTTCCCCCTCCCCTCAGTAGCCTGAGAAGCCTTGAACATGCAAAAATGCCTAGGATCATCACCGCGCGTTCGTGGCTTCTCGGACTGTTGAAGGGAGGGGAATGGAGATAGCTCCTGCTGCCTGTTCTTTCAGCGTCTCATGCGCTCCCTCAGCCATCCTCCCTTGCTTGGACTCACTGTGGGGTAGGAAGGCAGCACATGCACAGTGCCCGAAGCTCGGCTTCTGGGCATGCGCAGAAGAAAATAAAAAAAATCGAATTTTTTTTTTAAATGGCGGCACCCAGGCACCAGCAACCGACCGCACCGGTACTGTGACGTCACCAGTGGGCCGCTACCGGTGCTATAGAGTGGACCGCACTGGTAGGAACCCACCACTGAACTTAACCTATTATCAATAAACATTAATGGATTAAATTCACCCATAAAGAGGAAACGTGTACTGCTAGATCTTAAAAAACAGAACATGGACATAATTTGTATGCAAGAGGTGCATATAAAAAAGAATCTGAAAAACTACTAATCTACCCAAAATTAGGAAAACTATACTGTGCTCTACCACAAACAAAAAAAAGAGGAATTGCAATATATGTAAAAAACCATTTAAATTCAAAATTAATACATGTGGATGAGGAAGGCAGGATTCTTATTGTGGAGATAACAATAGGGGGAAAATGAATATTTTTAGTCGCGATATATGCACCAAATAAACAACAAAAAAAATTCTACTCAAAATTGCATAAAATAGTAACAGAAATAGAATGGAAAAATATATGTATTATAGGAGATTTTAATGCCATAGTAGAAATGGACTACAATTGCACAAATTAAAAAAAACCCAGAAGACAGCTACCAAATACATTTTTTAACATGATCAAGGAATTAGATATAGAAGATGCATGGAGGAAATTGAACCCTCAAAAAAAGCAGTACACGTTTTACTCAAACCCGCATCAATCCTGGTCGCGTATAGACATGGCTTGGATGAACAATGAAATGATAACGGACATTGAATATATTGATATTTTATCCAACAAATGGGCTGACCATCATCCAGTTGCAATAAAATGGAAAGGACGAAGGAAAAAAATATGTCGATGGTCTCTGAACCCAAATATCTTATTGGAAAAAGAATACTATCAAAAAAACTGAAAAAGAATTAGGATTTTTCTTCAAAGAAAATATTAAAGAGCAAACATCAACCCAAAATACTTGGGATACAATGAAAGCATATCTGATAGGGTTAACCATAGCATATACAATAAATAAAAACAAAGAAAAGAAACTTAAATTAGAAGATCTAAATACCAAACTTAGAGAACAAGAAATCCTATTACAAAAAGACCCATCTAATAATAAATACAAAGAGACAAGAGACCTAATAAAACATAAGATTAATTTGGAAACTCAAGAGGAGATAAGTCAAAACATTTAAAAAATGAAGCAAAATTACTTTGAGCACGCAAACAAGCCTGGAAGATGGTTAGCCCATAAACTTAGGAAGGAAAGAGCAAACAGGACAATTCAACAACTTAAAGACGAAGAAGGAAAACTCCACAACGAAATAGAAGAAAAGAAGATGATTATCCAAATTTTCTACGCAACCTTATACGGAAGAACAGAAATTCAACAAGAAGATATTCACGGATACCTGGACACTACAGACTTGCCAATCTTGCCGGAGGAAAAAAGGATAGCACTAAACAAAGAAATTACAATTGAGGAATTAAGAAAGGCCATCAAAAAACAAAAAAACAACAAAACACCAGGACCGGATGGGCTTCCAGCGGAGATATACAAAAAATTTCAAGACACTTTGGAAATAGAAATGTTAGGGCTATACAACGAAGCATTAAATCAGGCCAGAACACCAAAATCATGGGAAGAGACATACATAACGCTCATACCAAAGGAAGAAACGGACAAGACAATAATCAAAAACTACAGACCAATTTCGCTATTAAATTCGGACTATAAAATTTTTTCAACAATATTGGCAGAAAGACTAAAAACAATACTAAATCAAATGATACATTCGGACCAAAATGGCTTTCTTCCAAAAAGACAAATTCGGAATAATACAAGAATAATAATGAATGTGTTAGAATATTACGAAACTTATTCAAATCAACAATTGGCACTAATATTTATCGATGCACAGAAAGCCTTTGATAATTTGGATTGGAAATTTTTTATTACACAACTAAAACATATGCAATTCGGCGACAAATTTACCAAAACAATAGAAACCATATACTCAACGCAAGAATCCTAATTAATGGCGACATGAGTGATTCAATAGAAATAAAGAAAGGCGTAAGA
This sequence comes from Diadophis punctatus similis, assembly GCA_023053685.1. NCBI lineage: Eukaryota > Metazoa > Chordata > Lepidosauria > Squamata > Dipsadidae > Diadophis > Diadophis punctatus. The sequence continues at coordinate 288,747 of JALIGW010000070.1, read as the reverse complement.
CAAGGATGTCCCCTATCCCCCCTACTGTTCATATTCACACTAGAAACCCTGCTAAATCAAATTAGGAAAAACCCAAACATTGAAGGATTGAAAATCAAGAAAGAAGAATATAAAATACAAGCATTCGCAGATGATATGGTTTTCATCCTGGAAAACCCCCAAAACTCTGGGCCCAAATTTTGAAGGAAGTCAAAAAATTTGGAAAAGTGGCTGGTTTAAAAATTAATAAAGACAAAACAAAAATAATAACAAAAAATTGCTCACAGAAGCAAGATAAGAAATTAGAGGAACTATTAGGGATTCAAACAACCAAAAGAATAAAATATTTAGGAATTTGGATAACAGCCAACTGTACAACAATAAAAGAAGATAACTATATTAAACTATTACATAAAATTCAAAAAGATTTGGAATCATGGTCAAAATTACAAATCTCTTTAATTGGAAAAATAGCCACAATTAAAATGAACATCCTACCAAAACTGCTCTACTTATTTCAAACAGCTCCAACAAAACTAGGGAAATTTTTTTACACGGATTTAGAAAAATTAATAATGAAATTTATTTGGTCAGGAAAAAAAGCAAGAATTAAAAAAAAAATTATTACAAGACAAAAGAATAAGAGGCGGTTTTGGATTGCCAGATTGGAAATCATATCATCAAGCAGCAACAATAGCATGGATAAAGGAATGGGTGACACTCACAAACAAAAGAATTTTAACAATTGAAGGACACGATCTACAAATTGGCTGGCATAATTTCATCTGGGAGGGAAAACACCAAGTACATAAATATTTTCAGAGACATACCATTAGAGGAACACTGTTAGAAGACTGGTTAGAAATTAAACATAAGCACTACATTCAAATGCCTAAATGGATATCCCCAATGGAAGCCCTAATCTATCCCAATCTGTTAGATTTGAACAAAAAAATTACATATAAGGAACTACTTGACGAACACAACAACTTAAAAACAAGAGAGAAATTGGCATCACAGGGAAAAAAGATTGATTGGTGGCCATATTTACAAATTCAAAAAAAATACAAAAAAGACATATCACAATTCGGCTTCCAAGAAAAAGACCAAGATTTGGATAAAATTTTATTAGGCTCAGAGGAAAAAATAATATCAAAATTATATAATTTTATACTCAAGGTAAAAATGGAAGAGGAAATAGTAAAAGAGGTGATGATAATATGGGCACAAAATTTTGGCTACAATATTGAACTGGACCTATGGGACAAAATATGGAACCAAAACTATAAAATGACAATGGGCACATCCTACAGAGAAAACACATACAAAATGTTTTACAGGTGGCACCTACCCCCGGCAAGATTGGCAAAAATGTTCCCTCATTTGTCACCTAAGTGTTGGAAGTGCAAGCAAGAGTATGGAACATATTACCACATGTGGTGGACGTGTTCAGAAATTAAGAAATATTGGAAAAGAATACAAAATTGGATTGAGGACATAACAAAACAAACCATAGAACTCAAATCGGAAATTTTCTTATTAGGAATAATGAAAACAAAAATAAGCAAACCGGTCCATTATCTCATACTTCACATAATTACTGCAGCTAGAATCCTGTATGCACAACACTGGAAAACCGACATAATACCTACCAACACAATGTTAATAACCAAGATATTAGACTGTGCAGAAATGTGTAAACTAACAATTAAACTACAGGATAAAGAAGATTCAGAATATTATAAAATTTGGGATAACTGGTACAAATGGATGGAAAATAAACAAACAAAATAAACAAACTTAATGTGATAAGGGTGATGAATAGAACAAATAAATTAAAATAGATTGATGATAAACTAGGAAAGTAACAAATGAGATATCAAAATGATAACAATACGCAAAAGCTGTAATATATATGTATAACTACTATTTTCTATTTTAATGTATGTAATTTTTTTCTTTTTTTCTTTTTTATGTATATATATACCTAGATTACATTGATTATGAAATTATATAGTGATATATAAGTTTGATTTGTATATAGATACATATATATATATATATTTCTCTTTTTTGTATATCTTTTTTGTATGTTTTCTTTTTGTATTATGTCTTTTTGTATATTTTAAAATAACTTAATAAAAACCATTAAAAAAAAGAGATCTCAAGGCACCCAGGCACGTTTTCACATGCGTGCGCGCGCACACACACACACACTGCAGATTAGGCACCCTCCCCTCTGGAAGAATCCCCTTTTCTCCCCCTGCAAAACCCGCACACGTGAAACGTTTTTTTTTCAAAAAAGTTTTTTATTTTTTCCTCCACCACTTTTACAGTTCAATAAACATATACCTTAAATTATTACAATAAACTACACAGTTTTATATTTATACTCCATCATTCAAAAGTCAATATCTTATACATACGCTTATATCATCAATCATCAGTCTATTCTGCTTTTTTCCCCCGTTGCACTCCCCCTCTCTACCTCCATCATCTCCTCCTACTTTCTTACTCCTTCACTCCTCCTCTACTCTCTCTACTCCTTCTCTTCCTCCCCTTCTATTTCCTCTTACACCCTCTTAGCCTTCCCCTGAGTACTCTTTTATCCTCTTATGTTTAACAGACTGATGATACAATCTCCAGTTTAGACTCTTCATATCCCTTCTAAGAAAAAAATTATTTATTTTCATATCATTTCTTTATATATAATACTTTGTTTCTAGGTATATACTGTTAACTTCATCTTACCTCCACAAAAAAAAGAAAAAAAAAGAAAAAAAAAGAAAATCTAATTTTGTCATCTGGGATATTCACCAATTATTTTTTCAATTCTACTCCTAAATTCTTCGCTGTTAATTAATTTCCAAATTAGTTATTATTTTCCTACTTGTTAATTTTAGGCCAAATTGCTTCCTCCACTTTTTTGTCTCTTTATTCATTGTTTATATATTTTTTCCTCTATTTTATCACGAACTAAGTGCCCAATTATACATTCCAATTTCTTATATTAGTCATAAAATTTCTTCTTTGGTTATTTACACTCAGATTAAACATTTACCACTTGAAATGTATGGTTTTTAAATTTTAAATTTGAACATATCTCATGTCTAAAAATAATGATACACAATCATAATATGTTTTTTCGCTTACTAATCATCAAAATTCTTTCTGAGTTATTCAATTTAGGTATTCAACTCTTAAAATAATACATTTTTTCCTTTTAAAGTTTTTCATTTGAACAAATTTCATATGTAAAAAAAAGAGTACACAATCATAATATATCTTTTAAGCTCTAATATTCATATTTATCATTCATACTTCTCATATTGATTAACATTATTTTATCTAAAATATCAAATCTTTTAATTCATTAAACAATATTAATCTATATATAAAGGGACAGAAACATTTTTTAACTCTTAATAAAATAATAACTCTAAATAAAAAGAAAAAACATTTCCATAACATTTCAATGTAATCATCCATGTAATCATCCATTCCCTTTTAGTTTCTCGACTAATTCATTTATATATATATATATTTCCTCCACTCCATCTGATTAAATTCTTTTTCCTCTTTCTATTAATTTTATACCAATAAGTTCTCTTTCCCCACGCTCTTTTCCTCCCTCTTAAAATTACTTTCTGTGTATATCTAATTTTTTCCATTCTTTTTTCCGTTTTATGTATCTCAAAATCCTTATCATCAATCTGAACATAGTTATTCTTAATATCATCTCTATTATCATTGTAACTGTTATCTATATCTCTATTTTCACTGTTAAACCCAGTGGAATAATTGTCATTAACATAATCATTAATCAGCATTGCATTTTCAATATTATTACTCTTTTCATCATCATTTATAATATCTTCATCACTCTTCTTTTTTTCTTCTGTTCTCTTATCCGTTTTTTCTTCCATTTTGTTAAGGAATGAATTGCAGAGTCCAGGGTTTACGTAGCGGAATGGGTGGTTGTCGTTTGATATAGTCAATAAGTGATAACGTGTTGTAGAAAATAAGCTTTACTTAAAATAAACAGCACAATAACATAAACAGTCCGTTCTTTACTTATCTCTAGTAGAATATCTTGAACTTCTTTGTACGTTATATTCAGAAATCTTTAGTCCTTCACACACAGTGAGCAATAAACAATCAAGCAAACCTCTCTCTTTCTCTCTGTCAAGCCAAGCTGCGTGCACTCCTCTGCATATGCGCTTTCTTGCTCCCTCTTTATAGTCATTAGCAAACAAACCTGGATTCACTTAAAGCAACAATGACATATTCTACAAACTTGGATTTACAGTTTTACTTTTTTTATATTAGGAAACCCAATCTGGTTAGTCATAACCTTAACATTCTCCCCTTTGGGTTTTCTAATTCACAAATCAATCCTTTACATTTTTACATTTAGTTTGTCACAACTTTCTTTATGTCGTTCTATACTTTGAGCTTTGGTAAATTGGTCTGCTATATTAAGTTCACTTTCACAGTATACCAATTTAATCATTCCATTACTTACACTTTGGCGTACATTTAAATACCTTAGATCTGTGTGTTTTGATCTAGTCTTTACCCCTATATTCGTAGCCATATTAATAGCAGCCTGATTATCCTCATAAACAATAATTGGTTCTTTTACAGCAATACCAATATCTTTACACACTTGTTTACAACAAATCAACTCTGTACATAATAAAGATAAACTTGAAAATTCGACCTCCATTGTGGATAGGCTAATATGCTGCTGTCGAATTGATTTCCATCCTATTAATACATTTCCTAGTAACACAACAATACCCGAAGTTGATTTTCTAGTAATATGATCTGTAGCAAAACTTGCATCTGCATATGCTGTGAGATTTAACTCTTCTTTCGGTTCTAAATATAAAGCATAATTACTTGTATGTTTCAAATACCGCAGAATTCTTTTAGCAGCTTTCCAATGATGTTCATTGGGTTCCGCATTATGTTTTGCTAGTTGATTAACGCTATAACTAATATCTGGTCTGGACCAGTTAGCTAAATATGAAAGACTCCCCATTAGTCCCTGATACAGTTGTTTATCTACTTTTCCTTCCTGTATCTCGCTAGAGTTAAATTCCATACTCATCGGTGTATTAGTACCTTTACAATCTTCCATATTGTATCTTTTTAATAAATCATTTATCTTTTTCACTTGAGATATTTTAAATCCCATATCTGTCTTCCTTATATCGAGACCTAAATAATTTTGTATCTCACCCAATTCTCTAATTCTAAATTTTTCTTTTAACTTCTTTATAACTTCTTTTACCTCATCCTGAGTTTTAGCAACAATTGCGATATCGTCTGTAAAAAGCAATAACAAAACAATTTGCCATTAATTTCTTTTCTAAATAAACATGGATCTCCTAATCCAGCACTAAATCCCATCTTCAATAATTTTTTTACGATATACTGATTCCATTCGTATCCAGATTGTTTCAATCCATACAGACTTTTCTTCAGTCTCCAATAACCTTTGTTATTTCTACTATTCAACCCATCTGGTTTCCTCATAAAAATCTTATGCTGCAAATCTGCATGCAAATAGGCCGTTTCAACATCAATATGATGAACAATACATCTATTTTTTCCTGCCCATACTAATGCAGCTCTCAAAGTGCTAGCTTTCAAGCTTGGCGCAAATACTTCATCATAATCACTTGGAGTTTGCCCAAATCCTTGAGCCACTAGCCTAGCTTTATAAGTTACACTACCATCACTGGCAGATTTTATTTTATACACCCACTTACACCCAATAGCTCTTTCTCCTTTTGGCAAAGCAACCTCTTCATACACACCTAACTCTTCTAAAGATTTTAACTCTTTATTCATTGCCTCTTTCCATAATACTGGCTCTTCTTCATTACATTTCTTAATATCAAAATAGCTAGAAGGTGCTAATCCAACTGGACAAACTATATTGGCTTGATACCTATCTGGTTCTCTTCTAACTCTACTTCCTCTTCTTGGTAATGTTCTGCCACTGGTCGATGGACTATTACTACTATCTAGTTCTGTTTTAATCTCCCCTATCGAAGGTTCTTCTTCTTCTAATGAAGATTCCTCCTCCAATATTTCTTCCTCTTTAATAATATTCTTATCTATATATCTCCTAGTAGTATTATCACTGAATAGAGGAGTTTCAATTACAATACTATCTTTCTTCTCTTCCTGCTCTACATTGCTCCAACATGTATTTTCCAGAAACTTAGCACTAGCACTTCTATAAGTATTCCTAGTGCCTTTATCCCAGAATCTGAACGATCTATGGTTTCTGTCATACCCTACAAAATATAATAATCAAGCTCTATGCTGACCTTTTCTTCTTAATTCTGATGGTATATGAACCCATGCAGGAGTTCCAAAAGTATGAAGATAACTAAGTTCAGGTTTTCTGTTGTACCATCTCGTGAATGGAATTTCACCTGTAGTAGCATTGACAGCATTGTTAATTATGTGAGTGGCACACATAACAGCTTCACCCCATAACATGTTTGGTAAACCAGAATCATTCAACATCGTTCTCACCATTGCTTGCAACGTTTGGCCTCTGCGTTCTGCAATAGAGTTGTGGGTAGGTCGATAAAGTGCTATCTTTCTATGGTCTATTCCAGCATTTCTCAATAAATTAACAAATCTATGGTTTGTAAATTCCGTACCATTATCAGTGATCACACTTATAACTTTCCTGTTCTGTTTCCTATCAACCATATTTAACCAGCTTGAAAAACAATCATAAGTTTCTGTTTTTGTTTTCATTAAATAACAAAAACCAAATCTGGAATAATGATCTATTATGTTCAAAATATAACGGGCTCCTCCCATACTAGGTGTCTTTGGCCCAATCAAATCAACAAATACAGCTTCTAGAGGTTTTGTAGTCTTAAAACCATTAATTCTATTTGCAGGAGTTACTTTGCTCTTCTCCTGATTACACGCTTTACATTCTACATACTTGGAACATGGCTGTAATCTTATTCCATTAGCCAACTCTGCTGTTCTTTTCAATAATTTATAATTTAAATGTCCCATCCTTCTATGTAATAGATGAACACAATTATCATGTGGTTTCTTATTATCATATACAGTATTGGCTATATTGCCTTGCTTGTTATGTAGCACAAATAAACCACCTTCTGATTTCACTGTAATCACTTTGCCCTGTTTTTCTATTAAACAAGTATTACTTTTAAAAGTTACAGTGTAGCCAGCCTTCACTAACACATTAACAGAAAGTAAATTATAAGTTAGTTTTGGCATATATAACATAGGCAATATTTCATTGATTCCCACACAATGAGCTTTCCCTTCTCCATTAGCTCTCATTCTCCAGCCATTAGCCAAAGCTACATATTGTCTGCTTTTAAACATTTTTACAAACAATTTCCTATTGTTAGTGATACATTGGGTAGCTCCACTATCTATTACCCATTTATCATTCCTTGCTGTACTTCTAACTGTATGCATAATAAATCCTTCATTTTGTTTGTTAATTTTTCTACAATAACGAGCTATATGCCCTTGAGCCCCGCAATTATAACATTTCTTAACATAATATGCATCTGAAGATCTTCGTTCTTCATCTTTATTCTTCTGCACTCCTGATCTCATTACCCTTCTGTCCTCTTGTCGTCTTGACTCTTCAAGCAATCTCCCTGTTATCCCAGTTAATGTTAGTTCCTCTCTGGGCAACACTTCAAAGGAAGATACGTAGTTGTTGGAGCTTTCACTATCACGCACATAAATCTGTTGTAATTTATTCCAACACCTAGCAGCCGATTCTTCTTGCCTAACATGGACAAGTTGCTGATCTTTCAGTGTTAGAATGATTATACTCAAAGCTCTCTCATTGTTGCGGTTGAAATCTTCAATCTTCTTTGCATCATCATCGTCAGCAGGATCCAAAGTAGATATATCAGGAGGATTATTAACTGCATTCCACAGTCCTTCATTTCTCAATAGCATTTTGCATTTTGTTGACCAGGATACATAGTTTGTACCATCAAGCTGTGTTATCATCGATAAATATGTAGATCTTCCTTGTGCCATTATCAGTTCTTCTACACGTCACTTCTCTGGAATAATTAGAACTCAATATCTTGCCAACAACACACCACTTATAGATAAGGTTACTGTTCTGGCCCTTACTACTCCTCTGGCACCAACTACTGCTCTGGCACTGGGCCCATAACCAATGTTAAGGAATGAATTGCAGAGTCCAGGGTTTACGTAGCGGAATGGGTGGTTGTGGTTTGATATAGTCAATAAGTGATAACGTGTTGTAGAAAATAAGCTTTACTTAAAATAAACAGCACAATAACATAAACAGTCCGTTCTTTACTTATCTCTAGTAGAATATCTTGAACTTCTTTGTACGTTATATTCAGAAATCTTTAGTCCTTCACACACAGTGAGCAATAAACAATCAAGCAAACCTCTCTCTTTCTCTCTGTCAAGCCAAGCTGCGTGCACTGCTCTGCATATGCGCTTTCTTGCTCCCTCTTTATAGTCATTAGCAAACAAACCTGGATTCACTTAAAGCAACAATGACATATTCTACAAACTTGGATTTACAGTTTTACTTTTTTTATATTAGGAAACCCAATCTGGTTAGTCATAACCTTAACACATTTGTACTTCATTTTTTCCTGTCTCAAATGCTCCAAATACAGATCTTCTAAAGTTTTCAAAAAGGTCCTTCATAAATTCAGCCAATTCTTCATAGTCAATTCTCTCCATCTTTAAGGTCTCAGTTTGTGGGTGGAATATCAGAATCTAATGCACTAATATGATATAGCCTACACCTAACTAGGCAATGTGGGTGGACTATCAGATGCCAAGAATGTGGAATGTCCTTTGGCTAATATATGATATAGCCTACGTGCTTAACCAGGCAACTCACTCCTTTGATTAGTTTAAAGAAATACCGTATTTTTCGGAGTATAAGACGCACCTTTTTACCCTCAAAAAGAGGGTGAAAACTTGGGTGCGTCTTATACACCGAATGTAGCCCCACCCAGCCACCCCCACCCTTTGGCCTCTGCCTGCCAGCAATTTACCTCTTTGCAGCAAACAGGGCAAAGCACAAGAAGAGCACAAGAAGAGATAAACTGCCTCCCGACCTACAGCTGATGGAGGCTTGCAAGCCACGTGGTAAAATGAAACTGAAACTACGGTGGCTGTGATAAGAGATATTGCTGGGAGATAAACTGCTGGCAATATTAGACTGCTGAAATTGCAAGAAGGCAAGCTAGAGCTGCTGTGGCTCAGCAATAGAGCTCTTGCCTCACAATCAGGAGGTTGTGAGTTCAACCGAGTTCTGGGCAAAGACAGATCTGATCTGATCAGAACAAGCATACCCAGAGAGAAGTCAGATCTCAGAACAGCATACCCAGAGAGAGAATGGGTCTCTGAACAGCAGAGGCTTTGCAGCCCAGAGAGAAGGTCTTCTTAGCCCGGAACTGCTTTGCTCAAGAAACCATGTGTCCGTGTCTATGATTACTACATCTGGCGCCCGAACAGGGACATCTTCAGAAGCCTCCACCCTGCTTATCATTCATCTGGAACAGACCCCAAAGGTGCACCTACGTCCTCTAAGGACCCCTCTTCGTGGTAAGTATGGGCAGTAGTTTATCTCATGTGCAGGAAAAGCACGTTCAGGAACTTAGGTACTTAGTACAGAAAACAGGCAGGTCCGTTTCTGATACTCAGCTTAGGAACCTAGTAAATGAGATAGGAAAACAATGTCCTTGGTATCCTGAAAGTGGATCTCTAAAGCTCAGAGATTGGGAAAGGATAGGCAAGACATTTCATTCAGAGCCTCGTGCAGCAATAGAAATACTGCAATGCTGGCATCAATGTCATTATGCTGTTGAAAAGAATAGTTCATTAAATCAGGTGACAGCAGAACTAACTACAGATCTCCCTCCTTCATATAGTACTTTGCAAATTGTCCTTCCTAAGGCAATAATATTATCTCATGAGTCTTCTCCAGTAGTAAAAAATACTGGTCTGATTCAAAAAATGCAAGAAGAGGAAGAATTAGAAAAAGATCAAGGTGATTCTCATGAAATTGTTCAAATGCTTGCTGTTTGTCCAGTTAATGTAGATGTTAAAATTGTTCTTCCTGCACCAACTTTGCAAATTTCTTCTGAATGTGACTTTAAGGATTTTCAGAAAGTTTCTTCTGCTGGTAATCCGGCTCAAACTGTTTCAAGTATTCAACAGAAACCTAATGAAGCATACACTGATTTCATTAAAGAAAAAGCTGCTTCTGAATGCAGGAAAACTATCATAGGAAAGGATCCTGAATTGGCTGAAATGATTAAAATTTGGCAAGATATAGGTTCTCCTAGTCATCAAAATAATTTGTTAGCTGCAGCCATGGGGCAAAGTAACAAACCCCAAGGAAATTTTTACAACTGTGGTAAACAGGAAAATTTTAAGGAAAAATGCAGAGCTTCTGGCAGAGGTAATAATTCTCAGAAAAGTTCCATGTCTGGAGTAACCTAAATTGAATGTCTTATCTGGTACAGTCTTCTCCCCTATGGATTAAATGTTGCACCAAAATGAAAAAATTCAGCTACAAGCTAAAAAAAAATTTCTGTACCTAGGACATAAGATGTCTCAATCTTATGCTGCACCAGTTATCCCACAATTATTATTTTAATTCAGTTACAACAATTGCTGGGAACTATTAATTGGGTACGCCTTTCTTTAAATTACCTACCGTATTTTTCGGAGTATAAGACGCACCTTTTTACCCTCAAAAAGAGGGTGAAAACCTGGGTGCGTCTTATACACCAAATGCAGCCCCACCCAGCCACCCCCACCCTTTGGCCTCTGCCTGCCAGCAATTTACCTCTTTGCAGCAAACAGGGCAAAGCACAAGAAGAGCACAAGAAGAGATAAACTGCCTCCCGATCTACAGCTGACAGGCTTGCAAGCCACGTGGTAAAATGAAACTAACTACGGTGGCTGTAATGTGACAAATTGCTGGGAGATAAACTGCTGGCAATATTAGGCTGCTGAAATCAAAAGGAGGCAAGCTATAGTTGCTATGGCTCAGAGATAGAGCTCTTGCCTCACAATCAGGAGGTTGTGAGTTCTATCCTAGGTAGAGGCAGATTCTGTTAATATGTTATTTTGTTAAATGTTTGTAGAGTGTTCAAATTATTAGACTTATTTTTTAAAGACTGCTTTATTATTGTTCTAGACAACTTAACAAAATGAAGAAGCTTTTTAAATAAATGTTTGCTCTGAAGAGGCCCAGTGCTATTGTATCTTCTTTTAAATAGCAGAGAATACTTCCAGAAAGCCACATCAATTTTAAAGATCTGTAAAAGTATAATCTGAAATGTCCTGTTTTAGTATTAAGTATTAGTATTAAGTATTAGTATTAAAATAAGCCAGCTGAGAAACCCTGACTTAGTCATGTTTGGAGTAGATGTATTTAAATAATTGGGAGGAGTTAGTGTGATTACATTTAAGAAAACTTTCTGGGATTAATATACTGCCATAAATGTACATTTCTCCAATTCTTTGCCATTTCTATGGGTCAGGCACACATGCACAGAAATACATAGCAGTGTATATCATCTCTACTGTTTGCTGTTTGGCAAATTGCTGGGAGGCAGAGGCCTTTTTTCCTTGTTTTCCTCCCCCAAAACTAAGGTGCGTCTTATACTCTGGTGCGTCTTATACTCCGAAAAATACGGTACTTCTCTATTAAATTCATTATTTACATTATGGACTAAAGTTAAACATCCTAGTAATCTTATCTCAATCCCTCAGAAAGCTAATCAAACAGTTCAAGTGATACTGCAGTTGTTTGGGATTGCATTCAAAATACCTATTATCTTTGCTTCCTTTTGCCACAGTCATTTTACTTCTGTTTGCAGATCTTAATATTTTGTGATTTTTTTCATGAAATTCTGTTCCTTTATTTTTTCTCATAAATATTTTCATTTTCATAGGTATTTTCCAAAATGCAAGGTTTTAGTTTATTTGCTTTTGCCAGCACCTACTGGAAGTATTGGCTGTATTATCCTTGCAATAAATTTATCTTGTAGAATCATTATATTTATCTCATGGTTGTCATCAAAATATTTATCTTTATACTCAGGCTTTAGCTGAGCTCTGTGCAACTGGTCATAGCTGAACAGTTGCTAGAGTTTGTCAGGATATTTTTAAAATCATTTTATTTATTTTATTTATTTATTTATTAAAATTTCTATGCCGCCCAACTCCCGGGGGACTCTGGGCGGCTCACAGCAGATATAGAAACACATAAAAAACAATTTTTAAAAGGAGCCATATTAAAATACTATCCATTAAAAAACAAACTTTCATTCATACCCTGCCTGCCGGAAGAGCCAAGTTTTTATTGCTTTACGGAAGGCCAGTAGGGTGGGGATGGTCCTGATCTCTGGAGGGAGCTGGTTCCAAAGGGAGGGGGCTCCCACAGAGAAGGCCCTCCCCCTAGGTCCCGCTAGCCGACATTGTTTGGTCGACGGGACCTGGAGGAGGCCGACTCTGTGGGCTCTAACCGGTCGTAGGGAGGTATGCGGCAGGATGCGGTCCCGAAGATAACCTGGCCCTGAGCCATGTAGGGCTTTAAAGGTAACGACCAACACCTTAAATTGGATCCGGAGACTAATGGGCAGCCAATGCAGCTGGCGGAGGATAGGTGTTACGTGGGTGCATCTAGGTACACCCACCACAGCTCGCGCAGCTGCATTTTGCACCAATTGCAGTCGCCGGACACTCTTCAAGGGTAGCCCCATGTAGAGCGCATTGCAGTAATCCAGCCGTGAGGTGATAAGGGCATGAGCGACTGTAAGAAGTGCCTCCTTCTCCAAGTAGGGTCGCAATTGGTGCACAAGACGTACTTGTGCAAAGGTCCCCCTAGCCACAGCTGAAAGATGTTGTTCCAATTTTAGCTGTGGGTCTAGGAGGACACCCAAATTGCGGACCCGTTCTGAGGGGGCTAATTTCTCCCCCCCAAGAATCAAGGAGGGACAGTTGGTCGAGTCCTTAGGAGGCAATATCCACAGCCACTCAGTCTTGTCAGGGTTAAGCTTTAGCCGGTTCTTCCCCATCCAGACCCTAACATCGGCCAGGCAGCGGTCCATTACGTCTACGGCTTCCCCAAATTGAGACGGGGTGGAGATGTACAACTGGGTATCATCAGCATATTGCTGATACCTCACCCCGTGTCGTCGGATGATCTCACCCAGCGGCTTCATGTAGATATTAAACAGGATGGGCGAGAGGACCGAGCCCTGTGGCACCCCACATAGTAGGGGCCTAGGGCTCGACCTCTGCCCCCCTGTCAACACCGACTGCGTCCTGTCAGAGAGGAAGGAGGAGAACCACTGCAAAACAGTGCCGCCCACCCCCACCTCTCCGAGACGACGCAGAAGGATACCATGGTCAATGGTATCGAAGGCCGCTGAGAGGTCAAGTAGCACCAGGATAGAGGAATAACCCCCATCCCGGGCTCGCCAGAGATCATCCATCAGGGTGACCAAAGCCGTTTCCGTACTGTAACCGCGCCTGAAGCCAGATTGAAAGGGATCCATTTTTCCTATTTCTAAATTTGAATTTGCATTTCAGACAGTTTTGTCTTTTCAAATAGCTGTAGAATAGAATAGAATAACAGAGTTGGAAGGAACCTTAAAGGTCTTCTAGTCCAACCCCCTGCCTAGGCAGGAAAGCCTACATCACTTCAGACAAATGGTTATCCAACATCCTCTTAAAAATTTTCAGTGTTGGAGCATTCACAACTTCTGAAGACAAGCTGTTTCATTGATTGTTTTAACTGTCAGGAAATTTCTCCTTAGTTCTAAGTTGCTTCTCTCCTTGATTAGTTTCCACCCATTGCTTTTTGTCCTACCCTCAGATGCTTTGGAGAATAGTTTGACTCCCTCTTCTTTGTGGCAACCCCTGAGATATTGGAAAAGTGCTATCATGTCTCCCCTAGTCCTTCTTTTCATTGAACTGGACATGCCCAGTTCCTGCAACTGTTCTTCATGTTTTAGCCTCCAGTCCCCTAATTATCTTTGTTGCTCTTCTCTGCACTCTTTCTAGAGTCTCAACATCTTTTTTACAGCGTGGCGACCAAAACTGAATGCAGTATTCCAAGTGTGGCCTTACCAATGCATTATAAAGTGGTATTAATACTTCATGTGATCTTGATTCTATCCCTCTGTTAATGCAGCCTAGAACTGTGTTAATTTTTTTGGCAGCTGCTACAGACTGCTGGCTCATATTTAAATGGTTGTCCACTAGAACTCCAAAATCCCTCTCACATTTACTACTATTGAGCAAGGAACCACATATACTGTACCTGTGCATTTTGTTTTTCTTGCCTAAATATAGAACCTTACTTTTTTCACTATTGAATTTTATTTTGTTAGAAAGCCTTAGATTTCGTAGGAAAAATTACTTTTAATCTTCCCAAAGATCCTTGTCTTACTTTAACTATTTCTGCACCTTTACAATTGATTAATTTACAATCATTTATATCTTTGAAAAATGCTCCTACCATTTTCACAGATGAAGGAAAGAATCGAGAAGTGATTGCTTTTCAGGATGATTTTTCCCTGGAATGGAGAATTCAGTACACTCTTCCTCAAACTCTGTCATTTTAGCTTTTAGCAATTTTCTTATAAGTGCTGTTAACATTATTTCTGATTCTCATTATGTCTGTAAATTAGTTCATAATCTCCCTGGAAGTTTATTTAGGATTGATGCGGGGGGGGGGGGGCATGGCAAGGCAATGGCCAGATCCTTAGAACAGAAGAGAAGCCGGCTTGTAACTGCCTTTGCTTCCTGCAGGGCTGGAGCTCATGCCCTCCCCGCTCGGCCGAAGAGCTGTGGGGAGGGGGGCGGGACAGGACATGACAAGGAGAGAAAGAATGTTAAAGAGGGAAGGAAGGCAAGAAGGAACATTCTGCAAAACTGTAAAACTTTCGGAAGCCACTCGGTGGATGCATTTGGACAAGAATAAAACACACACACCCCACACACACACCAAAAGAAAGCTTAAATTTATAATCCTGCTCACAGGTTGCTTTCTGGCCTCCTGCTGTCAGTGTTTTTTAGCTATTTAGTATGAACAAAAAAAAGGAATACAGGGAGAGTTTTTATATATAAGTAGGAAGGGTGAAAACGGGAAAGGCTGTACGACGATGACGCACAGCTGAGTTTTAAAATCCAGGCTTGCAGTCTTGACCACTTTCAAGAATGAGATATGGGTTTGTTTTCCCTTCTTCTTTAGTACAAGTTGGGACAATCCACCAGGGTCTGAGAAGGAAAATGCACGGTCTGAGCGTCCAATGATCCTCCTTAATAGCAATAGCAATAGCACTTAGATTTATATACCGCTTCAGAGTGCTTTACAGCCCTCTCTAAGTGGTTTAGAGAGTTCAGCATATTGCCTCCAACAATCTGGGTCCTCATTTTACCCACCTCGGAAGGATGGAAGGCTGAGTCAACCTTGAGCCGGTGAGATTTGAACAGCTGAACTGCTGAACTGCAGTGCTGCATTTTAACCACTGCGCCACCTCGGCTCTTAAGCGAGCAGCCGCCCGCCGCCCACCCGCCACGCGCACCAGAGCCAGCCAGGGAGTCGCAAGAAGGGGAGGAGGGTCTCCCAAAGAGAAGCTGGGGTGGCGATCGTTCCTCAGCACACACAGAGAGAAGGGGAGAGAGATGGGTGAAAGAGAGAGATGAGGGAAGGAGAGTGAGAGAGAGATGGGTGGGGAGGAAGGGAGAGATAGAGAGAGATGGGGAGAGGGAAAGAGAGACAGAAAGATGAGAGGGAGAGAGAGAGATAGGAGAGGGAGAAAGAGAGAGGGAAAAGAGAGAGATACCCTTTTCTCATAGAAAACAGCCACAAAACCTGGGTAGGTGTAGCTGTGGGGTCATGTGACTAGGTGGGAGTGACGTCGAGTTGGCCACGCCCACCCATGTTTTGTGGCTCCGAGTGTTTTGTTTTCTCTGGGAAATGGGACCAAATGGCTCTTTGAGTTTTTAAGATTGCCGACCCCTGGCCTAGACCATTGATTTATTATCAAGCTTTACCGGATAAAACCTGGTTAGGGCCTGTATCATTAATAACCTGGGGAAGGGTTTTTGCAGCTGTGCTTGCTCCTACAGGTCCAGTGTGGGTCTCAGCTAAGTGTGTGTGTCTAGCACATGATGACGTGGCATCAGAGTTCCAGCAATCCAATACCAGAACTACAGAAGGTGACGCTCCAGAAAGCGTCCCTTTCGTCTGGTACGATGCTCTCAAGCACACATTGTGACATGGGAAGCAGTGAAGAAGACAACATCAAAAGCTCAGCATATCTTACGGGAATAGAACAAACCAGAAACTCCCAAGAATTTATGCTGTGTCATCTTTGCAATTATCACTGCCAATTCACTTCTCATTGTTTGTATTTTCACTCTTTTCCTTCCTTCACTAGCAGTGGAGCCTCCCATTGTAACCCATGATTTACATCGTCTTACATACAATTTGTGGACACATCTAGCAAAACAAGCCAACGTGTCTAACTTTTGTTTAAGTGAAACTGTAGATATGCATATGCTGCTTGGTAATTGTTTGACTCCTCTCTTTTCTCCTCTTCTCCTCCTCTTTCTGTGAGTCTTAAGGAAACTTCACTAAATATGTTTTTAAATTCAATCCTGTTACTACAACTCTTCCTATTCATGCTGTCTTTTTCTTTACATCTTTTGTTACTAGTGGAAATAATATTACTTGTGCTCAGATTAAGAATTGTACTTCTTCTGCTAAGCCTATCTGTATATCCACTGGAATTTCTTCATGGAATTGCTCTCAATATCAAAATGTATCTTTTAATTATGCACATATTTTTTTGTAATTTTTTTTATTATTTTTCTTCATTAAACATCTGAATATTTTGATACAGATCTACACCCGTTTTTACAACATTGTTATATCTCAATTATGCACATTAAATCATAAATTTACAGTCTCTTCTGTCTTCGTTTTCGTCTCACGTTGTCACACAGTCTTTCCTCTTTTTTTTAGTCCAGTTGTACCATCTAGTCCATGTTTTGTAGTATTCTGAGTTGCATTGTCCTTTGAGTTGAATAGTCAGCATGTCCATTTCAGCACATCTATATATTTTGTCCATTAGTATATTTTCTGGTGGGGTTTGATTGTCTTTCCAATATTGTGCATATGTTATTCTTGCCGCAGTTGTAATATGTAGTATTAAATATTGTATGTTTTTTGGATGTTGTTTTTCCATTATCCCCAGCAGGAAAAATTCTGGGGTGAATTCCATTGTTCTCTCTGTAATTTCTTGTAACCAAGCATGCACCTTTTTCCAATAGCCCTTTGCTTTGGGACACAACCACCACGCATGAAAGAAGGTACCTACGTCTTTTTTACATTTCCAACAAGCCGAATTCATTTTTGGGTATATTTTGGCCAATCTTGATGGAGCTAAATGCCATCTATAAAACATTTTATAATAATTCTCTTTGTATGCTGTTGACTTAGTTATTTTGCAGTTTATATTCCATGTTTTCTCCCAGTCAGCTAAGTGTATGTTGTGGCCTACGTTTTTTGCCCATGCTATCATGGGTTCCTTGACAATTTCCTCCATTTTATCGAATTCCAGCAGATATTTATATAGTTTTGATATTATTTTTTCGTCCGGGCCAATCAAAATTTTATCCAGTTTTTGCATTTCCATGTCTATACCCATACCCTCAGTATCTTTTTTGTGTCGAGTTTTTAATTGTAAGTAAGTCAACCAATCAATATTTATATTTTGTTCCGCCAATTGTTCTCTACTTTTTAATTTCCCTGTCAGATCTAATATGTCGCTATATTTTGCTGCTTTGGTTATATCAGTTAGGTTCGGGTAGGTCATGGCTTCTATAATTGAAAGCCATTTGGGGATTTTCATGTAGTTCTTCTTTTTGATTTCGTACCATGTTTTTAGCAAAGATTTTCTAATTAGGTGTTGGTTGAAGTTAAGTTGTGGCTTAGTTCCATCTGTCCATATGTAAGCATGCCATCCCATTTGTAGGTCGTGGCCCTCTAGCGTTAGTATTCTTTTGTTAGTTAAATTTATCCATTCTTTTATCCACGCCAAGGGTGCTGCTTTGTAGTAAAGTTTCCAGTCAGGGAGTCCTAGACCACCTCTGCTCTTATCATCCTGTAGATTCGTTAATTTGATTCTTGGCTTTTTGTTTTGCCATATAAATTTAGATATAATTTTATTCAAATTAGTAAAAAATTTAGTCTCTAATTTGATCGGAACCGTTTGAAATAAGTATAAGAATTTTGGCAGTATACTCATTTTAATCGCAGCTATACGCCCTAATAATGATAACTGTAATTTTTTCCATTTTTCTAATTCTAATCTTGTTTGGTTTACTAATTTGTCATAATTGTCTTTTTTAATGGATGAACATCTATTCGTTAGTATTATCCCTAGATGTTTAATTGTTTTGGTTGTTTGTAAGCCTAATTTCCCTTCCAATTCATCTTTTTGTTTTATTGTCATATTTTTTGTTAATAATTTAGTTTTTTGTTTATTGATTTTCAATCCTGCCGATTCTCCGTATTCCTCTATCTCTTTAATCAGTTTTTGTCCTGTTTCAATTGGTTCTTCTATAAAAAATACGAGATCATCGGCAAATGCCTGTAATTTATACTCCTGGTTTCTAATCTTTGTTCCCTTAATATCCTTATTATTTCGAATTTTGTTTAGTAGTGTTTCCAATGTTAAGATAAAGAGCGGAGGTGACATCGGACATCCCTGACATACTCCTTTAAAGATCTAGAATGATTGTGTCATGTCCCCATTTATCATAATCTTGGCTGACTGGGAGGTGTAGATTGTTTCTATAATTTTTTCAAATTTGTCGCCAAATTTCATCTCTTTGATCAAACCTATCATATACTGCCAATTTACGTTGTCGAACGCTTTTTGCGCATCCAGGAAAGCTAGGGCGACCTGCTTTTCTGGATGCGCTTCATAATATTCCAATATATTTAAAACGATTCTTGTATTGTTTTTTATCTGCCACATTGGTAAAAATCCATTTTGATCCGAATAAATAATTTTATTTAGTATTTTTTTGGTTCTTTCTGCCATAATTGTCATGAAAATTTTATAATCTGTGTTCAACAACGAAATTGGTCTGTAGTTTTGTATATGATTTTTCTCCGTACCTTCTTTCATGATCGTGGTGATATATGTTTCCCTCCACGTATTTGGTATCCTAGCTCCTGTTAATGCTTCATTATATAGCTCTAATAAAGTATCCTCTAGTATTGTACTCAGTTTTTTGTAATATTCCCCTGGAAATCCATCCGGTCCTGGTGTTTTATTGTTGTTTTGTTTTTGAATTGCGTTTTGGATTTCTTGCGTTGTAATATCCCTGTTTAACATTTCCTTATCAATTTCCTCTATTTGCGGCATACTAATTTCCTTTAAATATTCTGTTATTTTATTTAGTTCCACTGGGTCCTGTCTGTATAAGTCTCTATAATATTCTGTGGCAATTTCTTTTATTTTTTCGTCTGAGTGTTTTATTTCCCCATTTGTATCCATCAGTTGATTTATAACAGGGGCAGGCCTTAGTCCTGTTATATGGGATAGGTTTGAACCGGTGACTCCTGAGGATGTAGACAAGGCCATAGGAGCGATGAGCTCTGCCACTTGTTTATTGGACCCGTGTCCTTCCTGGCTGGTTTCGGCCACCAGGGAGGTTTCACGCGGCTGGCTCCAGGCATTGGTCAACGCTTCTTTGAGAGACGGGTCCATCCCGCAGCCCTTAAAAGTTGCGGTGGTGAGGCCCCTCCTCAAGAAGCCTTCCCTGGACCCGGCGGATTTAAAGAACTTCCGTCCAGTCTCCAACCTTCCCTTTGCGGGGAAGGTTGTTGAGAAAGTGGTGGCGCTCCAGCTCCTACGGCTATTGGATGACACTGATTTTCTGGATCCCTTTCAATCGGGTTTCAGGCGCGGCTACAGTACGGAAACGGCTTTGGTCACCCTGATGGATGATCTCTGGCGAGCCCGGGATGGGGGTTATTCCTCTATCCTGGTGCTACTTGACCTCTCAGCGGCTTTCGATACCATTGACCATGGTATCCTTCTGCGTCGTCTCGGAGAGGTGGGGGTGGGCGGCACTGTTTTGCAGTGGTTCTCCTCCTTCCTCTCTGACAGGACGCAGTCGGTGTTGACAGGGGGGCAGAGGTCGAGCCCTAGGCCCCTACTATGTGGGGTGCCGCAGGGCTCGGTCCTCTTGCCCATCCTGTTTAACATCTACATGAAACCACTGGGTGAGATCATCCGACGACACGGGGTGAGGTATCAGCAGTATGCTGATGATACCCAGTTGTACATCTCCACCCCGTCTCAATTCAGGGAAGCTGTGGACGTAATGGGCTGCTGCCTGGACGATGTTAGGGTCTGGATGGAGATGAACCGGCTAAAACTTAACCCTGACAAGACTGAGTGGTTGTGGATACTGCCTCCTAAGGATTTGATCAACTGTCCCTCCTTGGTTCTTGGGGGGGAGAAATTAGCCCCCTCAGAACGGGTCCGCAATTTGGGTGTCCTCCTAGACCCACAGCTAAAATTGGAGCAACATCTTTCAGCTGTGGCTAGGGGGACCTTTGCACAGGTACGTCTTGTGCACCAATTGCGAACCTACTTGGAGAAGGAGGCACTTCTCACAGTCACTGACGCCCTTATCACCTCCCGGCTGGATTACTGCAACGCGCTCTACATGGGGCTACCCTTGAAGAGTGTCCGGCGACTGCAATTGGTGCAAAATGCAGCTGCGCGAGCTGTGGTGGGTGTACCTAGATACACCCACGTAACACATATCCTCCGCCAGCTGCATTGGCTGCCCATTAGTCTCTGGATCCAATTTAAGGTGTTGGTTTTAACCTTTAAAGCCCTACATGGCTCAGAGCCAGGTTACCTTCGGGACCGCATCCTGCCGCATACCTCCCTACGACCGGTTAGGGCCCACAGAGTTGGTCTCCTCCAGGTCCCATCGACCAAGCAATGCCGGTTGGCGGGGCCGAGGGGGAGAGCATTCTCTGTGGGAGCTCCCTCCCTTTGGAACCAGCTTCCTCCAGAGATCAGGACCATCCCCACCCTGCTGGCCTTCCGTAAAGCAATAAAAACTTGGCTCTTCCGGCAGGCGGGGTGAAAGTGAGACCAACTAGACCAGATATGGGTCTCCCCCCTTGGTTATGAATGTTAGATGTTCTTTTTAATTTTTGTAGCTTTTAAATTGTTGTGTCTTTTTATATTGGAAAATGGATTGACATGTTGTGAGCCGCCCAGAGTCCCCAGATCTATAATAGATCTTTTTGGATCTATTATACCGTTAAAATCCCCTATTAAACATATATTTTTATATTTAGTTGTCGTTAATTTCTCATGTATCTTTTGATAGAAGTTTTTTTGTTTTTGATTGGGTGCGTATATATTCACTAATAATATTTTTTCTCCCCCTATTTCAATTTCCACCATTATATATCTTCCTTTGGAATCTACTTTTATTACTTTAGACTCAATCTCTTTTTGTACATATATTACTACACCTTTCTCCCCCCCCCCAATGATGCGTATAATTTCCCTAGTTTTGAATATTCCAGATATTTTTTATGTATTTGTTTGATATGGACTTCTTGTAAACATATTACTTCTGCTTTTTGTTTAACTAATTTTGAAAATATTTTCCTTCTTTTTTGTGCATTATTTAATCCATTAATGTTTAATGATATAAGTTTTGTTTCCTTTAACGTTTCCAGTTTTGTTTATAAAGTGTTTTTCTAACTATTTACTTTTTGCTTCTGCTGTTGTTTGTGTCCTTGTTTTAATTCTCTCTACTTTTTTATTTAAATCTTCAGTTTCTTCAATTCCCTCCCTCTGTACCTCTTCTTCAATCTCCTGCTCTTCTTCTTCACTTGCCCCATCCACTTTTCCTTCACTTTCCATCTCTTTCTCCATACCAGCAAGTTGTTCATATACCTCCTGTGCTCTTTCTATGGTATCCACCTTTACTTTTCGTCCTTCTAAGGTTATTATCATCCCCTCCTGAATGAGCCATCTAAATATAATGTTCTTTTTATTTAACAATGTTGCCAGTGGCTTATAGTCCCTTCTACGTTCCCTAACCCTTCTTGGGACTTGTTTCAAGATGTTTATTTCTCTCCCTTTGTATGTTAATGTCCCCCCTCTCGTGGCTAAGTAAACGTTGTCTCTTGTTTTCTTTCTGGCAAACCTTATATGTATTTCTTTCAGCAGGCGGTGACGTCTAGCGTAGTTGGTTTGTATCCTGTACACTTTGTCTATTTCATTTCTGGTATCTGTTTTGTTTTGCTGTAGAATTTCTGCTACCACCCCTGCCATCACATCTCCCAAGTCTTCCTCCTTATTCTCTGGAATATTCTGTATTCTTAAAAAGTAAGATGATCTGTCCATTTCGAGATGGATCAGTGAGGTCTCCAGCTCTCTATTTATTTCTGTCACTCTCTGGTCTACCTTCTCAATTTTATTTTCATTTTGTTCCGTTTTTTCCCCCACACCACTAATACGTTGTTCGTTTTTTTGTATCGCCTCCTGTATCATCTCCATTCTATTGTCTAATCTTGAAATATCTGATTTTAGTTCGGTATGATTTTGTGTAATCAATTCCTGTAGTTTAAGCATTGTTTCCTGAACCACGTTTAGTGTGCTGTTCATATTCTGCATAAGGGATGTGCCCCCTTTTTCTACTGGTAACATGTCATCTATCTGCCTTTGAGTGACTGGTGATGCTGCACTTGCAGCTCCAGCTTGTGCTGGTCTCTTCCCCCCCTTCATGGGCATATTTGTTGTATTACTTGTCATTTCCTTTAAGATTGATTTTTGTTGTTCTAAAATTTTGTAGATCCTCTCCCAGATTACCATATAACAATCTTTTACCCTGTTGTATTATTTAGTTCTCTATCAATCCTGTATATTTTATCAATTACTGATATAGTTCTCTATGTTCTTAAATGTACCAATTATCCAAAAATTCTATATAAATATATCTATAAATGATCTATGTTACTATAGTACTTATATTAATAACTAATTAAATACTTTAGATATGTTAAAGAGTTATACAGTAGAATATCACAATATATCAGTAGTTTCCTTATATAATTTTAACCAATCTAATTATAGTTATGATTACAATTTATATATTTCTATTAATGTTCAAAGTATCCTCTATAGACTTTACAATTCAATCAATATATATCTCTATTTATTTTAAGTTGTTCCTTAAAAATACTATTTCAAAATCAATATATATCATTTAAATTACAATTAAAATTAAAAATATTACAGTTATAGACACTAAATAAGATTTTTCCTTTTTTACAATCTATAAATAGGAAGAGGAGAGGGTAGAGAATTTAATTATAGCAGAATATTTAGTGTAAAGTAAAATAGGTGATAAAAATGAAATAAGTGTTCAAAGGTGAAAAATAGAAAAAAGTTATATAATATAGTTCTTTTTAAGCGGTACCAGTTTCAGTTGGTATTAAGTGGATCTCAGCAATCCTGTAAGTGTTTTAGAGGTCTTGATTTTCTTGGATTCTGTAATCAGATGTTTCCCTTTGGCCTCAATAATAGAGATCGTTCCGTTCAAAATTGCTAAGTCATCCACCATGTGTTGTTTCTCCGCTCCGTTTCTGATCTCTCATCTGGTGTTGAATCTCCAATTTCTCTGGTCCACTGTCTCTCAGCAGGTAGTCCTCCGATAACAAAAAGGTACTATTCCACGTCCTCCACAGGGGCTCAATTAAACTCTTTTTTTTTAAATTTTTTTTAATTATTTTTCTTCATTAAACATCTGAATATTTTGATACAGATCTACACCCGTTTTTACAACATTGTTATATCTCAATTATGCACATTAAATCATAAATTTACAGTCTCTTCTGTCTTTGTTTTCTTCTCACGTTGTCACACAGTCTTTCCTCTTTTTTTTAGTCCAGTTGTACCATCTAGTCCATGTTTTGTAGTATTCTGAGTCGCATTGTCCTTTGAGTTGAATAGTCAGCATGTCCATTTCGGCACATCTATATATTTTGTCCATTAGTATATTTTCTGGTGGGATTTGATTGTCTTTCCAATATTGTGCATATGTTATTCTTGCCGCAGTTGTAATATGTAGTATTAAATATTGTATATTTTTTGGATGTTGTTTTTCCATTATCCCCAGAAGGAAAAATTCTGGGGTAAATTCCATTGTTCTCTCAGTAATTTCTTGTAACCAGGCATGCACTTTTTTCCAGTAGCCCTTTGCTTCGGGACACAACCACCACGCATGAAAGAAGGTACCTACGTCTTTTTTACATTTCCAGCAAGCCGAATTCATTTTTGGGTATATTTTGGCCAATCTTGATGGAGCTAAATGCCATCTATAAAACATTTTATAATAATTCTCTTTGTATGCTGTTGACTTAGTTATTTTGCAGTTTATATTCCATGTTTTCTCCCAGTCAGCTAAGTGTATGTTGTGGCCTACGTTTTTTGCCCATGCTATCATGGGTTCCTTGACAATTTCCTCCATTTTATCGAATTCCAGCAGATATTTATATAGTTTTGATATTATTTTTTCGTCCGGGCCAATCAAAATTTTATCCAGTTTTTGCATTTCCATTTCTATACCCATACCCTCAGTATCTTTTTTGTGTCGAGTTTTTAATTGTAAGTAAGTCAACCAATCAATATTTATATTTTGTTCCGCCAATTGTTCTCTACTTTTTAATTTCCCTGTCAGATCTAATATGTCGCTATATTTTGCTGCTTTGGTTATATCAATTAGGTTGGGGTAGGTCATGGCTTCTATAATTGAAAGCCATTTGGGGATTTTCATGTAGTTCTTCTTTTTGATTTCATACCATGTTTTTAACAAAGATTTTCTAATTAGGTGTTGGTTGAAGCTAAGTTGTGGCTTAGTTCCATCTCTCCATATGTAAGCATGCCATCCCATTTGTAGGTCGTGGCCCTCTAGTGTTAGTATTCTTTTGTTAGTTAAGTTTATCCATTCTTTTATCCACGCCAAGGATGCTGCTTTGTAGTAAAGTTTCCAGTCAGGGAGCCCTAGACCACCTCTGCTCTTATCATCCTGTAAATTCGCTAATTTGATTCTTGGCTTTTTGTTTTGCCATATAAATTTAGATATAATTTTATTCAAATTAGTAAAAAATTTAGTCTCTAATTTGATCGGAACTGTTTGGAATAGGTATAAAAATTTTGGCAGTATACTCATTTTAATTGCAGCTATACGCCCTAATAATGATAACTGTAATTTTTTCCATTTTTCTAATTCTAATCTTGTTTGGTTTACTAATTTGTCATAATTGTCTTTTTTAATAGATGAACATCTATTTGTTAGTATTATCCCTAGATGTTTAATTGTTTTGGTTGTTTGTAAGCCTAATTTCTCTTCCAATTCATCTTTTTGTTTTATTGTCATATTTTTTGTTAATAGTTTGGTTTTTTGTTTATTGATTTTCAATCCTGCCAATTCTCCGTATTCCTCTATCTCTTTAATCAGTTTTTGCCCTGTTTCAATTGGTTCTTCTATAAAGAATACGAGATCATCGGCAAATGCCTGTAATTTATACTCCTGGTTTCTAATCTTTGTTCCCTTAATATCCTTATTATTTCGAATTTTGTTTAGTAATGTTTCCAATGTTAAGATAAAGAGCAGAGGTGACATCGGACATCCCTGACGTACTCCTTTAAAGATCCGGAATGATTGTGTCATATCCCCATTTATCATAATCTTGGCTGACTGGGAGGTGTAGATTGTTTCTATAATTTTTTCAAATTTGTCGCCAAATTTCATCTCTTTGATCAAACCTATCATATACTGCCAATTTACGTTGTCGAACGCTTTTTGCGCATCCAGGAAAGCTAGGGCGACCTGCTTTTCTGGATGCGCTTCGTAATATTCCAATATATTTAAGACGATTCTTGTATTGTTTTTTATCTGCCGCATTGGTAAAAATCCATTTTGATCCGAATAGATAATTTTATTTAGTATTTTTTTGGTTCTTTCTGCCATAATTGTCATAAAAATTTTATAATCTGTGTTCAACAACGAAATTGGTCTGTAGTTTTGTATATGATTTTTCTCGGTACCTTCTTTCATGATCGTGGTGATATATGTTTCCCTCCACGTATTTGGTATCCTAGCTCCTGTTAATGCTTCATTATATAGCTCTAGTAGAGTATCCTCTAGTATTGTACTCATTTTTTTGTAATATTCCCCTGGAAATCCATCCGGTCCTGGTGTTTTATTGTTGTTTTGTTTTTGAATTGCATTTTGAATTTCTTGTATTGTAATATCCCTGTTTAACATTTCCTTATCAATTTCCTCTATTTGCGGCATACTAATTTCCTTTAAATATTCTTTTATTTTATTTAGTTCCACTGGGTCCTGTCTGTATAAGTCTCTATAGTATTCTGTTGCAATTTCTTTTATTTTTTCGTCTGAGTGTTGTATTTCCCCATTTGTGTCTATCAGTTGATTTATAATTCTATTGCTTTTTTCCTTTTTAATTTTATAAGCTAGCCATCTACCGGGTTTATTTGCTGTTTCAAAGAATGTTTGTTTTGTAAGCCTAATATCCTTCAAATATTCCTGTTGTTCAATTAAATTCAATTTATGTCTCGTTTCCATTAATAATTTATGTGTATTCTCTTCCTTTGGTTCTTTTTGCAGTCTTTTTTCTAACTGCGGAATATCCTTTATTTTTTCATTGTATTCCTGCCATTTTTCTCTATTTTTCTTTGCCATATAGGCAATTGTAATTCCCCTTATATATGCTTTTAATGTATCCCATAAGTTTTGTATGGTTGTAGGCTGTTTCTTATTCTCTTTCATAAATAATTTTATTTCTTTGGTAATTGTTTGTATGTATTCATCTTCTTGGAGTATTTTTGTGTTCAAAGTCCATCTCCTTATTCCTTTCTTTTTCCCTTTCCATATTACTATTAAGGGGCTATGGTCTGCCCATATGTTTGGGGCTATCTCCACCGACGCTATGTTCTTGCATATTTCTTTATTTGTCCAGACCATGTCTATTCTTGAAAAGGATTGGTATGGTATTGAATGAAATGTATATTGTTTGTCTTTAGGGTGCAATAATCGCCATGTATCTGTCAAATTCAACTCCTCTATCATGTCCTTGAATGTAGTTGGTAGTGTATTTTTGTTATTTTTTTTGTTTTTCCCTGTTATGTAGTCTCTTTTTGGATCTATTATACCATTAAAATCCCCTATTAAACATATATTTTTATATTTAGTTGTCATTAATTTCTCATGTATCTTTTGATAGAAGTTTTTTTGCTTTTGATTGGGTGCGTATATATTTACTAATAATATTTTTTCTCCCCCTATTTCAATTTCCACCATTATATATCTTCCTTTGGAGTCTACTTTTATTTCTTTAGACTCAATCTCTTTTTGTACATATATTACTACACCTTTCTTTTTTTTCTCCCCTAATGATGCATATAATTTCCCTAGTTTTGGATATTCCAGATATTTTTTATGTACTTGTTTGATATGGACTTCTTGTAAACATATTACTTCTGCTTTTTGTTTAACTAATTTTGAAAATATTTTCCTTCTTTTTTGTGCATTGTTTAATCCATTAATGTTTAATGATATAAGTTTTGTTTCCTTTAACGTTTCCGGTTTTGTTTATAAAGTGTTTTTCTAACTATTTACTTTTCGCTTCTGCTGCTGTTTGTGTCCTTGTTTTAATTCTCTCTACTTTTTTATTTAAATCTTCAGTCTCTTCAATTCCCTCCCTCTGTACCTCTTCTTCAATCTCCTGCTCTTCTTCTTCACTTGCCCCATCCACTTTTCCTTCACTTTCCATCTCTTTCTCCATACCAGCAAGTTGTTCATATACCTCCTGTGCTCTTTCTATGGTATCCACCTTTACTTTTCGTCCTTCCAAGTTTATTATCATCCCTTCCGGAATGAGCCATCTGAATATAATGTTCTTTTTATTTAACAATGTTGCTAGTGGCTTATAGTCTCTTCTACGTTCCCTAACCCTTCTTGGGACTTGTTTCAAGATGTTTATTTCTCTCCGTTTGTATGTTAATGTCCCCCCTCTCGTGGCTAAGTAAACGTTGTCTCTTGTTTTCTTTCTGGCAAACTTTATATGTATTTCTTTCGGCAGGCGGTGGCGTCTAGCGTAGTTGGTTTGTATCCTGTACACTTCGTCTATTTCATTTCTGGTATCTGTTTTGTCTTGCTGTAGAATTTCTGCTACCACCCCTGCCATCACATCTCCCAAGTCTTCCTCCTTATTCTCTGGAATATTTTGTATTCTTAAGAAATAAGATGATCTATCCATTTCGAGATGGATTAGTGAGGACTCCAGCTCTCTATTTATTTCTGTCACTCTCTGGTCTACCTTCTCAATTTTATTTTCATTTTGTTCCGTTTTTTTTTCCACACCACTAATACGTTGTTCATTTTTTTGTATCGCCTCTTGTATCATCTCCATTCTATTGTCCAATCTTAAAATATCTGATTTTAGTTCGGTATGATTTTGCGTAATCAATTCCTGTAATTTAAGCATTGTTTCCTGAACCACGTTTAGTGTACTGTTCATATTCTGCATAAGGGATGTGCCCCCTTTTTCTACTGGTAACATGTCATCTATCTGCCTTTGAGTGACTGGTGATGCTGCACTTGCAGCTCCAGCTTGTGCTGTTTTCTTCCCCCCCTTCATGGGCATATTTGTTGTATTACTTGTCATTTCCTTTAAGATTGATTTTTGTTGTTCTAAAATTTTGTAGATCCTCTCCCAGATTACCATATAACAATCTTTTACCCTGTTGTATTATTTAGTTCTCTATCAATCCTGTATGTTTTATCAATTACTGATATAGTTCTCTATGTTCTTAAATGTACCAATTATCCAAAAATTCTATATAAATATATCTATAAATAATCTATGTTACTATAGTACTTATATTAATAACTAATTAAATATTTTAGATACGTTAAAGAGTTATACAGTAGAATATCACAATATATCAATAGTTTTCCTTATAAAATTTTAACCAATCTAATTATAGTTATGATTACAATTTATATATTTCTATTAATGTTCAAAGTGTCCTCTATAGACTTTACAATTCAATCAATATATATCCCTATTTGTTTTAAATCGATCCTTAAAAATATTATTTCAAAATAAATATATATATTATTTAAGTTACAGTTAAAATTAAAAATATTACATTTATAGACACTAAAGGTTTTCCCTTTTTTACAATCTATAAATAGGAAGAGGAGAGGGTAGAGGATTTAATTATAGCAGGATATTTAGTGAAAAGTAAAATAGGTGATAAAAATAAAATAAGTGTTCAAAGGTGAAAAATAGAAAAAAGTTATATAATATAGTTCTTTTTAAGCGGTACCAGTTTCAGTTGGTATTAAGTGGATCTCAGCAATCCTGTAAGTGTTTTAGAGGTCTTGATTTTCTTGGATTCTGTAATCAGATGTTTCCCTTTGGCCTCAATAATAGAGATCGTTCCGTTCAAAATTGCTAAGTCATCCACCATGTGTTGTTTCTCCGCTCCGTTTCTGATCTCTCATCTGGTGTTGAATCTCCAATTTCTCTGGTCCACTGTCTCTCAGCAGGTAGTCCTCCGATAACAAAAAGGTACTATTCCACGTCCTCCACAGGGGCTCAATTTAACTCTTTTGTTATGTTTATTCACGATGCTGTTTTCTCCTTAGAGTCCTGTCCCTCTGCTCATTCTTTACTTTCGCCGCTGATTTTCTCACAGAGCTCCTTAATTGCCCTGTCCTTGTGGTCAGATCTCCCTCTTTTATAAATCCAGAGTTTTCGTGACAGTCTAATTTTGGTGTTCCAGGTGCAATCCGCTATTATTTTTGCTTCCTTTTCTTATGTGGCGCATTGAGGCTTCGGGTCCGCCATACTTCAAAGAGCAGAGACAGACGCTTTCATTTCGGATAGTGAGGGTGCCCTCCGCCCCAGCGGGCGAACGCCTTCGCCCCGCTGTTGCCCGGGATATCCCTCTTGTCCACCCAGTCCTACAAACCGTCGATGCGCCGAAAGGTCTCCAAAAACAAAAGAAGAAAGCAGCCTCAGAGGACGGAGATCGTCCCTTTACAGCTGCTTCGCCCCACATCACACCGGAAGTCTAATTATGCACATATTATACTTCCTGCTGGTTGGTTTTTTACATGTGGCCAACAGACTATTAATTATATTCCTGCCAATTTATCTGAAACCCAATGTTGTTTAAGTCGTTTTACTGCTGTCTTACCTACAAAGGAAGATATCATTCATCGTTCTAGAAGATCTTCTATAGCCCTTGATGAATCATGTGACAGCAAAGTCTTTCTTCTCAATAAGGCTGAATATGTTTCCATTGCTGTATCCATAGTTGGAGTGCCTGCCTTAGCAATTCTCAATCAACGAATTGCTCATCGCCTTGCCTGCTCTTTATCAAAAACTATCAACACTACATCTTTTGCTATTGCAGCATTAAATCAAGAACAGATTGAACTTTAACATGCAATCTTGGACAATAGAGCTGCTATAGATTTTTTATTGTTAGTACATCACTTGGGTTGTGAATCTGTAAAAAATATGTGTTCTTTTAATATTTCTGATAAATCTCAAATTGTAAAGCATCAATTAGATACCTTGAAAGAATTGGCTTCTCAGATTCGAGAGGATATATTATTTGCTGTTTTATGCAATGTCTACCTTCTATTATTTCTTATTGTATTCCTAAACGACAGAACTACACTTTACATAAAACTCAGGCTCATGTATTATATAAACAATTACAACAATATGAGCAAATTGATGAACAATATGAGTGTGAAGATATTTCTTTAAATGAAATAAAAGAGAGTGGAATGTGAGTGGAATATCAGAATCTAATGCACTATTATGATATAGCCTACACCTAACTAGGCAATGTGGGTGGACTATCAGATGCCAAGAATGTGGAATGTCCTTTGGCTAATATATGATATAGCCTACGTGCTTAACCAGGCAACTCACTCCTTTGATTAGTTTAAAGAAATAATTATTAGTTCAACCTTCTGTTTACCTAAGGTAATTAAAACCCTCCTGTTTGTCTAAGGTAAAAACTAATTAGATACTCTTCTGTTTATTTAGCAATCATACCTTGATAGCATTTTGTCTGTATGCTATGTGTCACATATTAACCAATTTATTCATTGTAACTAAATTAGTAAAGTTAATCTTTTATACTTGTACACACAAGAAACTTGTTATAAATAATAAACCGAGTTCTGGGCAAAGACAGATCTGATCTGATCAGAACAAGCATGCCCAGAGAGAAGTCAGATTTCAGAACAACATACCCAGAGAGAGAATGGGTCTCTGAACAGCAGAGGCTTTGCAGCCCAGAGAGAAGGTCTTCTTAGCCCGGAACTGCTTTGCTCAAGAAACCATGTGTCCGTGTCTATGATTACTACATCAGTTCTTAATTCTTAAATCCAAAACTTAAATAGGTTCAATCTTTAGTCAAAGTTCATTCAAAGAAATCTCAGATTTCAGTTAAGTCCAAAGCTTAAGTAGATTCAATCTTTAGTCAAATTTCAATCTTTAATCAAAATTCGTTCAAATATGCCATCAATTCTCAGTATTCACTAATCTCCATGTCTCAGATTCAGAGATCAGTTCTCTCCATATCTTAACAATCTCAGTCCCAGTTCTTAGCTTTTAAATCCAAAGCTTAAATAGGTTCAATCTTTTAATCAAAGTTCATTCAAAGATGCCACCAGTTCCCAATAGTCACTAATCTCCACGTACAGCTGCTGACAAAGTGTGTTTCAGAGCCTATTATAATTTACAAAATTTTATTTTAGTAGTTAAAAAGAGAGACAAAACAAAGCTGGTTCTTTCTGTTCTTTTGCTATTTAATATCTATTCATGTTCCTTCTTATTCAAGTCAATCCAAACAAGGTCAACTTCTATTCATGTTCCTTCTTATCCAAATCAGTCCAAACAAATTTTTGCAGTCTACTTTCAATTTCCTCAACTTACACAGATGCTTTCCTTGATCAAGGTCACCAGCTGTCCAAACAATCATAAGTGTATTTCACCACATCAGTAATTCTTCCAACCACCAGATGGCATCTCCACTTTAGTTTCTCGTTACTTTTTCTATTTTAATTTTTCTGTTTAATCAGTTCCAATTTTCAAATTATTTCTTAAAATTTACTTTGCAAAGTTCTTAAATCTTTACCAAGTCTTTAAAATAAAATTCCAAATCTTTAATAGATGGGCTTTTAGTTGCAAATCCTTTTAATTTTGTTGCTCTATTGTATCCAGCTCTTTAACAGCCGCTCCTTAATTTTCTGGTCCTTTTGTCCCCTTTCTAATATTTGAATGCTCCTTTTAACATTTTCCTGGCAATATCACTCACCAATCTTTGTCTTCTTATATTTCTCTAACATCTCCAGCACATAAACATTGATTTTCCTTCCCAGATGACTTCAGATCGCCGTACTTAAATCCTTTCGTTGTGACCGCCGAGACTAGGACGGCATTTAAAAGCCGTCTTCTGGTCGCCACCGATCGAGGACAGAGCCGGCTCCCTGGGGGGTTTACAGCCCCCTCCCAGTCCGCCAGCCAGCGCCCTCTTCTTCACCACCCCTCCAGGTTTGCTTCTGACCTGGTCCTGTCCAGACCAGGTCCCCGGACAGCGTGGATTCGGGGTTTCCCCGCAGAGTGTGGGGAAACTCCGTAGCATCTCGGCAATTAGCCACACCTTCTCCCCCGTGAAACATTTCTTGATGAAAGAAACTGCCTCTGAAATCCACCCTTGGGGAGTTCTGG
This sequence comes from Diadophis punctatus similis, assembly GCA_023053685.1. NCBI lineage: Eukaryota > Metazoa > Chordata > Lepidosauria > Squamata > Dipsadidae > Diadophis > Diadophis punctatus. The sequence goes on along the minus strand of JALIGW010000070.1, from coordinate 255,794 downwards.
GGGTCCAGCGGGGCTCGGGGGGTCCTGGGGGTCCCGAGCCGAGACCCTCATCTAGGTTCCTTGGCCCCTGCGCAGGCAATCCGGCTTTGCTAAGGCTGGGAGAGAGCAAGAGCGGAGTGCTTTCCTTTCGCCCCGTCAGAGCCCCATTCACTAAAATGGCTTTTCCAAAGGCAATGCGAGCGGCTTTAACAAAGCCACCGGCGCTCGCCTTTTCCGTTTCAAGCCTTTTGTCAGACAACCTTCCAGGGAAGAAAGTCGGGACCAGGCTCTTTTTGTAGAAAAAGCGACGCTCTTTCTAACCAGCCCAGTCTCGAGGCGGAGAAATCATGGGAAGGCGCCGATAAACCGGTCGGAAAGAGGCCTCCCCCCTTCCTCCTCTCTCCCTGCAAAGACCTGCCAAAAAAGAGAAGCGGCAAACTGCCAGACGCTGGTAACGTTCGGGCACAATTTGAGGGTGGTAGGTGAGGCAGGGGACATGCCAGGAGCTGCTCTTTTTGCGGCGGCCACTCTTTAGGCCAGGAGAGAGAGAGAGAGAGAGAGAGAGAGAGAGCAAGAGAGAGGCGGGTGTGTGCACACCGCGCGGGACTAGCTCGGCTCCTCTGGGCTCTGCCTACGGCAATTTAAAACGTGCTTCTGCCCGCGAGGAAGAGGGGGCGAGCATCGATCCCTGCCTCCATGCAGACAGGAGCGCATTTCAAAACGCTGCTGGAGGCAGCTCAGAGCAGCCGAGCCAGTCCCGCGGGGGGTGCACTTGCTTGCTCTCTCTCTCTCTCTCTCTCTCTCTCTCTCTCTCTCTCTCTCTCTCTCTCTCTCTCTCTCTCTCTCTCTCTCTCTCTCCCCCCGCCGGCCTAAAGAGTGGCATTGGAATCCCCTGCAAAACAGCCACCCGTTCTGAGCCCAGCTAGAAGCCAAACTTCCACCTGGGCTCAGCTGCAGAAGCAGCCGGGCACACGCTCACTCGCTGGCCCGCGCCTGTCCCTGTTGCCGCACCTTCAGCTCTGCCTTCCGCCGCCACCTCGCTCACTGTCCCGGGCCGCCCCATCCCCCGCCCGAAACCTCCAAACTCCGCCCCACCATGAGACGCACCACTTACTGTCAGTACATTTATTGAATAGCCCAAAGGCCTTTTCAAAAAAAAGAAAAACAGAACAAACAGGTACAGAAACAACCGTACAGAAATATATATGGTACATGACATCAAAGTTCAACGATATTAAAATTCAATAACTAAATTTCTAAAACTAGATAACCCAAATAAAATATCTCGTCTCTAACTCAGCTCATCTTTCTTACAATCAATGAAATTCTTTTCAATGTAGCAGGCTCGTATTGCTGTCATCTTATTAAGATAGCGAGTGATAGCCCTTACCAGGGGAGGAGAGTCTGCCTTCAATAGAAATGTTAATTTATGCCTTACATTCCAGTGGGAAAATGTATTTATAATTGGGGACAGGTATTGTTTTCTTACTTCCTCATACATCCTACATTCAAATATTATATGCGCCATATCCTCGACAACATTTGCCCCACATATACATGTTCTTTCATCATACGGGATTTTCCGATACCGGCCAAATTTAACGTTAGTATCTAAAAGTTCAAATCTAAACTTGACAAAAAATTCTCTCTCCACTGATGGCATTTCTAGGAGTAAATATTTTTCCAGGGTGAAAGTTGTTTTAACTGCTGTCAGAACCTTAAGGGAATGATTAGTTGAAAAAGTTGCCATGTCCATTTGCCCATGTATATCTTTAATCCGTTGTTTAACTTGCTCCAATGTGTCGCACAACAGAAACCCTATGCCATATCGATTCAATATATCTGACAACCGAGTTAACCAAAAATAACTTTGAGGGTTTAAGGTCTGCTGTTCCTCTAGGCAGATTTTAGGAAGTCTACTGGCTTCCATCTGAGTCATTTTTAGCCAGTAGGCTACCGCCCTAGTGATTGTATAGGTATACAGTGAAAAATGTCCCAATTCAGCTCTGACAGCTGCCGCGGAAGTGGAATTATTTACCCCCAGCATCCTCCTTAACAAATTATTTTGAGTTCTCTCCAATATGGGGGCCTCTGAAAGACCCCAGATTTCAGCACCATAGAGCATAATCGGAACAAGTTTAGCCTGAAAGACTTTACGAATTGGTAAAATCGAGGTTGGTTGGATACGTTTACTTAATTTAGATACAAGGCTTGCCCCAGTTCTGACCTTTTGAGAGAGGTATTGATGGTGTAGAGTCCAACCACCTGCACTGGAAAAAACAATTCCAAGATAGGTATATTGAGTAACTTGTTCAATCTTTGAATCATTAATATGCCAGTTATGCTTTTTATTCTTATTGCCAAAGACTAAAACTTTTGATTTAGTTACATTTATAGTCAAATGATTTGTAGTACAATAACATGAGAGCTTGGCAAGAAGTCTCCTCATCCCTATTTGGGTTCTAGAAAACAACACTAAATCATCAGCATACATTAATACATTAATAAATCCAGCTCCTATTTGGGGGCTGTGCGTTAAAAGATCTTCCAGGAGGACTGGAATATCATTTATATAAAGGTTAAAAAGAGTAGGGCCCAGTAGGCAGCCCTGCCTCACTCCCCTAGTTGTCGGTATGCTATTTGTTGAAGCCCCATTTGCTGCATATCTAACTCTAATTGCCATATTAGTATAGAGCAGTGATGGCGAACCTTTTTTCCCTCGGGTGCCGAAAACGCATGCGCGCGCGCTGTCACGCACGTGTGAGTGCCCACACCCATAATTCAATGCCTGGGGAGGGTGAAAACGGCTTCTCCCGCCCCCGCAGAGGCCCTCTGGAGGCTGGAAATGGCCCATTTCCCGACTTCCGGTGGGCCTGGTAGGCCCATTTTTCGCCCTCCCCAAGCTCCAGGGGCTTCCCTGGAGCCTGGGGAGGGCGAAAACACCCCCTCGGAGGCCCTCTGGAAACCTAAAATGCCCTCACAGAGCCTCCACACGAGCCAAAAATCAGCTGGCCGGCACGCACATGCATGCTGGAGTTGACCTAGGGCAATGGCTCGCATGCCGGCAGATATGGCTCCGCGTGCCACCTGTGGCACGCGTGCCATAGGTTCGCCATCACTGGTATAGAGAATCCTGATCAACAAAATAAGTCTGGGATCCATCCCCATGACTTGTAATTTCCTCCACAGATGGTTCCTATCAATGGAATCGAATGCAGCACCACTTACTGGAGTTTGACAGCTCTGGGGTTTCTCTCGGCTAGGGGAAAAAATCTTGCATAGTGCAGAAACTCTTCTCGCTTCGAGAACTTGCTAATTGCTTGCCTCGCGAGAAGAGTTTCTGCACTATGCAAGATTTTTTTCCCTAAACAGACTAGCCAAGAGTCCACAGAGCTGCCAAACTTCAGTAAGTGGTGCGGCCCGCCCCGCCTGCACCCCAAAAATAATAAGCCACCCCCAAAAAATAAGGCCAGGGGCATTTTGGGGGGGGGGGTCAAAAAATATAAGCCCCTGTCTTATTTTTGGGGAAACACGGTATGCAAGTTATGAATGCATGAATCATGTTGTGCCACATTTCCAAATGTTTGGGCACATTGAACCTTTTGTCCCTGCAACACATAAAGATTATCCTGCTTTATGCCCTGTGCACATACACTCCCATTTCTCTTTATGAGATACTTCCCATTTACAAATGTGGTCTCAAACCCTTTTTGACCTAGACTAGAGACACTCAGTAAATTATGCTCCATTTCAGGCACAGATAATATGTCGCTAAACTTTTCCTTCAGACATGGAATCACCACACTGCCTTTTCCAATGACTTTAGCCTTCTGGCCATTTGCCAAGGCTACTGCATCACCTTCAGCTGGATCCATTCTGAAAAACAATTTAGAATTATTAACAATTGTTTGACTAGCCCCACTGTCTATTAACCATTTGTCTCTGCTATTACAATAGCTAACTTTTGCAACAGCAGCCTGTCCATCTGTTGTATCTTTTCTTTGCAGTCTTTCTTCAAATGAGTCTTATCACCACAGATGAGACACCGCCGTTCTGTTGCTTTCTTTGTAGAAAATCTTTGCTGGGCTGTAATCTGGTCTCTTCTGTTACTCTGGTCTCTGCAGACATCGTCTCTGCAGACATGCTGTCTGTTGCTGTTCTCTCTCTGCTCCTTGGGCCCCCACCTCAGGAATTTATCCTCGTGGCTTTTTCTAAAATGGCGTTTGTTTTCTTCTGAAATCAAACAGGCTTTAGGAGCTTCCATTCTCAAATCCTGTTCTGGATTGCACTCAAAAACAGCTGAAACAATGTCCCACATTTCATCAAGACTATTTAACACCAACAGTACCTTCTGAGATTCAGAAATATGCATGGCATGCTGTTCCAACTCAATAAAGTTTGCATATGCAGTGTGGGATTAAATTGGGAACAAAGAGCTTTACTTCAGTCTGTATAATGGATACTTCATTAACTATTAAGCACTAACCAAGACAGGAAAAGCAGGATGTGACTCATCTCATCTGAAATCTCCTGACCCCAGTGCTTACGTGACCTGAATGCATAGATACGTGACCCGAATGCATAAGTTACCTGAAGGATGTGTACTCAGGAGTAGACTAACAATATGACCATATATGGTATATACCCACCCCTTACTAACTTTGTCATAAGAATGTAACTGGATATGAACTGAATGATAATAAAAGAGGGTTACACAGAAGATTCTGTGCTCCCGTCCCGAGATACCTGTCTGCGTGTCTCATTTCTCATGGGAGACCACCACATTTGGTGACCCCTCGATGTGATTCCACATGGGAATACGTCCCTGCTAACCCTCTACTTATCGCCTGGAATAGGCACGGTGCACCCGACGACGTCGCTGGCGACTGACTCCTTCTCGTAAGTATGGGGGGTGGAACGTCTACAGCTCAAAACGCACACGTGGAAGAGCTGAGACAATTGGGCAGGAAAAAATACCTTTCCCCTCAAGAACAAAAATTTACCCCATCCTTTTCTAAAAGTGAGGCTTACATCATGATTCAGACTCATGCTGACCCACCTCACCAGCTTTTATTAGATTCCCCCACCTTATCAGACTCCCTCGGTCATGTTGACTACCCCATTACCTTCAGTCGTGCGTTCTTTTTCACCCACGGCTCCCGAAGCCCCTGTTTTTTCTGCTTCAAACCCTGCTCCTGTTTTGCAATCTGGCCTTATTCGCGGGGCATACCAAAAGGCTTTAAAATCTGGCACTTTGGATGCTGTTGCTTCCTTATCTATTGTTCCTCCACAGGAGGCATTCAGCGTAGTCAGGGCAGAATTTGAGCAAGAACAGCAAAAAGGAATAAAACTTGCAAAGGGTCTGCAAGTTTCATCTCATGAGTCTTTTCCAGTAGTAAAAAATACTGGTCTGATTCAAAAAATGCAAGAAGAAAGATTAGAAAAGAATCATGAAATTGTTCAAATGCTTGCTCATTGTCCAGTTAAAGTAGATGTTAAAATTGTCCTTCCTACACCAAATCTGCAAGTTTTTTCTGAATGTGCCTTTGAGGATTTTCAGAAAGCTGATAAGCCGGCACACACCTTTTCAAGCATTCAACTGAAACCTAATCAAGCATACACTGATTGCGTTAAAGAAACAGCTGCTTCTGAATGCAGGAACATCTTAGCATTAGGAAAAAATCCTGAAATGGCTGAAATGATTAAAATTTGGCAAGCTATACGTTCTTCTAGCCATCAAAATAATTTGCTAATTGCAGCCATGAGACAAAATAACAAAGTCCAAGGAAATTGTTGCAATTGTGGTAACCAGAAATGTTTTAAGGAAAAGTGCAGAGCGCCTGGCAAAGGTGTTGATTCTCATAGAGCTTTCGTGCTTGGAATAACTTAAATTGGATGTTTTATCTGGTATAGTCTTCTCTCCTATGGATTAAATGTTGCACCAGAGAGAAAACAATTAGCTACAAGAAATTTTTGTATCTAGGACATAAGATGTCTCGATCTTATGCTGCATCAGTTATTCCACAATTATTATTTTAATTCAGTTACAATTGCTGGGAACTATTAATTGGCTAGTCCTTTCTTTAAATTATCCCCAATAAAAGAGACGTTGCTTGCTGCGTCTGTTGAAGCTTCGGCTCCTAGCGAGGAAGCAACTAATTTACATTATTAACTAAAGTTAAACATTCTATGATCTAATCTCATCCCTCTGAAAGCTAGTCAAAGTTCAAACTGCTACTGCAGCTGATGGGATTACATTTCAAATTACCTATTAACTTTGCTTTTCTTTTGCAATAGTAAGTTTACTTCTGTTTGCAGATTTTAATTTTTGTGATTTTTTTCCATTAAATTATGTTCCTTTATTTTTTCCTCATAAATATTTTCATAGATATCTTCCAAAATACAAGGTTTTACACAACACTGTGTGATGTTGTAGGTGCTGTGTTTGCCTGCACCTACTGGAAGTATTGGCTGTGTTGTCCTTGCAATAAATTTATTTTGTAGGATATTTATCCTATGTTTTTCATCAGAGTTTGTTAGGATATTTTTAAAATCATTTTTCCTATTTTTAAATTTCAATTTGAATTTGAATTTCAGAGAGTTTTTGTTTTTTCAAATAGCCATAGAGTGGAATGGAATAACAGAGTTGGAAGGAACCTTAAAGGTCTTCTAGTCCAACCCCCTGCTTAGACAGGAAAGCCTAAATCACTTCAGGCAAATGGAAATCCATTCAGACAAATTGTTGTCTTCTTAAAAAGTTTTCAGTGTTGGAGCATTCACACCTTTTGAAGACAAACTTTTTCACTGATTGACTGTTTTAACTGTGAGGAAATTTCTTTTTAGTTTTAAGTTGCTTCTCTCCTTGATTAGTTTCCACCCATTGCTTTTGTTCTCAGATGTTTTGGGGCATAGTTTGTCTCTCTTTTTTTTTTATAGCAACTCCAGAGATATTGGAAAACTGCTATCATGTTTCCCCTAGTCCTTCTTTTCATCGAACTGCATATGCCCAGTTCCTGCAACTGTTCTTCATATGTTTTAGCTTCCAGTTCACTAATTATCTTTGTTGCTCTTCTCTGCATTCTTTCTAGTTTCTCAACATTCTTTTTGCATCGTAGCAACTGAAACTGACTGCAGTGTTTCAGGTGTGGCTTACTAAGGCATTATAAACTGGTATTGATATTTCAAGTGATCTTGATTCTCTCCCTCTGTAAATGCAGCCTAGAACTGTGTTAATTTTTTGGCAGCTGCTGCACACGGCTGGCTTGTGTTTAAGTGGTTGTCCACTAAAACTCCAGGATCCATCTCACAGTTACTATTGTTGAGCAAGATATCACATATACTGTACCTGTGCATTTTGTTTTTTTTTTCTTGCCTAAATATACAACTTCATTTTTTTCACTATTGAATTTTATTTTGATTAAAAAGCCTCAGATTTTGTAGGGAAATTTACTTTTAATCTTCCTACAGATCCTTGTCTTACTTTAACTGTTTCTGCACCTTTGCAATTATTTCTGATTTTCATAATGTCTGTAATTTAGTTCATGTTTCTCCCTGGAAGTTTATTTAGCATCTGGGATTAATGCTAATCTTATAGATGTTTACTAGGCTCTTCCATTCCTTTTGGACTCAAGTTTCCCCATCTCTTGATGATAATCTTCTCAGCTTATTTTTTAACCTTGCAATCTCTTCTTCATGCTAGGACTTTACTCTTTTTTCGGCCCATATCAGAAGTCATCAACCATTTCCTGGTATTATCCAGGAGGGGACTTTTCAGGCAGATGCTGCTGCTGCTGCCCTTCTTGGGCCCCCCTGATCTTTCTATTTTTTCCTTGTCACTCATTACTCCGTGGACTAGCCACTCTTATTTTTTTTTTCATCAAAATCGATAGGCCTTGCTGAAACAATTTTCTCTTTCTGCAGCGGAAGCTTCTGCTATTATTCAGCATTGTCCCACTTGCAGTCTGCAAGCTCACTCTGTCCCCCTTGGGGTTAATCCCCGGGGTACGGAGAGTTGTATATTATGGCTTCCCCACAGAGGGGCGAAGCCACTAACCATGTTATTAATCATTGTATTCGGACTTTCTGTATTCTAGGCAATCCCAAACAATAAAAACAGAAAGGGGGAAATCACCCCGGCTTGCTTGGAATACAAAATACCTTGAACCTTGTCCCGTTTACCCTCAATTTTCTCAATGTTTCTGGAACCCCTGATTCAACCGCCGCAAGTCGGCAAATTTTCTGCTTCTCCTATAGACTCCCCGCGACCGCAAGTCTATTATCACCGTCTTCCTGATCCTACGTGGAAAGGCCCGGCCTCCCTTGTCACTTGGGGTCAAGGCTACGCTGCCGTCAATGACAATGGCGATATCATCTGGACTCCTGCTCCCTGTGTTCGCCCTTATTTTGTCACCCCATCAACACGTTAAGACCAGTGATCCAGGGGCCTGGAAAACCAATGCGTTCGTAAGAGACCTGAATAAGGCAGCTCAGCTGTTGAATAAAACTGATTGTTAGATTTGTATGCACATTCCATCAGACAGCAAATCAGGACTGGCACTTCATGCTGTACCTTTTAATGAATCTGGATGGAAGCAGAAATGGAATTCCACTCCAGTCATGCTGGACTTTACATATGCGGTTTCTACCAGAATTTTAGAACCTGCTCGCTTTTGTTTTCAAAGCACAGGCTTGTTAGCCAATGCCTTGGAAATGGGCAATTACACTAATTGCCAACAAACCATTGTATGGGATTCAGCAAAACGGTGTGCACATATAAAACGCAATCTTACAACTGTAAATGGTATCAGCACGTCTAATCAGTGGACTAACGTTTCCACGTATGCAGCATGTTTAGACATGGAGACTATGATTATGTTTGCTAATTCTTCTGATTCAGGACATTATGAGCTAACACAATTTTGGCTTCTTTGTGGCCGGTGAGCCTATCGGCTGGTCCCAAGGGATTGGAAGGGTATTTGCACCCTGGGTCTCTTGGTGCCTGCTACTTACCCTGTTTCAACATTACCAACAGGTCGTTTGCGGAACAAAAGAGCTGGCATTGAAGATCAACCCTTAACCTTGGGGGGTTCCCTGACTACTCAAATATCTCGGGGAATTCTCCCTAATCTTGGGGTTGCGATGAATTATAGAGACTTACATTTACTCAATAACTGGACTGTGGTTATGTTTAATGACACTATTAAAGCTATGAAATTCATTAACAAAGAATTAGGAGAAATTCGAGAAGTGGTCTTATAGAATAGATATGCTTTAGATATTGTATTGGCTGCTAAAGGATGTTTGTGTTTTAATTCATTCACATTGCTATGCTTATGTATCTGACTATAAATATAACATCACGCACACAATTGAGCATATGGAGAACATGGTCAACCCCCTGGCCGGAGACGGAAGTGGCATCATTGACATCTGGGATGCCTTATGGTTCTGGCTACCTGATGGGAGTTGGCTGAGGTCACTCATACCAACAGTTATAATTATTGTGGTATTATTAATATTGTTGTGTTGTTGTATTCAATGTCTCCCCTCTCTCCTGCAGATGTGCAAAAACTTGCTTTTCTCTAACAGGAAGGACGTTCCAATCAGCGAAACCAAAGCCCTTCTGGAATTGGAGGATGGACCGCTTGATAAAACAAAAAAGGGGGAGATGTGGGATTAAATTGGGAACAAAGAGCTTTACTTCAGTCTGTATAATGGATACTTCATTAACTATTAAGCACTAACCAAGACAGGAAAAGCAGGATGTGACTCATCTCATCTGAAATCTCCTGACCCCAGTGCTTACGTGACCTGAATGCATAGATACGTGACCCGAATGCATAAGTTACCTGAAGGATGTGTACTCAGGAGTAGACTAACAATATGACCATATATGGTATATACCCACCCCTTACTAACTTTGTCATAAGAATGTAACTGGATATGAACTGAATGATAATAAAAGAGGGTTACACAGAAGATTCTGTGCTCCCGTCCCGAGATACCTGTCTGCGTGTCTCATTTCTCATGGGAGACCACCACAATGCAGCAAATGTCTTTCCACACTCTCTTGTGGTTGCAAATGGGCTCTGTATAATTGTCTTGATAATTGCACAATATTGCATGCTGATGCACTCACATGCACAGTTCTCAATTTCAGCCAAATCTCCTTTGCAGTTTTTAAATTAGCTACATTCAGGAATTGTTCATCTTCTGAACTTAAGATGATTTAGGCCAGTGCCTTATCATGCTGCCTTTGATCTGCAGCTGCTAATGGTGCCTGGGGTGGATTAATAACAATATCCCAGAGCTCCTTAGCCTTTAGGAAGCATTCCATTTTTGCAGCCCAAATAATATAATTCTTCTGTCCTAATAGAGGCAGAGAGCTCTCCTTGAACTCAACAGTCATCCTGCAACCCTTCTCTGCCTTGGTCCTTTTATTTATTTTTAACACAGGCAGTCCCTCAGCTTGATTACAGTTCAGTCTTACTGTGTCTGGTGTGTTCTGGGCCCATAACCTGTTAGAGTTTGCAGCAATCCAATCAGCACACAAGTAAATAGTTCAGCAGGATTCATTTATATAAGAAACTTCTTTATATATAATACCATGTAGCAGAATCCAGAACCAGAACTCAGAATCCAGAAGTACAGAATCAATATTCACAGAAGCAATATAATACAGAGGCACTCATGTGTGTGTGTGTGTGTGTGTGTGTGTGTGTGTGTGTGTGTGTGTGTGTGTGTGTGTGTAGGTCTTGGTGTATTCGGGTCTTTTCCCGTGTAAGATTGAGAGTATCTTGGCGACGTTTCGACGAGGTCCCACTCATCATCTTCAGGCTGGTGTTTTCGGCTTCGTGCTTGTGTGAACAAAGCTTTTCTTGTGTGTGTGTATGTGTGTGTGTGTGAGAGAGAGAGAGAGAGAGAGAGAGAGACACCGAGTGGGTTGGGGTTGCCTTCAGTTTCGGTATGGCCTCACAGGCTCCATTAATTCCAAAAATTCCGGAGCTCGTGTGGCCCGACAGGAAACTCCGCCGCAGACAAAACGACCATGCGCGCTCCTTTTCCCCATCTGCGGCTTTCCCTCGGACTTACTTAGTAGGGCGCAGGTCGTTTGCAGAAGCCAAAGCAGGGTCTATCCGTTGCTCCGACTGGCTGGTGAAAAAGTCTTCCTGGCGGAGCTTGGCTGTTTAAATACCGTAAATCATTGGGAAGAGAGTGCATGACTATCTCTCTCACCGCCACCGCCACCGTGAGACGTGCAAAAAAGTCTTCCTGGCAGCGCCTGGCTATTTAAATAGGTTGGGAAGAGAGTGCACGGTTATCTCTCTCCCACCCGCCACCCCCCAGCTCTTGAGCAAAGCGGGAGGGGCAAGAAACTCTTGCGAGCTGCCTGAGGAAGAGCTGACAGCCAAGCTTCTAGCCAAGTTCAGTGGCAGAAGCAGCCGGGCATGCACTTCCTTGTCCCTCCTCTCTCTCTCTCTCATCCCTCTCTCTCTCAGCAGTGAGGAGGGGGGAAGAGTGCACGTAAGACAAAGCACCAGAAAGAACCTTTTGGCTGAACACAAGAAATCTTTCCCTTTTCGCTCCAAGAGTCTCACGAACACTCATTTCTGGCGGAGTTTTGAAGAGAGAAAGATTTCTTGCGTTCAGCATGTTTGGAAAAGACAAGGAAGTGCAGCTCAGCCCGGCTAGAAGTTTGGCTGTCAGCTCGGCTTTTTTACGCAGCCCGCGAGAGTGTCTTCGCAGGCAGGAGGTGTTTCAAACTGACGTAGGCAGAGCCCAGATGAGCCGAGCTAGTCCAGTGTGGTGTGTGCGCACCCTCCTCTCACTTGCTATCGCTCTCGCGGCCGCGAGCCTCTCTTTGTGCGGCAGGTGAGCGAGGGAGGGAGGGAGGCAGCGGCGGTAGCAGTGGGAGGAAGAGGGAGGTGGCATTGGGAGGCAGAGCCGAAGGGACTTGCTCTCGCTCTCCCAGCCGGGAGCTGCTCTTTCTGCGGTGGGCACTCTTTGGCCAGGGGAGAAAGAGAGAGAGAGAGAGAGAGAGAGAGAGAGAGAGAGAGAGAGAGAGAGAGAGAGAGAGAGAGAGAGAGAGAGAGAGAGAGAGAGAGAGAGAGAGAGAGAGAGAGAGAGAGAGAGTGAGAGGTGGCTATGCGCACCCCCCGCGGGACTGGCTCGGCTGTTCTGGGATGCCTCCGGCAGCGTTTTGAAACTCTCTCCTGCCGGCGGCGACGCAGATCTCTCTCTCTCTCTCTCTCTCTCTCTCTGCCAAAAGAGTGCCGCCGCAAAAAGAGTGGCTCCTGGCATGCCCCCCCTTTTCCCTGAAAGTAGTTGGGGGGGTTATTTTTTGGGGGTGGCTTATTTCAACGCATGTCCCGAAAAGCCCTGTGGGGCTTATTTTCGGGACATGTCTTATTTTCGGGGAAACACGGTATGTGTGTGTGTGTGTGTGTGTGTGTGTGTGTGTGTGTGTGCCTGTGTGTGTCTCTGTGTGTGTGTGTGAACCTAAGCCATGCCCAGGCTCCGAGCCGTCTGGGTCACCAAACAGTCCCCATTGGCTGACCTGTTACCATGTCTATTCCAATTCATGAACCCTTATATACTGACACAATTCTGTGATAATCATAAAGGAATATCACTGCTTTCCATCACAGGCAAGATCCTTGTATGAGTGTTGCTGAAGCACCTGACTGACCACCTGTAAAAGGGTTTATTACCTGAGACACAGTGTGGTTTCCGCAAAGAGCAGAGCACTGTGGACATGATCTTCACAGCCCGATAGCTCCAAGAGAAGTGTCAAGGGTAGAATCGTGAATTGTACACCACCTTCGTGGATCTCACCAAGGCTTTTGACACTGTCAGTCGCGAAGGACTGTGGCATATCATGTCAAAGTTTGGGTGCCCTGATAGATTCATCCTGATGGTACGTCAGTTCCACGACGGCATGACGGCTCGTGTTCTGGACGACGGAGAAGCTTCAGAGGTCTTTCCTGTCACAAACGGCGTCAAGCAAGGGTGCGTGCTCGCACCGATCCTGTTCAGCATGTTTTCAGCCATGCTGTCAGACGCCTTCCAGAACAGTTCCTTGGGAGTCAGCCTGAGATACAGGACCAATGGGAAACTGTTCAACCTGCAAAGACTCCAGGCTGTCACCAAGATAAAGGAGATTGTGCTACGAGACCTCCTTTTTGCTGACGACTGTGCCCAGTATGCTGAATCAGAGCAGGAAATGCAAGCCAGAGTGGACAAATTCACAGCAGCATGCGACAACTTCGGCCTCCTCATCAACACAAAGAAGACCGAAGTGATGCACCAGCCAGCTCCAAATGCCCAACACCAAGAGCCCATCATCACAGTGAAGGGACAAAAGCTGCAAGCAGTGGACCAATTTACATACCTTGGCAGCACCCTCTCCCGTGCAGTGACAATGGACATTGAGGTCAACTGCAGAATCACCAAGGCAAGCTCTGCATTTGGCAGACTACTGACCAACGTGTGGGACCGCCATGGAATAAGCCTTGATACAAAGCTCAAAGTCTACTGAGCAGTAGTGCTAACTACCCTGATGTATGCCAGTGAGACTTGGACTGTATACAGGAGGTAATTGAACCACTTCCACATGACCTGCCTCCACAGACTTCTGAGGATCTGGTGGCAGGACAAGGTGCCAGACACAGAAGTCCTCTTCAGAGCAGGCCTGCCATCAGTTCACACCCTGCTTAATATACGGCTATATAGAGCCATATATTAAGAAATGCTTTATTGCGTGTCTGGAAAAAGTACCAATGTAAATTAAATGATAAGTTACCTTTATGGACAGTACCCAGACACGTGATAGAAAACAAAAATTTGGAACAAAAATTAGATAAGATTACATATAAAGAACTTCTTTCTGAAGATGGAATTTCATTTCAATTAAAACCGTTTGAGAAATTAAGAGAGGAAGGAATAATCAGAACATGGTTTCAATATAGACAACTACAGGCTAGATGGAGAGATGATCGAAAAACTGGTATTTTGAAAAATGAGGATAATTTGATTGTACAAATAAAAGATAAGGGCCCAATGCATATAAAAAGACTGTATAATATTTTATTGGAATTAGATTCAGAAACAGAACTAGTTAAGGATTGTATGATAAAATGGGCTCAAAATATTGGAGAACCTATAATGATGGAAACATGGGAAAAGATATGGGTTAGAAATGTTAAATTTACACAGGCTCAAAATTTAAGAGAAAATTTTTATAAAATGTTTTATAGATGGCATTTAGACCCAAAAAAACTAGCTTGTATGTACTCAAATTTACATCCTAAATGTTGGAGATGTGAATGCGAGGATGCTACATATTTTCATATATGGTGGACTTGTAAAAAAAATCAAGGCTTTTTGGATAAAAATTTGGTGGATTATACACAATATTTTAAAGAAAATGATTAAGTTCACACCACAGTTTTTTTTGCTGGGAATAATTACGGATTGTTCTGTTATAGAGACTAAGTTGGTTTTGAACTTTATAACTGCTGCCAGGTTATTGGTGGCACAATACTGGAAGAAGGAAGATATACCTACAATTGAAGAACGGACTGTTGAAAGTAATATTCTTCTGGGTTCAGTTCCAAGTGGGGAAAAAGAACACTGGATTCATGGAAGTTGCTTGGAAAGAAGGTTTTAATGGAGAACAAAGGAACAGGAGCACATGGCTCCTGAACAGAAAAGGTGGATCACATGTTTCCAGGTGTTGGGTCCAGAAAAGGAAGGGGCAAGATGCTTGGAGTTCCTTGCTTTATACTCTCTCTTGGGGTCCCTCCCCAACTGTTTCCTCTTCCTATACAGAAATCTATCCTATTGGCTGTCAAGATTCACAGGAGCATTCTGGGGCATCTCTTGTGGGCTGTCCTGAATCCCAGGGTGGTTGGGATGGAATTTTACCAGGTCCCATGTGGTGAATGAAAAGGCTTTGTGATTCCTTTCCTGTTTGTAATGTAAAAATACTGTTTCAGGCTAGGTGGGGGGAATGGGCTGGGCTAGGCCATTCCTTGATGGCCCATTAGCAAGGGTGGGAGGAATGGGTGAGCTGGCGCATAAGATGAGTCTTTTGTCTGCTTAGAAGCAGGTTTCCAGGGATATTCTACTGTATATAATATTCTGCCTTTTAATATTTCCCAGGGTATTTCACCCTTCCAGGAGGGGGTGGGTATTAACTTCCTACAATCCCTCATTTTTTTTTCAAAACATGTGAGTGCTACACACATGTTTTGACACAAGCTTCAGATTGATCAGGTCAGGGAGACTTGATGGGTGCTTTAAATTTTCTCTGATACAAAGGGGAAGACTTGATAGAGGCAGCAGAAGGATTTCTTCAGTGGCTCCCAAAAGGAGAGCTTTCAACCATGATGGTCAGTGCCAGGGCAAAAGTTCTGGAAGTAAATTTACAGTATCCAATTTTCCATGCCAATTATGTTCAGATGTTTGATAACACTTTCTGTGAGCTCCCAGACAGGTTTCAAGCAAGCACAGGCCCCACAATATTTCCACAGCCATGGTTTACCTTTAAATCATAGGCTGCCCATTTCCAAGGGATGGTTCTTGAATCTGCCCTAGCTCTTACTTTAGTGCATGTAGGATTTGTGAGTCCAAATTGTTTGCGAGTCCAAATTGAGGTTAGCCAATGTGCAATCCCCCCCCCCCCTTTTTTCCTTTTTTTTCCAAAATTACACACACTGAGCCCTGGGACTCCTACTCATGAGACAACCAGTGCAACATACCCTGCTTTACTGGGCAGCATTCAGGGCTTGAGTTTTGGGAGATTCTTTCTGCTAGCTCTTCAAGTGGGGAAATTGCCTGAGGGGACTTGTCCCCTCCCCCATGGGATTAGCAGGGAGATATGACTGCCTGGGCTTTAATGCCACAAAGCAGGAAAAAAAAGAAAAACAAACAAACAGTAATCTAGAGGCAGCTTTGGGTGGAGGTAGATGAAGGATAACCTCAGTCTAATTCTGAATGGGGTGTCTGTGTGTGTGCTTGTGTGTGCAGCTACTTTCTAAAATACAGGCAATTACAGACATTCTGGACAAATTTCCCTCCCACTAGATAGAAATCTAAAGGGTACAGAACTTGCTGTGGCAACCACTCCCAAATACAATTCTTACATGAGTACATTAAACTGATTACAATATAGATGAGACAAGAAAGAAAAACTTTACAATGAATTTCTGTGAATGAAGCAAAGAGAGAGAGGAAAAAAACCTCACAATGAATTTCCCCCCTCCCCCCTAGCCTTGTCAGCTGTCTTCTGGGGATTGAAAATAGACTTTTGGTCTTTATTTGTCCCTCTCAGGGTCCTTTCATTCATGTCTGCTGGGTGGCCTTAGGCTTGGTGGTAAGGCTGGTCAGTCAAGCTTGGGAAGATCTGCTCCACTCTGGTTGCTGTGATGACTAGAGGACTAGATTCAAACCCAATTCTGGCTCAAATGGATGGAAGATCTCTACTGGAAGCAATATCTGAGTCCATGTGCTATGCTTCCATAGGCTTCAGGATCATGTGTGCAGGGCTGAAAGACATAAGAGCAGGGTCCCCTCCCCCTTTTGCTGGTAATTCTACCAGGAAAGGCATTGTAAAAGGATTAGAGATTTGGGGGGGTTGTAGATAGCTTGCAGGCAGGGTTTGAGGAAAACAAACAACACATCAGTATTGCAGTTAAATCAATTATAACAAAATGGAGACATCAAATGAGGAAGAAAAACTGGATTCACCTGCTTCAGAAAAAGGGACAGACATTTCCATCTCAGCAGAGAATTGGCATCCATTAAACATCACAAAAGAGCAAAAATTGTTTGCATTTACATACAATAAATGTAAGAATGAAATTTTCCTGTAAATTAACTTAAAACATTCCCTCTTAAACTTGGGCTTTTCTTAAAAACACAGAAAAGAATAGGAAAATTGAACTCTGTTCGTCACCCAAGTCTAGGTTGGCCAGACCTAGCTGGGCAAAGACATTTTCTTTTCTTTTCAGTGCTTTTAACTCTTTTCTAACAATTTAAAATTCATATCTCTAGGGAACAGAGACATTTTACAGTTGCAATTACCTCGAGTGCGCACAAGGACTTAAGACGTACACATACACAAAAACAGGAACACAAAAACAGGGACAAACACACAAGTCATTCCCACCATAAATCTCAGTTAAATTAGGGAAGGCACAAATCTTAACAAATAAACCACGTGGTTACATATAAGAGAGAGAGAGGAAAGGAGAGAGAGACAAACAAACAAAACCCCAACATTTTCCTTTTCTTTTAAGTACCTTTATTAAGCCAGATCGGTTTTCCTATGTCATCCCTCAGCAAAGCCCATTTTCTACATATTCTTCTACATCATACCGGCCAGGAAGGCATTTGCCTCTCGTCCTGAGCCACAAGCAAGGTTCCTAAAGGGGTTCTACCTCCCTCGAGCTGCACTTCCCATGTTTTTTCCCTTCTGATGTGGGCCTTGACACTTTGATGCAGCCGGGATGGTACCACGTCAGTTTTCAGACAAAAAGGTCTGGAGAGGACTTCGGTTCCCTACACAAAGTATGCGTACCTCTCTATTAGGGAACTCTGCTTCCGGTTTTCGGATCCCTCTAAAAGACGGCAATCCGGGAGAACTGCTGCCCCCAACGCAGATCAATACGAGCAACTCCTACAACTTCACTCCTTGCTTGTCTACTTGAAAATCCTGGGGTTTGCTTTTGGGCTGTTCACAGGATAAACAATTAACAAAATTTGCTTTCCCACCCTTCAATCACACATGCACACACATTCTTTCTCCTTACCTAACAGAAGCTCTGAAAAAGCTAAACAGAACTTACACAAATCAAAAACAGAGAAAGAGAAGATATTGACACATAGGCTGGTAGGTGAGAAAGAAACTCTATACTACCAAAATGAGGATAAACAAAAAAATAATTCAAGATTATGAAAAGCTGTATGAGCAAGAAGTTTCAGAAAATAAAATTAAAGAATATTTGGAAAAAGCGGAATTGCCTAAAGTACCAGAAAAGGTAAAAAACTAAATGAATGAATATCAATGATGGTATTATCAAAAGCAATCAAGAGACAAAAGAACAACCAAACACCAGGACCAGGTAGGCCAGTAACAGAATTTTACAAAGGTTTTACATAATGAAGTATTGATTGATGCAAAGGTACCAAATTCGTGAATGGAAGCAAATATTACTTTGATTCCAAAAGAAGATTCAGATTTAATGCAGATAACTATAGGCCCATCTTTTTACTGAATGCTGATTATAAAATATATACTTCAATAATGGCAGTAAGACTAAAAGGTTGCTAAATGAATTTATACATTCAGCTCTCAAGCTTTTTCTAAGAGACAGATTAAAAACAAAATGAGAATGATTTTAAATACATAAAAAAAGGGGCACAAGAAAAGGATGCTATTCTTTTTGATACTGGAAGTGCTAAATATAAATATTATGGCAGACACAGAAATTAAAGGCATGGAAACTGGAAAACTATTTTTTTTTCAAAAGGTAGAGGAGAGAACTAGAGGGACATTATGGCAAACCCTTTTTTTCATGGCTGTTAAGCAAATCACTGCAGTTGTTAAATGAATCACACGGTCATTAAGCGAATCCAACTTTGCTTATTGACTTTACTTCTTGGGAACTGGATCACATGATCCTGCATTGGCACAACCATCCTAAGTACATGCGAGTTGCCAAGCACCCGAATTTCGTTCACATGACCATAAGGTCGTAAGGGTGAGGACATCCCTAACTCATTTTTTTCCAATGCCATTGTAACTTGGAATGGTCGTTAAATGAGGGCTACCTGCCCTGAATGGATCATCAACTCAGCTGTTAGCAGGCTGAGAAAAAAATGTATGGTCTCCTGCTTGGGCAGTGGGTTGGATCAGATGACCTGCAAGGTCCCCTCCAACTCTATTAATCTGTATCTGTATCCAATCTGTATCCAAATCAGCTCTAGTTAATACTTACAAACAAAGAAGAAGTTGTAGAAGGATTTGAAACTGCAGGAACGTTGGATGAGAGTGACCGCAGTCATACTAGAATGCAACATAATGCAAACAAAAACAATTGAACACAAGGACACCAAAGTCTTAGATTTTGTTTGAAAGAACCAATTTTAATAAACTCAGAGAAAACTTGAGAAAGATTCCTTGGATGAAAGTCCTAAAGGGAAAAGCAACTCAAAAGCTGAAAAAAACATGATTATAAAAGCCAAGAACAGCACAATATCAATGAGAAAGAAAAATCAGAAATCCAAGAAATCAGCATGGCTGCACAAAGACCTCACTGACAAATTGAATGAATTAAGGACAAATAAAAAAATGGAAAGAGGTTGGACACATAACTAAGGCAGAATATCAGCAGATAGTCAGAATCTGTGAAGAAAAATCAGGAAAGCAAAGGCCCAGAATGAACAAAGACTTGCAACTGAAGTCAAATATAATAAAAGTTTCTTCCAACACATAAATAACAAAAGAAACCAAGAAACAGTTGGCCCACTAAAGTGAAAGGCAACACAGAAAGCCATGAGTTGCTTAACTCATTCTTTGCATTGGTCTTCATGCAAAAAAACTACAGCCCAACTAACCAGAAATATAACTGAAAAAAAACAGACTGGAAACTAAAGTTAAAGTAAGCAAAAAAAACAGTAAGAGAACACCTGTCTGAACTTGATGAAAGAAATCACCAGGACCAGATGGATTACATCCCAGAGTCCTAAAGGAGTTGGTAGATGAAATCTCAGAACCACTGCACCACATCTTTCTAAAAAGAAAAAATCTTGGGACACAGGGGAACTACCTGAGGACTGGAAAAGAGCTGATATGGTTTCTATCTTCAAAAAAGAAAAAAACAGACCCAGGAAACTACAGACCAATCAGCTGAACCTCAATACCAGGGAAAATACTGGAAAAGATTATTTAAAAAAAACCAGATCTGCCAACACTTAGAAACAAGTAAAGTAATAACCAACAGCCAACACAGGTTTGTTAAGAACAAATCATGCCAAACCAATCTCATTTCATTCTTCAACACAGTGGCTAAATTAGTAAACCAGCAAAATAAATTGGTGCAACAAATTAAAACAGCTTTGGAGAAGTGGAAAAGTGGAAAAATCTATAACTATCATTGATGGGAAGAGTAGCCACCTTAAAATGAATATCCTGCAATGGCTAGCAGACAAAAAGGGAGTCAGGAGAAAGAAGATATATGAAATTATTTATGATATAAGGAAAAGCAATTAATTTGGTTAAACAAATAGCATGATTATTATTTCCTAAAATGATTTGTACCAGAGAACACACTGTTCAATTGAAATTGGAATTTCATATGCTATAAAATAAAATAAAATAAAACTTATTACCCATACACAAAAAGAAGGTCCTCTGCTCTGGCCTGACCTATACTTTCCAGGCTTTCTTTGCAGAACACACAGAAGCAAACACCAGCTTTGATTGGGAGAAGGATCCCTTTAGACAAACAGAGACACACACACACACAGGCATACACACATTTCCCATGGTTTTCTATGGTTTAAATTAAAATTTAAAATTTAGAGGTACTCACCTTTCTTCCAAGCAACCTTTGAGTTCAAACTCAAAAACCCCTTTAAAACCTACTTCCCAATGGCCCAGGCCTAAGAAAAAACTCACCCACAGACTTCAATTGGTCTGTTGCCAGCAAGGGAAGCCTTACTTAGGCCAGGTCCATCTGGAGAGGTTAGCTTGGAGTCCCATCTGTCTGGGGTGCCAATTGTTGAAAGTAATATTCTTCTGGGTTCAGTTCCAAGTGGGGAAAAAGAACACTGGATTCATGGAAGTTGCTTGGAAAGAAGGTTTTAATGGAGAACAAAGGAACAGGAGCACATGGCTCCTGAACAGAAAAGGTGGATCACATGTTTCCAGGTGTTGGGTCCAGAAAAGGAAGGGGCAAGATGCTTGGAGTTCCTTGCTTTATACTCTCTCTTGGGGTCCCTCCCCAACTGTTTCCTCTTCCTATACAGAAATCTATCCTATTGGCTGTCAAGATTCACAGGAGCATTCTGGGGCATCTCTTGTGGGCTGTCCTGAATCCCAGGGTGGTTGGGATGGAATTTTACCAGGTCCCATGTGGTGAATGAAAAGGCTTTGTGATTCCTTTCCTGTTTGTAATGTAAAAATACTGTTTCAGGCTAGGTGGGGGGAATGGGCTGGGCTAGGCCATTCCTTGATGGCCCATTAGCAAGGGTGGGAGGAATGGGTGAGCTGGCGCATAAGATGAGTCTTTTGTCTGCTTAGAAGCAGGTTTCCAGGGATATTCTACTGTATATAATATTCTGCCTTTTAATATTTCCCAGGGTATTTCACCCTTCCAGGAGGGGGTGGGTATTAACTTCCTACAGGACATTGAAAGTGACACATCTGGCTGAAATGGCCAAGATTTCATCATATCTTAAGGACCACTGAAATGAAAGATATATATTGGAATGGAGTAGGTGGACTGAATATATTCAGAAAAAGTATCAGATTAAGATAACCCAAACAGTTTATTAATGTTAGTTGTTTGAGAAATTTTAGATTATACTTTCAAGTCTTTGGAGTAACAAAGAGTTAAGAATGGAAAAGATATTTTTGAACTAATAATTTGTTTTAGTATTTTGTAGTTTTATACTTTTCGTTTTGAAATTATACCTTGTGTTTTTTCTGGGAAGTCCGGGGGGGGGGAGGGTGAGTAGGGGGGGAAGGGTGGAGGGTGGAAAGGGGGGGAGAGAAAAGAGAAAAATGTATGTACTTTGTACTTTTAAAACTTTTCAATAAAAAAAAAAGTCTACTGAGCAGTAGTGCCAACTACCCTGATGTATGCCAGTGAGACTTGGACTGTATACAGGAGGTAATTGAACCACTTCCACATGACCTGCCTCCACAGACTTCTGAGGATCCGGTGGCAGGACAAGGTGCCAGACACAGAAGTCCTCTTCAGAGCAGGCCTGCCATCAGTTCACACCCTGCTGATCAAAGCCCAGACACGCTGGGCAGGCCATGTCACAAGGATGTCAGACCACCGCATCCCCAAACAGCTCCTCTATGGTGAGCTGTCTCAAGGAAAGCAGTCGCACGGGGGACAAAGGAAGCGAAAGAAAGACACGCTGAAAGCCTCTCTCAAGTCCCTGGATATCGACACCACCTCCTGGGAAACCCTGGCACAAGATCGATCGATCGACGGAAAGATACAGTATATTGTCAAGACAGACAACAGAAATTAGGCATATTAAAGGTCAAGTGATGGAACAGGCAACTGCTGACTAAGAACTCTTCTTAAAGGCATAATACTCATATATCACCACTAATACTTAAAAGACTGTGGTGGTAGAAAATTTGTCGGCATTATGGGCCCTGTTGCAAATAATCAGTGTTGAAAGAAAGACAGATGACTGTATCTAATGAACATGTCTAATGAGAGAGTTTGGTCTAGTGGTTAAGGCACAGGCTAGAAACAGGACCCTGTGAATTCTAGTCCCACTGTGATGACCTGAGGCATGGCACAGAGATAACACAGGCAGCTGGCAGTTCAAACCGCCCCTCTTTTGCTCCAAATTTCCCCAAACGCTCCCACGTTTCTGGCAAGTCCCAGAGCAAAGTGATGACACACACACATACCTCAAGTAGCCTCTGGCTGCAAATAGTCCAGCCCAACGCTGTGAGCAGCACTGCTGCAAAGCAAGAAATCCAGCAGGGCCAGTTGAGGAGTCCAGGGAGCAAGGCAAGTAATCCAGAAATCCAGAAAGAATGCAAGGAATCCAGGAAAGTTCAAACGTGGGGCACTCAACACTCCCTTAATTCAGTGTTTGTTCCCGACAAATGCCCCTCCCCACAGCGTCTCCTTAAGTCTCAGTCCCTAGGTGTGCCTTGTGAAGAGGGGCGGGACGCTTTCCTCCCAAGTAGTCAGCTCAGTCTGCGCTGTTCTCGCCTTCTCTCCACTCTCCATGCTCGAGGATCAGGAGGGGGTGGTCCTTGCTCATCGCCTGAGCTCTGTCTCTCATGTTCACTGCTTAGCCTCTCTTGGTCATCCTGCCCCCCTTCCTCCCTGCCTACAAGCTGTCCCAATCCTGAAAGGCCCTGGCCTGACTCGGCCTGCTCCTCCCCATTTTCCTTCCAAGCCAACAAAGCCGCCCGCTTGATCACCATAGGGCTCCAGTTCCAGCTTGTCTTCCTCTGCAGATTCAGGCTGGGGGGGGGGCATGACACCCACTTTAGGCATGAAAGAAAGGTGATGTTGGACAAATCAGTAGGAGATGGTGAGTTCTAGTCCTGCCTTAGGCACAAAATGGGCTGGGTGACCTTGGGCCAATCACACTCTCTTAATCCAACCCCTCCCAGGGTTGTTGTGGGAAAAATAGGAGTGAGGAGTATTGTGTGTGTTTGCTGCCTTGTTATTTATAAAAACAATAAAGGCAGGAAATAAATATAAAAACATGATTTTGCCTGCTTTCTTATCTGAAAGTAACAAGTGGGTATATCAGCAGAAATATAAAAGTTGAAAGCCAGGTGAATGAGGTGTGTAAGAAGAGTATGTGACAAGAGTAGGGCAGCTGAATGAATGTGGACTAAATCAAAAGGAGTACACAACATGGTTTGGTGGTGATAAAAAAGAGCATGAATGATGTAATTGGAGAAATAATTTTTTGAAGATGAAAGAGAAGACCGAGGCCATCATGGTGGAATTAGAATTTAGGAATCTGCAATGCTAACCCAATGTTTACCTAAAAAAAATGTTACATCTGATGGAAGGTCCCCACCCCAGATGAAGGAAGAAGACATGAAACAGCAAAATAATCCATTCATAATAAATAATAGTCGATTTACAACTGTCTAAATCCTTAGAATTGAACCCTCAGGAAAGAAAAAACACTGTCTGGCTCCTTGCCAGAGTTTACAGCCCCAGGGGAACTGCAGGCTTGCAACAAAGTAAACACTTAAGTCTTAAAATAAGATTAAGAATGAATAGCCTGGCAGTTAAAGCAATCAAGGCTGACAGGATTAAAACAAAAGCACACAGAAACCCACCTCATTTTTTCAGTCCCGCTCCTTTTAAAAAACAAAATTAACCTTTTCCCTCCTGAGCAAGGCTGAATGGGGAAATTATCCCATCAATAGACACAGCATTAAACGTCTGTAGGAAGTTAGCACCCATCCCTCTCCTAGAAAAATGAAATATTCTAGGAAATATTAAAAAGGCAGAATATTATATTTCCCTGGATGAGAAAAGGAGAAACATGTTTTTAAAGACAAAGCAGCTCCCTGCCCCACCCTTCAGCGTCAGGGTGATGGGATTAATACATGGCCCTCAGGACATGATAGTATTAGCCCTCTACCCATCTCACAACATGGCACCTGGGAAGATTACATCACCCAGCAAGATTCAACCAAGCTTTGGGACTCAAAACACAACCTACAAAGTTACCCCTGCATGGCCCCATGGGAGTCTGACAACCACTCACAATACAAGCTCAAATTCAAAGCCCAACAGAGGGTATAAATCTCTCTCTCTCCCTCTCACCCATGTGCTTCTTTGCCCAGGACCTCAAAACCATGTGGTCCTGTCCACCATTAAACCATCTTTTCAAGCAGTCTCCATGTTTCCAGTGTCTTTCTCCCCACTTGGAACTGAACCCAGATGGACATTTCTTCCAACATGTCATCAGAAGCAACTTTTAATCCAAAAGGTTAGAAAAGGTATAAAAACTCACGTCTGGAAGCCCTTATTTCTAGCTAGCCGGTGTCCTTTGCTGAATTGTCACTCATCTTTGGCCTCCGAAATAAATTCTTCTTTCCTGTAGCTTGCTTCTCTGTTCAATTTTTTAAAAATAAAATTTTATTGTGTTTTTCTCCTTATACAAATACTCATAGTTTATACATGGCTGTGCTCATTTACCTATTATTTACATATCATTACATATTATTTACATATCGTTACATTCAAATCCAGGTATATTCCATACACTTCAGTTATAAATTTTACTTCTACTTATATTTTATCTCTTCTTTTTTCATTTTTCTATTCTCAAGCCAATCGTACAATTTCTTCCATATTGCATAGTATTCCGAATCCATTTGTCGTTTCAGTTCAATTGTTAATTTGTCCATTTCGGCACAATCAAATATTTTTTTTATTACTAAGCTATACTATACCCATAAAACTAGATAATTTTTTTTTTACGGATTTGAATAAAATTACAACAAAATTTATTTGGGCAGGTAAAAAAGCAAGAATAAAATTAACAGATCTTCAGGATGATAGAAGCAGAGGTGGGATGGGGCTCCCTGACTGACGACTTTATTATAAAGCTGCAATTTTGGTATGGGTTAAAGAATGGATTAATTTAAGAAATAAAAGATTACTAACGCTGGAGGGACATGATTTACTAAAAGGTTGGCATGCCTTCCTATGGGACAAGGAGAATAAACTGCATACATATTTTATTAGACATAAAATAAGAGAAGCTTTGATGCAAGTATGGCAAGAGATTATGAGAAAACATTATATGAAAGTCCCTAGGTGGGTATCCACAATGGAAGCGATAATTCACCTGAACACTTTGGACATAAATAAAATGGTTAAGTATTAGCAACTTCTTGATAGACACGGAAATTTAAAAAGTAGACAAGAATTGGAAGATCAGGGTATAATCATAGACTGGTGGCCGTATATGCAAATTCAATCACGGTATAAAAAAGATAAAGAAGAGTATGGATTTGAGACAGTCCCGCAACAATTAGATAAAATATTGATTGGCCCGGATTAAAAATTAATTACAAAAATTTATAATTATTTATTAGAATTTGATAGAGCAGAAGACATAGTGAAGGGAGTTATGATAGCATGGGCAAAAAATATTGGACATAGTATAGAATTAGACGATTGGGGGAAAATCTGGAATAGAAATTATAAAATAACTAAATCGGCAAAGTATAAAGAGAACCAGTACAAAATGTTTTATCGATGGTATATGGCACCCGCTAGATTAGCGAAGATCTACCCAAACCTGGAACCAAATTGTTGGAAATGTGGTCAAAAGCAAGGTACCTTCTATCATACATGGTGGTTATGCACGGAAACAAAAAAATATTGGGTAAAAATTCATAGATGGATGCAGGTAATAACAGGCTTTCATGCTACAGGTAATAACAGGCTTTTTTAAATCCTATTTTCTTTTTCTTTTTCTTATTTATATGCCAGCCACCTCCCCGGCTTGGTTGCATTTTCAAAAAGGAGTTGGTTCATATATTTAATATTAGTTACATAGTCAGCTTGTTCTATTAAGTTTAATTTGTGTTTGCCTAATGATAACATTTCAATAATTTGTTCATCCCCTGGCTTTGTTTGAAGTTTTTTTCCAATTGACCTATTTCTTTCATTAATATATCCTGTTGTTTCTGTTTTTCTTTTTTGACATATAAGCTATTGTTATTCCTCTTGTATAATTTATTTATTTATTTATTTAAATGGATTTCTATGCCGCCCAACTCCCGGGGGACTCTGGGCGGCTCACAACATATCAGAATCCATTCCACAGTATAAAAAATACAATAATTAAAAAGTACAAAAATTAAAAAGAGTATCTCACATTCACAATCAAGGGGGGAGACCCATATCTAGTCTAGTTGGTCTCACTTTCACCCCGCCAGCCGGAAGAGCCAAGTTTTTATTGCTTTACGGAAGGCCAGCAGGGTGGGGATAGTTCTGATCTCTGGGGGAAGCTGGTTCCACAGGGAGGGAGCTCCCACAGAGAAGGCTCTCCCCCTCAGCCCCGCCAACCGACATTGCTTGGTCGATGGGACCTGGAGGAGGCCAACTCTGTGGGCCCTGACCGGTCGTAGGGAGGTATGCGGCAGGATGCGGTCCTGAAGGTAACCTGGCCCTGAGCCATGTAGGGCTTTAAAGGTTAAAACCAACACCTTAAATTGGATCCGGAGACTAATGGGCAGCCAATGCAGCTGGCGGAGGATCGGTGTTACGTGGGTGTATCTGGGTACACCCACCACAGCTCGCGCAGCTGCATTTTGCACCAATTGCAGTCGCCGGACACTCTTCAAGGGTAGCCCCATGTAGAGCGCATTGCAGTAATCCAGCCGTGAGGTGATAAGGGCGTGAGTGACTGTGAGAAGTGCCTCCTTCTCCAAGTAGGGTCGCAATTGGTGCACAAGACGTACCTGTGCAAAGGTCCCCCTAGCCACAGCTGAAAGATCTTACTCTAATTTTAGCTGTGGGTCTAGGAGGACACCCAAATTGTGGACCCGTTCTGAGGGAGCTAATTTCTCCCCCCCAAGAACCAAGGAGGGACAATTGGTCAAGTCCTTAGGAGGCAATATCCACAGCCACTCAGTCTTGTCAGGGTTAAGTTTAAGTTTAAGAAATATTAAATAATAAACATAATATTTGGGTGGGGCTTCCGGGGTGGGGCTAAGGGAGAGGCAGCAGGAGCACAGAACTCCGCTCCTTTTGCTGAACTTTTTAGCGAGATAACGCCCCCCCCGACCCAAATTTTTCATCCCTTTGGGTCGGGAGATAGCCCAAGACCTCAGGACTCCCTCCCAGTCCATAGGAGGAAAGAGACTGCCGATAGAGAGGCAAGAGACCCGAGAGGATCCAGGATCGTAGGACGCCGATGATTAACATGGCGACCGCGAGGCCGTAGACCTTCTCGTAATAAGGAAACGAAAGAACAACTAAGAATATCAAAGAACATCTAAGATGAAGTGACGAGCTGAGATTTAAGAGAACCTGGGAAGAGGGGATACCGACTGAGGCAAGGTACGTGCCATCTGAGGACTGACGCTGCCGTTGGAAGGATCCTGGGCCGTTGGAAGATCGTGGCCTGATCCCTCAGCAGTCGGTTTTGCAGCTGGAGGTGTTGTTGCTCCGGCACCGTGGTCTTATCACGCCGCGGTTTGATTCCTTTGATACCTTTGCTCCATTTGGGCCCCTGGAGATCATCTCACCCAGAGTCTGGAACAGCTTGGCTCTGGGATGAGCGCCCAGTTTTGCCGGCCAATAGAAGTCCTGGTTATGCTTTTTATTGCCAGGATTATTGTTGTTGCCACCCTCTTCTATGGCGACGGCGTTTTCAATTTCAGCCGGTTTTGGCGACAGGAGTGGCTTGGGCATCTGAGAAGGTGCTTGTCTCTCTTCCAACATTGCAGCGAGTTTTCTTGGGCAGCAGTATCCCCATTGCAGCGGCAATTAGGCCTGGGGAGTCCTTTTAAAACTACTTGCCGGACAGTCTTTCCCCTTCAAGAATGGCGACGCTCTTATTTAAAACCTATTATTTATTTATTTATTTATTTATTTATTTATTTGGCATTCTTATATGCCGCCCAACTCCCGAAGGACTCAGGGCGGCGTACAACAGAGGAAGATACAGAAATACCAATTCATAAATATTATTAAAAACAATATAAAAGTTAAAAAAATCAATATTAAAATAACCCAACAGGCATACAACAACCATACATATCTGGGGGTGAGCTCGAGTGGATTAGGCTCTACCCCCAGCCTGCAAGAAGAGCCATGTCTTAACGGCTTTCTGGAAGGCCAGCAGAGTGGGGATAGTTCGGGTCTCTGGGGGAAGTTGGTTCCAGAGCACGGGGCCGGCCACAGAGAAGACTCTCCCCCTGGGGCCCGCCAGCCGACTTTGTTTGGCCGATGGGACCTGGAGGAGGCCAACTCTGTGGGCCCTAACCGGTCGAAGGGAAGTGTGAGGCAGAATGCGGTCCCGGAGATAACCTGGTCCTAAGCCATGAAGGGCTTTAAAGATGGTGATCAACACCTTGAATTGGACCCGGAGACCGATGGGCAACCAATGCAGCTGGCGGAGTATAGGTGTCACGTGGGTGTACCTAGGCACACCCACCACAGCACGCGCAGCCGCATTTTGCACCAACTGAAGTCTCCGGATACTCTTCAAGGGTAGCCCCATGTAGAGCGCGTTGCAGTAGTCCAAGCGGGAGGTGACAAGGGCATGAGTGACCGTGAGTAGAGCCTCCTTCTCCAAGTATGGCCGCAACTGGTGCACCAGGCGAACCTGTGCAAAGGCCCCCCTAGCCACAGCAGAAAGATGATGCTCCAATTTTAGCTGTGGGTCTAGGAGGACCCCCAAGTTGCGGACCTGATCCGAGGGGGTCAATTTCACTCCCTCGAAAACTAAGGAGGGACAGTTGTCATGGTCCTTAGGGGGCAATACCACAGCCACTCAGTCTTGTCGGGATTGAGTCTGAGTCTGTTCCTCCCCATCCAGATCCTAATGTCGTCCAGGCACCGGCACATTACAGCAACTGCCTCACTGAAGTCAGCCGGGGTGGTGATGTACAGCTGGGTGTCGTCAGCGTACTGATGGAAACGCACCCCATGACTGCGGATGATCTCCCCCAGTGGCTTCATGTAAATGTTAAACAGGATGGGCGAGAGAACCGACCCCTGAGGCACCCCACATACTAGGGGCCTAGGGGACGATCTCTGCCCTCCTGCCAACACCGACTGCATCCTATCGGTGAGATAGGAGGAGAACCACCGCAAAACGGTGCCTCCCACTCCCAACTTGCCGAGACGATGCAGAAGGATACCATGGTCGATGGTATTGAAGGCCGCTGAGAGGTCAAGTAGCACCAGGACGGAGGAGTTTCCCCCGTCTCGGGGCCGCCAGAGATCATCCATCAGCGTGACCAAGGCAGTTTCAGTACTGTGGCTGTACAGTAAGTACAGTACTGTACTGTAAGTACAGTACTGTACTTATTAACGCTGTAGCTGTTGTGGCCGTGAGGCCTCCTTTGACTGACGCAGCCTCGGCTTTCTGCCTGTCTTTCTCGATGAACTTCTACTCAGACAGGCTGCTTTTCTGTTACCAACGAAGTGCCGAAGGAGAAGAGGAGCTTATCATCAAGACTGTTATGTTTATTTGTGTTGGGAATACTGCTGGGGGGTTGAAGAAGAAGAAGAAGAAGTGTATTTTGGGGGGGACTTATTGGATCTGAGCCCCATTAGCAACAACTTTAGAAGGAAACTCGACCCCGGGGGAGAGTATCTGTGAGCATGTGTATGTGTATGGATGGATGGTATGAATAAATGTTTTGTGGTTTGATTGTATGAATACATGAGTGAGCTGGGTGGTTGGACCCGGCCCCCCTCTGCTGAGTGTGGAAACAGAAGCGGAGGGGGGTTTTGGCCCACCCCCAGGCTCAGTATGAATGGTGTGTATGGCCTGCCGGGAGAATGGGGGACCAGTGGGGGGAGGGGATCTCTGGGGGGACGGGGAGTAAGAGCATTATGGTCATAACGGGGAGAGGCAGGTATGGCGGGAGCAGAGGGGTAGGCCGCTCTCGGGGAACGAGAATTCGCTGTTTGCAAGCGATTCCTTGTTCTGGCCCCTCTGGTTTGGTTCCATCTACCTCAACCCGAGTGCCTGGTAACCAGGGATTTCAGGGCCCTGGGCTCAAGCTGCTGCTGTTAAAGGCCAGGTCGATTACCAACAAGGCCCCCCTTATTCGGGATCTAATCCTGGAAGAGGGGGCGGACCTGGCGTGCATTACCGAGACCTGGCTGGGCCAGGAGGGGGGGTGCCCCTTTCGGAGATATGCCCGGACGGGTTCTCGGTTCAGCATCAGCCGCAACCCCAGGGAAGGGGTGGAGGAGTGGCTATTATAGCTCGCCAGAATCTTTGTCCTCGAAGGAGCCCTGCCCCGGAGATTGTTGGGTGTGAGACGCTCCTTCTGAAGTTGGACTTAGGGGTCCAGGTGGGCCTTTTGCTAACGTACCTGCCTCCTAGCTGCGTTGCAAAGGCCCTGCCTGTTCTGCTCGAGGCGGTTGCAGGGCTGGCGGTTGAGTTCCCCAGGTTGATGGTGCTGGGGGACTTTAATCTGCCATCACCCGGCGAAGCCTCGGGGGCAGTCCAGGAGTTCATGGCTTCCATGACAACCATGGACCTGACCCAAGTAGTTCAGGGTCCGACTCATGAGGGTGGTCACACGCTTGACCTTGTGTTTCTCTCGGGGCAGTGGAGAGATGATCTGAGGCTGAGGGGTTTAGTCACAGTACCCTTGTTGTGGTCAGATCATTTCCTTCTGAGGTTGGATTTCATGGCACCACCCCTCCACTGCAAGGAGGCAGGACCGATTAAGTGGTTCCGCCCCAGGCGCCTAATGGAACCTGACGGATTCCAGAGGGAACTTAGGGAAATACCTGAATCCCTGGTACACAGTTCATCCGAGTCTCTGGTCGCAGCCTGGAATCAGGCAGCAGCGGGGGCTCTGGATTGGATTGCGCCTTTGCGACCTCTCCGTGGAAGTGGATCCAGGAGGGCTCCTTGGTTTACTGAGGAACTCCGGGAGATGAAGCTCCACAAGAGACGCCTAGAGCGACAATGGAGATCTAGTAAAGCTGAGTCTGACCGGACACTTTTAAGAACTTTCATTAAGTCTTACTTAGTGGCGATAAGGGCGGCAAAATGTTCGCATTTTTCCGCTCTTATTGCGTCCGCTGACTCCCGCCCAGCCGCCCTGTTTAGGGTGACCCGCACCCTTCTTGCTAAGGAGGAAGGCGAAGATCCCTTGCAGGGTAGAGCTGAGGAATTTTCTCGGTTTCTGGCGGATAAAGTCATTCAGATTCGGACAGACCTGGACTCCGATTGGGCAGTACAGGCCGAGACGACTGGGGCAGGTCTTAGTCTCGGCCTGTACTGCCCAATCGGAGTCCAGGTCTGTCCGAATCTGAGTGACTTTATCCGCCAGAAACCGAGAAAATTCCTCAGCTCTGCCCTGCAAGGGATCTTCGCCTTCCTCCTTAGCAAGAAGGGTGCGGGTCACCCTAAACAGGGCGGCTGGGCAGGAGTCAGCGGACGCAATAAGAGCGGAAAAATGCGAACATTTTGCCGCCCATATCGCCACTAAGTAAGACTTAATGAAAGTTCTTAAAAGTGTCCGGTCAGACTCAGCTTTACTAGATCTCCATCGTTGCTCTAGGCGTCTCTTGTGGCGCTTCATCTCCCGGAGTTCCTCGGTAAACCAAGGAGCCCTCCTGGATCCGCTTCCACGGAGAGATCGCAAAGGCGCAATCCGATCCAAAGCCCTCGCTGCTGCCTGATTCCAGGCCGCAACCAGAGACTCGGATGAACTGTGTACCAGGGATTCAGATATTTCCCCAAGTTCCCTCTGGAATCCCTCGGGTTCCATTAGGCGCCTGGGGCGGAACCACTTAATCGGTCCCGCCTCCTTGCGGTGGAGGCATGGTGCCATGAAATCCAACCTCAGAAGGAAATGATCTGACCACGACAAGGGTACTGTGACTAAACCCCTCAGCCTCAGATCATCTCTCCACTGCCCCGAGAGAAACACAAGGTCAAGCGTGTGACCACCCTCACGAGTCGGACCCTGAACTACTTGGGTCAGGTCCATGGTTGTCATGGAAGCCATGAACTCCTGGACTGCCCCCGAGGCTTCGCCGGGCGATGGCTTTAGGTGTATCCCACAAATTTTGCAGGGAGGTGTGTTGTTTTTTATTTACATCAAGAAATAAAATCAATTCCTTTTTAATTCTCTGAAGATATTCATTTTCTTGTAGTATCTGCAGATTCACAGTCCACCTTTTAGATTTCTTTTTTTGACCTTTCCATATTATCTTCAGGGGGTTGTGATCCGCCCATATGTTCGGACTGATCTCTACCTTGTCTATCATTTTACTTACTGTATTTTTCGGAGTATAAGATGCACCTTTATACCCCCCAAAAGAGGGTGAAAACTTGGGTGCATCTTATACACCAAATGTAGCCCCACCCACCCACCCACCCCCACCCTTTGGCCTCTGTCTTCCAGCAATTTTCCTGTTTCCAGCAAAGAGGGAACAGCCTGTAAAGCCAAGCAAGTCACTAGCAGCTTTCCGATGTACAGCTGATTTGCCACGTGGGAAAATGAAAGTGAAACTAATTGCAAAAAGGCAGATAGCTGGAAGAGACACGCAGATTTTTATTTTCTGCTGAACTGGATGGAAGGGGGTAAGTGAATAACTATAAATGTCTGTAGAATGTTCAAATTATTTGACTTATTTTTTAAAGACTGCTTTATTATTGTTCTAGAGCCAGGGGTCTCCAACTTTGGCAATTTAAAGACTTGTGGACTTCAACTCCCAGAATTCCACAGCCAGCTTTGTTAGCTTTGCTGGCTGTGGGATTCTGGGAGTTGAAGTCCACAAGTCTTAAAGTTGCCAAGGTTGGAGATCCCTGTAAATCTAGACAACTTAACAAAATAAAGAAGCTTTTTAAAATAAATGCTTGCTCTGAAGAGGCCCAGTGCTATTGTATCTTCTTTTAAATAATAGAGAATAATGTATACTTTCAGAAATTTTTATTAATTTTAACAGCTCTATATAAGTATAGTATGAAATGTAACAGTGTCCTGTTTAGTATTAGAGTTTAGTTACCTTGGAGTAGACCTATTTAAATAATCAGGAGGAGTTAGTGTGACTACATTTAAGAAAACTTTCTGGCATAATGTACATTTCTCCAATTTTTTGCTATTTCTATGGGTCAAGCACACATGCACAGAAATACACAGCAAACAGTGTATATCATCTGTGCTGTTTGCTGTTTGCTGTTTGGCAAATTGCTTGGAGGCAGAGGCCTTTTTTCCTTGTTTTCCTCCCCCAAAACTAAGGTGCATCTTATACTTCGGTGCGTCTTATACTCCGAAAAATACGGTAATTCTTTATTGGCCCATATCATATCAATTCTCGAAAAGGATTTATGAGGGTTCGAATAAAAAGTATAATTTTTCTCATTGGGGTTTAATGTCCTCCACACATCCATCAAATTCAATTCTTCAACCATATCAAAAAATGCTTTCGGTAATACATTTCTCTTTTTTTGCTTTTTTTATCACTCACATAGTCTTTTTTGATATTTACTATTCCATTATAATCTCCTACTATACATATATTCTTACAATCTATCTGGATAATTTTTTCATGAATTTTCTTATAGAATTCACTTTGGTTTTTATTTGGAGCATATATATTTACCAATAACATTTTCATTCCCCCTATTATTAATGCCAACACTAATACCCTTCCTTTCGAGTCTGCATAAATTAGGTTTGCTTTTATTTCATTTCTAATATATATCACCACCCCTCTTTTTTTTTCAGCCAATGCTACAAACAATTTCCCTAATTTCTTATATTTCAGATATTTCTGATCTTGTTTTTTTGTATGAACCTCATGGAGACATATAATATCCACATTTTGCTTCACCAATTTTGTAAATATTTTTTTCCTTTTCACCAAATCATTCAACCCATTCACATTTATTGACAATAATTGTATCTCCTTCTCCATTAATAATAATAACAACAACAACAACAACAGAGTTGGAAGGGACCTTGGAGGTCTTCTAGTCCAACCCCCTGCATAGGCAGGAAACCCTACACTACTTCAGACAAATGGTTGTCCAACATCTTCTTAAAAACTTCCAGTGTTGGAGCATTCACAACTTCTGGAGGCAAGCTGTCCCACTGATTAATTGTTCTAACTGTCAGGAAATTTCTCCTTAGTTCTAAGTTGCTTCTCTCCTTGTTTAGTTTCCACCCATTGCTTCTTGTTCTGCCCTCAGGTGCTTTGGAGAATAGTTTGACTCCCTCTTCTTTGTGGCAACCCCTGAGATATTGGAACACATCCCCTGGGAGCTGGGCGGCATACAAATAGACATAAATAAATAAATAAATAAACACTGCTATCATGTCTCCCCTAGTCCTTCTTTTCACTAAATTAGACATATCAAGTTCCTGCAACTGTTCTTCATATGTTTTAGCCTTCATTCCCCTAATCATCTTTGTTGCTCTTCTCTGCACTCTTTCCAGAGTATCAACATCCTTTCTACATTGTGGTGACCAAAACTGAATGCAGTATTCCAAGTGTGGCCTTACCAAGGCATTATAAAGTGGTATTAATACTTCACGTGATCTTGATTCTATCCCTCTGTTAATGCAGCCTAGAACTGTGTTGGCTTTTTTGGCAGCTGCTGCACACTGCTGGCTCATATTTAAATGGTTGTCCACTAGGACTCCAAGATCCTTCTCACAGTTACTACTGTTGAGCAAGGTACCACATATACTGTACCTGTGCATTTTGTTTTTCTTGCCTAAATGTAGAACCTTACTTTTTTCACCATTGAATTTCATTTTGTTTGATAGCGCCCAATGTTCAAGTCTGTCAAGATCCTTCTGAACCTTGAACCTATCTTCTGGAGAGTTGGCTATTCCTGCCAGTTTGGTGTCATCTGCAAATTTGATGAGTTCCCCATCTATCCCCTCGTCCAAGTCATTGATGAAGATGTTGAAGAGTACTGGGCCTAAAACAGAGCCGTGGGGTACTCCACTGCATACTTCCCTCCATGTAGATGCAGTTCCATTGAGCACTACACGTTGAGTGCGGTTGGTCAGCCAGTTTTGAATCCATCTGGTGGTGTTGCTGTCTAACCCACATTTTTCTACTTTATCTAGTAGTAGCAGGGGTGAAATCCTCCCGGTTCGCTCTTACCTGTCGGTCGCCGCAGAGCCTTTGGAGCTGGTGGCGTTCACGGCACGGGGCTGCCCCCGCCCGCTTCCCCCGCCCACCTGGATGCCGCCATTTGAGTTCTTTTGCCCTCTGCGCATGCGCAAAGCATTCTGCATGCGCAGAGGGCAAAAGAACGCAAATGGTGGCGTCCAGGCAGGCGGGGGAAGCGGGCGGGGGCAGCCCCGCGCCGTGAATGCCACCAGCTCCAAAGGCTCTGTGGCAACCGACAGGTAAGAGTGAACCGGGAGGATTTCACCCCTGAGTACTAGGTTATAGTCTACTTTATCAAATGCCTTACTGAAGTCCAAGTAAACTATATTGACAGCATTCCCCTGGTCCACTAATTTTGTCACTTTGTCAAAGAATGCAATAAGATTAGTCTGGCATGATCTGTTTTTGACAAACCCATGTTGGCTTTTGGTTATTACTTTGTTTGCTTCTAGGTGTTCATTGATTCGTTGCTTGATTATCTTTTCCAGAATCTTCCCTGGTATTGAGGTCAGGCTGATAGGTCTGTAGTTTCCTGGATCTATTTTTTTCCCTTTTTTGAAGATGGGAACTACATCAGCTCTTTTCCAGTCCTCTGGCAGTTCCCCGGTGCTCCAGGATCTTTGAAAGATATAGTTCAGTGGTTCTGAGATCTCGTCTGCCAGTTCCTTCAGAATTATTCCAAGTTGTCGACGGATCCTAAACTTTTCTTGTTCTAGTAGCTCTTTGTACTCTAATTCTACCGTTCTGTTCTTGTTGGTTTTCTGTAGTTACCTTGCTTCTTTCTTCCATCTCTTCACCTCCCACTTCTTGTCTCTGTTCTTCTAAACTCTGTCTCCAATCTCTCTCTACTACTTGAGTTTTCCTCCATCCCCATTAGTTTTTCATACATTTCGTGCGCTTTCTCTAAATCATCCACTTTAATTCTTTTACCTTGCCACGATATTAACATTCCTTCTGGAATAATCCATCTATTCTAAATAATATATTTTTTCTATTCAATATTGCTGCTAGAAATCTGTAATCCTTCCTTTGTTCTCTAATCCGCCTGGGGATCTGTTTCAATGTTATAATTTCTTTTTCATTATAGATCATAGGTTCCTCACTTGTCATTTTATAAATAGTATCTCGAAATTTCTTTCGTGCAAACCTTATATGCACTTCTCGAGGGAGATGATGCTGTTTTTGCATAATTTGTATGGACTCTATAAATTTCATCCATCTCATTAATAATCTGTCTTTTCCCTCTGAAGAATGCCTTCAATCAATCCCGCCATTACTTCCCCTAGATCTTCATCTTTCGTTTCTACATCGTTTTGGAACCTCAGATAGAAGGAGGCTCGATCCAATTCAAGATGGATCAACAAACTCTCTAAATCCTTATTTACTTCCATCATTTTTTGGTCTATCCGGTCTAATTTCTTATCGGTTTGTTCAGCGTTCAGTTCCACCGATTGTATTTTCTGTTCATTTCGTTGTATCAGCTCTTGGATCGAGCCTACTTTATTATCCAGGTTCTGTATATCAGACCTCAAGTCTCCATGACCTTTTGTCACAGTCTCCTGGAGTTTCGTTATGGTTTCCTGTATCATTTGAAGGGTTGATTGCATCGTTTGAAGGGTCAAATTCGCACTCATTTTTTCCATGGGTAGCATCTCTTCTATTGTTTTCTGGGATCCCGGTGAAGCTACTGCCCCCGTCTTGATAGGTATCACTTTTTTCCTGTTCTCAATGTTGTGGTGGTGGTGCTTGTCATTTCCTTTAGAATTCTATTTTGTTCTCCTAAAATTTTATAAATTATTTCCCAAATTACCATTTACCACTTTTCACCCCACTAATGTTTTCTTATTAGCTTTCAACCTTGTTTCTCAACAGTATATTGTTCTTGTTCAATTTTGTTGGAGCGCCAACCGCAGTATCCCAGCTGGAAGAGCCCAACTGGGGAGTGTTTCCTCCCAACACATCTTTTTAGAAAATTTGTCTGAAAATCCATTTTGATTTTTGCTATAGTAGACTAACATAGTTGTTCTCTTACAATGAAAATATAGAAGACAGAAAAATAGATTTTAACTATTGAAGAAAGTTAGCACCCACCCCTCTTAGAAGAATGAAATATTTTAGGAAATATTAAAAAGGCAGAATATTATATTTCCCTGGATGAGAAAAAGAGAAACAGGTTTTTAAAGACAAAGGGCAGCTCCATGCAGCTCCCTGCCCCCAGCAGATATTTGGTGCACATTAAGACTGGACCTGCCTATCTACAAAAACAAAAGACCTCAGCTCCAGGGTGATGGGATTAAGACATGACCCTCCAGGACATAATAGGATTATCTAGCTAACCACATGGCACAACCAAGCCCCTTCATTACATCACCCAGCAAGGTTCAACCAAACTCGATTCAGACAAACATGACTCCACATGGGAGTCTGCAACCAATAGGATACATGCCCTTACCACAGGAACAAGAAGCTCAAAGTCAAAGCCCAAGAGAGGGTATAAATAACACTCACCCTCCACTCCATGTGGTCAGCTGCCCAGGACTTAAACTTCATGTGGTCCTGTTCACCATTAAACCATCCTTCCAAGCAGCCTCCATGTTTCCAGTGTCTTTCTCCCCACTTGGAACTGAACAAGATCCACTCAACTTGACCAGGGTAAAACAATAGACACAATTTACATAGACTTTTGTAAAGCCTTTGATTCAGTAGTACACGACAAACTACTTCTGAAACTAAAATCCTATGGCATCGCTGGACCCCTACAGGGAGAAAAGAGAAAAGAGCTCCGCTCCCCCCGTACCCGCATTTCTCAGCTTCTGGAGGCCCGACCCAAGACATACCATCTCTGGGGAGGGCAGTGGAGGAAGGAAGATCGCAGGAAATACCCCAGGTATTTCTCGGTGAAAGAATCGCCCGCTGTGAAGACTGGGAGGTTCCAGAAGCTTTAGGTACGTGAAGTGCTGGAAACGCTGCCGCCATCTTGATGATGAGCGCTGGAGAACTTTAAAATCTTACAAAAAACTTTTGAAAAAAAAAGCGGAAAAAATTCGTGGGAGAGCTGGACAGCCCGGAGAAGTCATGAACCAGTTATATTAGATTTGTGGTGGAAAGTCTCTGGAGTGGAGAACCCCTAACTTGTCCCCTGCGCTACACGAAGATTCGGGCTATAGCCCGTATGTCCCCCCCCACCTTTCTGAGAGTCCTTGGACTGTGGAGAGATCGTTTGCGACACCCCCCCTGAACTAAACTAACCTTTCGCGAAGGCCCTGCTAACGGCCGAGCGGAGAAACGACCGAATAGTGTGGGGGTGTGGCCTCTGAAGAGAAACGGGACGACTGGGAAGAGGCGATCGGAACGAAACGAAATGGAGCCTCCTGGTTTTCTTTTTTTCCCTGCCTTCCTGGCTTTTTACAACGTAGCCAGAACTTTCATCTCTCTGGCTTTCCATTTTCAACCTAGGAACGTTTTTTTTCTTCTTCTTTCTCTCGGTCTCCTTTTCCATCAGGTCTGAGACGGTCACATGGGCAGAGGAGACGATGTGGAGGGCTTGTGACGACAGTATAGCAGCCCAGCTGGTCTCCCAGAGATTATTGAAGAAAGACAATACTGAAAAAACAGGCATCGTGGGGCTTACCCTGGAAATTATAACACAGATTATGAAGGATGGTTTAACAAACTGGGGGCAAATTGTGATTTTTATTCTTCTTGATGACTTTACTGTTGAACACCTGAGGCTTATAAAGCATAACACCTGTGGACTAGTTGGGGGTCCTAGGATTATCTGGATATTCTCCCCCACTAAGAAGACTCTTTGGCTAACTGACATTCCTTGTTGGACTATTACATCTATGAAAATTAACTTTACAATCTATTGGCTCTAGTTGTGGGCTTGTAAGGGTCTCTGATTGGCTCTTGTTTATCTCCCTTTATTATTGCTGTTTTTTAAATTCTTCCCCTGTGGTAGTGTGCATGTTGGTATGAATGGAGGTTGGATGTTTCTAAGGATTGAAACTGGAATGAAATTGACTGATGGAGTTGACTGAATTATTTTTATGACTTTTTTTTTATTCAAATTTTTACAAACATTTTTTATTTTTCTCCCCCCTCCCCCCTCACCCTAACCCACCCCCCTCCCCCCCCTCTCCCCCCCCCGGACTTCCCAGAGAGTATACAGGGCATAATGTCAATAAAATAAATTTAAATTAAATTAAAAAATTTTTTTTTGATTTCCACCTTATTTTTTAAAACTGCAACTCCGAATTATACACTGATAAAAATACTTTCCTCCTCCTTTCAGTCATCTACCCTACACAGCATTTCTTCACTATTAAACAAAACTTAAATGAATATTAGTAATGCCTAGATATTAAATACAAAAACCTTAAACTTATCAAAATTAACCACTATATAAATGACATATATTACTATATATCAGATTATTAACTTCAGAAAAGTTCTAAATCTCTAAAAAATATTAATAATAATAGTAATTATATATATATATATATATATATATATATATATATATATATATATATATATATATATATATATATATATATATATATATATATATATATATATATATATAAGAAAGCAAAGAGAAAAAAGAAAAGAGAAATACAGTCTATCCCATAAATTCAACACTGACTCCAAACTTTAAATAAACCTTCCTCTCAAACAAATCTCAAATCCAATTAGGATATTTCACAACTTAGTAATTTTAAATAAAAATTCCAAATCGTTCTCAAAATTAAATAAAACTTAAATGAATATTACACAGGTAATAACTAAATATTAAATACCGTGTTTCCCCGAAAATAAGACAGGGGCTTATATTTTTTGACCCCCAAAAAATGCCCCTGGCCTTATTTTCGGGGGATGGCTTATAATTTTCAGGGTGCAGGCGGGGCGGGGCACGAGACGCACCACTTACTGGAGTTTGCCAGCTCCATGGTCTCTCTGCTAGTCTCTTTAGGGAAAAAAACTT
The DNA here is from genome assembly GCA_023053685.1 of Diadophis punctatus similis. Classification (NCBI taxonomy): domain Eukaryota; kingdom Metazoa; phylum Chordata; class Lepidosauria; order Squamata; family Dipsadidae; genus Diadophis; species Diadophis punctatus. The sequence continues at coordinate 215,234 of JALIGW010000070.1, read as the reverse complement.
GCAAACAGACAAGCCGAGAGACCACGGAGGTGCAAAACTCCAGTAAGTGGTGCGTCTCTCTTGGCGGGCCGAGCGTCCTACCTGCGGCTTGTCCCGGGTCCTCCGTCGCCTTCTCACCGTCTTCTCTCCACGGCAGCAAATTCTGAAAGAGAACGCCGCGCGAGTTCGAATTTGAACTCGCGCGGCGTTCTCTTTCAGGATGGGCTGCCGTGGAGAGAAGACGGTGAGAAGGCGACGGAGGACCCGGGACAAGCCGCAGGTAGGACGCCCGCCAAACCCCGCCCAACCCTAGCGGGAGACGCCCCTCCTACCTGCGGCTTGTCCCGGGACCTCCGTCGCCTTCTCACCATCTTCTCTCCACGGCAGCCCATCCTGAAAGAGAACGCCGCGCGAGTTCGAGTTTGAACTCGCGCGGCGTTCTCTTTCAGGACGGGCTGCCGTGGAGAGAAGACGGTGAGAAGGCCACGGAGGACCCGGGACAAGCCGCAGGTAGGACGCCCGCCTAACCCCGCCCAACCCTAGCGGGAGACGCCCCTCCTACCTGCGGCTTGTCCCGGGTCCTCCGTCGCCTTCTCACCGTCTTCTCTCCACGGCAGCCCGTCCTGAAAGAGAACGCCGCGCGAGTTCGAGTTTGAACTCGCGCGGCGTTCTCTTTCAGGACGGGCTGCCGTGGAGAGAAGACGGTGAGAAGGCCACGGAGGACCCAGGACAAGCCGCAGGTAGGACGCCCGCCTAACCCCGCCCAACCCTAGTGGGAGACGCCCCTGGGACCTGGGACAAGCCGCAGGTAGGAGGGGCATCTCCCGCTAGGGTTGGGCGGGGCGTCACGTTCCTACGGTACCTGGGACTTGTCGCGCCGTGGGGCGGGGGATGGGGCGGGCAAGGCCGCGAGACTCTTACCGTACCAGTCTGGTCTGGCAGAGAGGAAGACAGAAACAGAAAACAGAGGGAGAATTGTGAAAGGACAGAAAGAGGAAGAGGAAGAGAAACAGAAAACATGGAGAGAAATGAAAGGAAGGAAGGAGAAACAAAACAGGGATACTGGGGAAAAGAAAGAAAGGGAGAGGAAGAGGAAGAGGAAGAAACAGAAAACAGGGATACTGGGGAAAGAAAGAAAGGGAGAGGAAGAGGAAGAAACAGAAAACAGGGATACTGGGGAAAAGAAAGAAAGGGAGAGGAAGAGGAAGAGAGAGAAACAGAAAACAGGGATACTGGGGAAAAGAAAGAAAGGGAGAGGAAGAAACAGAAAACAGGGATACTGGGGAAAAGAAAGAAAGGGAGAGGAAGAGGAAGAGGAAGAGAAACAGAAAACATGGAGAGAAATGAAAGGAAGGAAGGAGAAACAAAACAAAAGGAGGGGCGTCTCCCGCTAGGGTTGGGCGGGGCGTCACGTTCCTACGGTACCTGGGACTTGTCGCGCCGTGGGGCGGGGGATGGGGCGGGCAAGGCCGCGAGACTCTTACCGTACCAGTCTGGTCTGGCAGAGAGGAAGACAGAAACAGAAAACAGAGGGAGAATTGTGAAAGGACAGAAAGAGGAAGAGGAAGAGAAACAGAAAACATAGAGAGAAATGAAAGGAAGGAAGGAGAAACAAAACAGGGATACTGGGGAAAAGAAAGAAAGGGAGAGGAAGAGGAAGAGGAAGAGGAAGAAACAGAAAACAGGGATACTGGGGAAAGAAAGGGAGAGGAAGAGGAAGAGAGAGAGAAACAAAAAACATGGAGAGAAATGAAAGGAAGGAAGGAAGGAAGGAAGGAGGAGAAACAGAAAACAGGGATACTGGGGAAAGAAAGAAAGGGAGAGGAAGAGGAAGAAACAGAAAACAGGGATACTGGGGAAAAGAAAGAAAGGGAGAGGAAGAGGAAGAGAGAGAAACAGAAAACAGGGATACTGGATACGCACTGCTGTCCTGCCGTTCATTTTGCCGCGGGGTGCAATTTGGCGCGAAATGAGCGTTAGGACAGCGGCGCGCCTCGAGACCCACTCCATGCCATGGATTGCGAGGCGCACTGCTGTCCTGCCGTTCATTTTGCTGCAGGGTGCAATTTGGCACGAAATGAGCGTTAGGACAGCGGCGCGCCTAGAGACCCACTCCATGTCATGGATTGCGAGGCACGCTGCTGTCCTGCCGCTCATTTCGCGCCAAATTGCACCCTGCGGCAAAATGAGTGTTAGGACAGCGGCGCGCCTCGAGACCCACTCCATGCCATGGATTGCGAGGCGCACTGCTGTCCTGCCGTTCATTTTGCCGCGGGGTGCAATTTGGCGCGAAATGAGCGTTAGGACAGCGGCGCGCCTCGAGACCCACTCCATGCCATGGATTGCGAGGCGCGCTGCTGTCCTGCCGCTCATTTCGCGCCAAATTGCACCCCGCGGCAAAATGAACGGCAGGACAGCAGCGCGCCTCGAGACCCACTCCATGCCATGGATTGAGAGGCGCGCTGCTGTCCTGCCGTTCATTTTGCCGCGGCAACAGCAGCCGTTCATTTTGCCGCAATTTGGCGCGAAATGAACGTTAGGACAGCGGCGCGCCTAGAGACCCACTCCATGTCATGGATTGCGAGGCGCGCTGCACCCTGCGGCAAAATGAGCGTTAGGACAGCGGCGCGCCTCGAGACCCACTCCATGCCGTGGATTGCGAGGCGTGCTGCTGTCCTGCCGTTCATTTTACCGCGGGGTGCAATTTGGCGCAAAATGAACGACAGGACAGCAGCGCGCCTAGAGACCCACTCCATGTCATGGATTGCGAGGCGCGCTGCTGTCCTGCCGCTCATTTCGCGCCAAATTGCACCCTGCGGCAAAATGAGCATTAGGACAGCGGCGCGCCTCGAGACCCACTCCATGCCGTGGATTGCGAGGCGCGCTGCTGTCCTGCCGCTCATTTTGTGCTGCCATCAGCCCTACCGGTAGGTATAGCATTCCCTCCCTTCGGCCCCGCCTGCTCACCTCATGTACAGCAGCCAGTGTAAATGGCGGGGACCGGCTGCGCATGCGCTTAAATAGTTGGAGGGGGCTTATTTTCGGGGCGGGCCTTACTTCAACGCATGTCCCGAAAAGCCCTGTGGGGCTTATTTTCGGGACAGGTCTTATTTTCGGGGAAACACGGTACAAAAATCTTAACCTTCATCATAAAATCAACCACTATATTAGTAGCATAATATTACTATATATCAAATTGTTAGCTTCAAAGAAGTTCTAAATCTTTAAATAATATTAATAATAATAGTGAAATAGAGAAAAAAAGAAAGAAAGAAAGAAAGAAAGAAAGAAAAAAAAAGAAAATACAAAAAGTAAAGGAAGAAAAATAAAGAAAGAAGGAAAAAGGAAAAATACAATCATATTCCCTCCGACCGGTTAGGGCCCACAGAGTTGGCCTCCTCCAGGTCCCGTCGGCCAAGCAATGCCGGCTGGCGGGCCCAAGGGGGAGAGCCTTCTCTGTGGCTGGCCCCGCTCTCTGGAACCAACTTCCACCAGAGACCCGAACTATCCCCACTCTGCTGGCCTTCCGAAAAGCCGTTAAGACATGGCTCTTCCTGCAGGCGGGGGGTAGAGCTTAATTCACTCGAGCTCACCCCCCAAGTATGTATGATGTTGAATGGTTGTTGATTTCTTATATTGTGTTTTAATTTTTATATTGTTTTAATTACTATTTTAGATTTTGGTTGTTCTTGTATTTTTCACTGATGTACGCCGCCCTGAGTCCTTAGGGAGTTGGGCGGCATATAAGAATTCCAAAATAAATAAATAAATAAATAAATATTAGCCACCATCCGTCCAATAAATTTCAACGCTGCATCTTGTTGTATCTTGATGGTTGCATCTTTTTGTAACTTGATAATTTTATATTTGTCAGCTCTCCTCCCATCTGACCCTGATCTTCCATCTCCTTTTCCACACTGTAGACATCTGTCTGGCTCTGCCAATCACTTGGATTCTGTAAAGCTGTTTCGGTTTGAACAGGAAGGGATGGCTTTCCCTCCTCCTCCTCTTTTAATTCCATATATCTTTCTTCTGGAATCTTGGATGTATCAGCCTTTAAAACGTTGACATAAAATTCAGTAGCTTTCTTTGTTGTATTAAGCCGATATCTTTTTCCCAGAAATTTCACTGCGACTCCTGTTGGTGCTTCCCATTTGTATTGTAAATTTAACCTTTTAAATTCATCAATCAGAAAGGTATAATCTTTTCTGGCTTTGAGCATTTTAGAGGGAATTTCTTTCCATATCTTTAATTCCTGGCCATTCACCTGAAGGTTGTTCTTAAACATCGCCTGTATAATTCTATTCCGTAAGGCTCTTGTAGTAAAATATATTACAATGTCCCTTGGTAGGTGTTTTTGTTTTGCATACCAAGAGTTGATTCTATATATCTTATCAATTTGCGTGGCCAGTTCCTCTTTAGACAATCCAGACACCAGCTCCAGAGCATCCACCATCCTTCCTTTCAAATCATCATATAATCCCTCTTTCAACCCCCTCACCCTTATGGCAAATTCCATAGATCTGAATTGCGTCATTAACACCTCTGTTTCAAAATTTGCAATGTCATTTTGTATTTTATCTATGTATTCCACCGAAGTTGTCAAAACTTGTTTATTTTCTTCAATACGATTTGCCAAAACTTCAATATTTGTTGCTAAACCTTTGCATACCTCCAACACGTCGTTCCTAATTTGTTGATCAATATTCTTTAAAGCAGCCTGTATTTTGTTATCTATTTCATTGATTTTTAGGTTAAACTCCGCAATCAGTTCATTTTTCATAATCTTTAAGGTACTTATTAAATTTTGAGGTGTCAAAGACTGTGGGGGTGTTAACTCAGTGATAAGTTGCATTTTGGAAATATGACCAGAGGAATGGTCAGTTCTTTTATTCAGAACAGTCTTTCCAAATTTTGAAGCCATTTTAGTATTTCCAGAGGAGAACAAAGGAAAAGCCAAGTCCCTAATTAAAGTTCTTTTCCAATTCCAAAACCAGATAGTCTTTTATTTTATTTTTTAAAAAATTATCAGTTGTTATTTTAATCCAAAATTGGGAGACAGAGAGGGAAAAGCCAGTTTTCAAAGTCAAAAGTTTCCATGAGAAAAAAAGCCGCTAGCGAAATGAAAGTTACTTTCACTTCTCCTCCCACTTTCTCCGATCGCCATATTGTTGCTTATTAACTGTTACTTTGTTTCTTTCCGAAGTGAAAGTCAGCAGTGGAGTTGAAGAGAAAAAAAGTTCAATACTTGCCCATTTAAAATCCTGTTTCTCTCTGTCTGCTTCTTTAATCCATTAAATAGTTATAATCCCATTCAGGAAGCAGCGGTGGTCACGGCATCTTGCTCCGCAAAAGCGGAGGTTTCCAAATCCCCGGAGCAGGAGACAGGCTGGCTGGGGAGCCCTCCCCCTTCGCGCCCCTGGCTGGCTCCTGGTGGGGCTCTACCCCACCTGTCAGACTCTCATCTCTCCCCTTTGCCCGGGGCAGAGATTTCCAAGCCGCCAGACAGCTGTTCCGGCGGCTTTTGCAAGGAATTGGAAGGGCGCTCAACGAGGAGCATCTGAAACTGGAATGAAATTGACTGATGGAGTTGACTGAATTATTTTTATGACTTTTTAATCGCTGATATTGATTATTAACTATTGTAAATTTTTACCCCGGAAGCGGTGTGGTTGATGTGGACTTTGCCGTTATGATTGAATTGAACAATTGTTTAGAGTGTAGAAGAATGGCTTGATAGAATGAGTGAGTCGGGAACCGATGTCCAGACCCCCTTCGCTGAGTGTGCAAACAGAAGCGGAGTGGGGTCCGACTCTTTCACCCGGCTCAGTGTGAATGGTATGGATGGTGTGAATGGAATGGATGGCCTGCAGGAAGGGAGGGGGACCAGCGGGGAGGGGGTTCTCTGGGGGGGTGGAGAGCCGGAACATCCCGGTCATAATGGGGAGAGGTAGGTATGGCGGGAGCAGAGGGGTGGGCCGCTCATGGGGAATGAGACCTCGCTGTGTACAAGCGATCCCTTGTTCCGTCCCCTCCGATGTGGTTCCATCTTGCTCAACCCGAGTACCTGGCAACCATGGTTTTCAGGGCCCTGGGCTCAGGATTCTGCTGCTAAACGCCAGGTCAATTGTCAACAAAGCCCCCGTGATACGTGATCTAATCACTGAGGAGGGGGCGGACCTGGTATGTATAACTGAGACCTGGCTGGGCCAGGAGGGGGGAGTAGCCCTCTCCGAGATATGCCCGGACGGGTTCTCAGTGCAGCACCATTCATGACCCCAGGGAAGGGGGGGGAGGAGTGGCCATTATAACGCGCCAAAATCTGCATCCTCGTAGGATCCCTGCCCCGGAGATTGTCGGGTGTGAGATGCTCCTTCTAAAGTTGGACTTAGGGTTTCAGGTGGACCTTTTGTTAGCGTACCTGCCTCCCAGCTACGTTACCAAGGCCCTGCCTGAGCTGCTTGAGGCGATAGCCAGCCTGGCGGTGGAGTTCCCCAGGCTTATGGTGCTGGGGGACTTTAACCTGCTTTCGGCGGGCAAAACCTCTGGTGCAGCTCAGGAGTTCATGGATTCCATGACAACCATGGACCTGACCCAAGTAATCCAGGGTCCGACTCATGAGGGAGGTCACATGCTTTACCTAGTGTTTCTCTCGGGGCAGTGGAGAGATGATCTGAAGGTAGGGGAGGTTGGATTTCACAGCCCCACTCCTCCTCTGCAGGGAGGCGGGACTGACTAGGTGGTTCCGCCCCAGGCGCCTAATGGAGCTGGAAGGATTCCAGAGGGAACTTGGGGAAATACCTGAAACCCTGGTACATAATTCGTCTGAGGCCCTGGTGGCTGCCTGGAACACCGCGGCAGCAGGGGCATTAGATCAGATTGCGCCTTTGCGACCTCTCCGTGGCAGTGGATCCCGGAAAGCTCCCTGGTTTACCGAGGAGCTCCGGGAGATGAAACGCCACAAGAGACGTCTGGAGCGTCGCTGGAGAGCCAGTAAAACCGAGTCCGATCGAACACTACTAAGAACTTTTATTAAGTCTTATCTAGTGGCGATAGGGGCAGCAAAACGATCTCATTTTTCCGCTCTTATTGCGTCCGCAGATTCTCGTCCAGCCGCCTTGTTTAGGGTGACTCGCACCCTCCTTGCAAAAGGGGGGAGCGAGGAACACTTGCAAGGCAGAGCTGAGGAATACTCGCAGTTTCTGACAGATAAAGTCGCTCGGATTCGGTCGAACCTGGACTCTAGCTGGGCAGAGTCCATTGAGTTGACAGGGGCAAGTCTCGGGCCAGCATTGTGGGAGGAGTTTGAGCCTGTTTCTCCTGATGACGTGGACAAGGCTGTGGGGGCGATGAGCTCTGCCACCTGTTTATTGGACCCGTGCCCCTCCTGGTTGGACTCGGCCAGCAGAGAGGTGGCACGCGGCTGGATCCAGGTGGTCGTCAACGCTTCTTTGAGAGAGGAGTCCGTACCACAACCGTTAAAAGTTGTGGTGGTGAGACCCCTCCTCAAGAAGCCTTCCCTGGATCCAGCAGATTTGAAGAACTTTCGTCCGGTCTCCAACTTGCCTTTTATAGGCAAAGTTGTGGAGAAGGTGGTAGCTTTTCAGCTCCTTCGGTTATTGGAGGAAACCGATCATCTGGATTCCTATCAGTCGGGTTTCAGGTGCGGTTACAGCACAGAAACCGCCTTGGTCGCCCTGATGGATGATTTCTCTGGCGAGCCCGGGATGGGGGCAATTCCTCCATTCTGGTGCTACTTGACCTCTCAGCGGCTTTCGATACCATCGACCATGGTATCCTTCTGCATTGTCTCGGCGAGTTGGGAGTGGGAGGCACCGTCTTACAGTGGTTCTCCTCTTATCTCGCCGACAGGATGCAGTCGGTGTTGGCAGGTGGGCAGAGGTCGTCTCCTAGGCCCCTGACCTGTGGGGTGCCTCAGGGTTCGGTCCTCTCACCCATCCTGTTTAACATTTACATGAAACCGCTGGGGGAGATCATCCGTAGACACGGGGTGAGTTTCCAACAGTACGCTGATGACACCCAGCTGTACATCACCACCCTGTCTCAATTCAGGGAGGCGGTTGATGTGATGTGCCAGTGCCTGGACGACATTAGGATCTGGATGGGGAGGAACAGACTCAGACTCAACCCAGACAAGACTGAGTGGCTCTGGATATTGCCTCCGAAGGACTATATCGACTGTCCCTCCTTGGTTCTTGAGGGAGAAAAATTAACTCCCTCAGAACGGGTTCGCAATTTGGGAGTCCTCCTAGATCCACAGCTAAAATTAGACCAACACCTTGCAGCTGTGGCTAGGGCGGCCTTTGCACAGGTTCGCCTGGTGCACCAATTGCGACCATACTTGGAGAAGGAGGCTCTACTCACGGTCACTCATGCCCTTGTCACCTCTCAATTGGACTACTGCAATGCGCTCTACATGGGGCTGCCCTTGAAGAGTATTCGGAGACTTCAACTGGTGCAAAATGCAGCTGCGCGTGCTGTGGTGGGTGTTTCAAGGTACACCCACGTGACACCTATATTCCGCCAGCTGCATTGGTTGCCCATTGGTCTCCGGGTACAATTCAAGGTGCTGATCATCATGTTTAAAGCCCTACATGGCTTAGGACCAGGCTATCTCCGGGACCGCATTCTGCCTCATTCTTCCCTTCGACCAGTTAGGTCCCACAGAGTGGGTCTCCTCCAGGTTCCGTCAGCCAAACAGTGCCGACTGGCAGGGCCTAGGGGGAGGGCCTTCTCTGTAGGGGCCCCTGCTCTCTGGAACCAACTTCCCCCAGAGATCCGAACCATCCCCACCTTGCTGGCCTTCCGAAAAGCCATCAAAACATGGCTCTTCCGGCAGGCGGGGTGAGTTTGAGGCGACTTTATATCTGATGTCTCCCCCATGTATGTATGTTGTTTATATGTTTTTTAAAATTGTTTTTAAATTGTCTTTTTTAATGATTTGTTTGGAGTTTTTATAAAATGTTGTACGCCGCCCTGAGTCCTGAGGGAGTAGGGCGGCATAGAAAAACTACCAAATAAATAAATAAACAAATAAACAAATAAATAAATAAATAAATAAATAAATAAATAAATAATACATACATACATACATACATACATACATACATACATACATGATTGGATAACTGCGTTCCTGTCTAACAGACAAGTGGTTAAAATAGGAAGTGCCCTATCAAATCCTGCTCCTGTCAACAGTGGTGTCCCCAGGGGCGGGTTGCTTCTTCTTCGCGATACCGGTGCGCTGCGCGCGCATCGCCATGTTTTGGCGCGCGCACCCTCGCTATGCGCACGCGTGCCCTCGCACGATTTTGCCCAAAAATTCCCAAAAAACAGATGGCGCCGCGCGACAGACCGGCAAAGATGGCGACCAAACTGTCGCGCGCAAATAGCGCCATCTGCTGGCCGCTACCGGTGCGGTAGAGTCGACTGCACCTGTAGGAACCCACCACTGGGTGTCCCTCAAGGCAGTGTTGTAGGACCAACACTCTTCATACTCTACATAAACGATCTTTGTGATCATATTATAAGCAACAGCGTTCTCTTTGCTGATGATGTTAAACTATTTAACACCACCGACAATGCTGCTACCCTTCAAAAAGACCTTGATCATGTAGCAGAATGGTCAAACAACTGGCAACTTCAAATCTCAACCAACCAATGCTCGGTCTTACACATTGGCAAAAAGAATCAGAATACAAAACACAAACTTGGAGGAAACGAAGTTGTAGACGACCCTCACTCTGTCAAAGACCTTGGAATACTCATATCCAACGACCTAAGTGCTAGAGTCCACTGTAACAACATTGCCAAAAAGGCACTAAGAGTTGTTCATCTAATCTTGTGTAGCTTCTCTGGCAATATTACACTGCTAACCAGAGCATACAAAACATTTATTAGACCAATTCTGGAATACAGCTCACCTGTCTGGAACCCGCACTGCATATCAGACATTAATACAATCGAGAGAGTCCAGAAATATTTCACAAGAAGAGTCCTCCACTCCTCTGCTCGCAATAAAATACCTTATTCCACCAGACTTGAAATATTGGGATTAGACAATTTACAACTACGTCGCCTCCGATCTGATCTAAATGTAGTTCATAAAATCATATACCAAAAAGTCCTTCCTGTCAATGATTACTTCAGCTTCAACCGCAGCAATACACGAGCACGTAATAGATTCAAACTTAATGTAAACCACTCCAAACTCAACTGCAGAAAATACGACTTCAGCAATAGAGTGATCAATGCCTGGAATGCACTACCTGACTCTGTGGTTTCTTCCCCAAACCCCCAAAACTTTAACCTTAGACTGTCTACAGTCGACCTCTCCCCATTTCTAAGAAGTCTGTAAGGGGCGTGCATAAGCGCACCACTGTGCCTACCGTCCCTGTCCTACTGTCCTATCGTCCTCTTTTATCAGTACTTTTTTTTACTTATGTTATGTTTATACAAACAACTACTATCTTATACATGTTTGACAAATAAATAATAAATAAACAAACAAATAAACAAACAAACAAACAAATAAAATGGACATTTCTTCCAACAATATTTATTCCCCTTTCCTTTTCTTGCTTTAGGTGGGGGGGGATGGCGGGTTACTATATCTTACACCTTTTCTGCTTTTTTGATTAAGTTGCTTTTCCAAAAAGCATGATATGCATGTAGGTTCATCCCACAAAGTTTCAGTGAAAGCAACACTATCAGGCTGATCGGTCATAACTAAGTTTCATCTGTATCGAACGGTTACTTATCTCTCTAACGAGATATAAATCATGGTTAACCCGGAAGTTTGGGTTCTTGACAAAGAACGTCGCTCTACATCTGTCTTACGTTACGTGCGCGGTCTTAACATCGCCATAAAGAGGTAGAATTACCCGGGTTTCCCTTTCCCCGGGCTCGTCCTTTTGTTCCCATAGTTCTTTGCGCGTCGGCGGCCTCTTCCGGTCTCTTTTTTTCCGGCGGTGCCGACGCCATCATGGTAAGGGTTGAGAGGGAAGGAGAATCGGTTGTAATCTTCTCCGGGGAAGCCGCCTGGAGAGCAGGTTGTGTTGTGCTGGTAAAGAGGGAAGCATATAAGTCCTGGAGGCCCAGGATTGAACCCCGATACTAGGGAGGCCTGCCCGCAGAGGGCGGTTGTTGTTGCAGGATGGGGTTCGGGCCTAAGAAAGCTTCCAGTTTGCGGGCGCTCCTAAAGATCGGGCAGAAAAAGAGGCCCGAACACGCGTGCGCGCGACAAGCCCGGGTTGAATTCTTAAGTTTCATCTAATTATTTTGGTTGTAATAAAATAACGTTAGATGAAAAACGGGGAGTCTAGTGTCACAAAAGTTTGCTTCAAATATCCTCTAAAGCACGACGTTATTTTGGAAAAATGTAGTTTTGGTGCCATGTGACTATTATAAAATAGTGATAGAATAAAGGGCTTCTGCGGTTTTTTGTTATTTGTCTATTCTTGTTTGAGCAAACTGATTGAGAGGCATAGGATGAGGCATAGGATCCGTAGATGTCATCCAACGAGATCTGATATACACAGCATAGTAACAGTAGGTATCAAGACACTTTTCTGGATAGCGGAATAAATAACAGTATAGAACAAGAGAAAACAAAGATAGGGGATAGGTCCTTTCGTCATGAAATGTAGATAAACGTGAAGGGCGGTGATGCACAAAGAAGACAGTAGAATACAGTCTGTAATTTGAGAGGAACACACAGTTAAAGGGAAAAGATTCTCGGTTGAATGACTTGGAGGGATTGGAAGATGAACTTGTACTTTAATATGGATTACATTGGCTTGGGAAGAAATGTACTCAAACCATTACTTACAAGATGCCTCAAACACTTTTAAACATAGCACATTTTCCCCTATGAATTAATTAGTTGATGCAAAGCCTATAGGAACAGTAATAATATAATTCTAGTGTACAGGTATGACCACAATTGTGTCCAAAATGTATGTTGTTAAGTGAGAAATTTGTAAAGTGAGTTTTGCTCCATTTTACGACTTTTCTTGCCACATTTGTTAAGTGAATCACTGCAGTTGTTAAATTAGTAAAATTTTAAATGAATCTGGTTTCCCCATTGACTTTGCTTGTCAGGTTGCAAAAAGGTGACCCCGGGACACTGCAACCGTCATAAATGTGAGTTAGTTGTCAAGCATCCGAATGTAAATCACGTGAGCATGGGGATGCTGCAACGGTCATAAGTGTGAAAAATGGTCATAAGTCACTTTTCTGTGCTGTTGTAACTTCGAATGGTCACTAAGTAAACTGTTGTAAGTTGAGGACTACCTGTAGTTCAGTTTAGTTTATTGCAGTCACCTACTTACCTCTGTGCTTCCTAGGCTGAAGAATGACAAGGCTAAATCACTTTGTACCTAAAGCAAGACTGGATCTCCCGGTTTTCCAGATTTCTATCCTAATGCATGAACCACTACACTAAATTCAGAGTAATTTTTTAAAAAATGCAATTATCAAACTATTGAAACCTAACAATACTAAATGGAACTGCGAAACCTAAATGTGAATAACTTATTTAAAAATTGAAATAAAACTTATTAGCTTGTCTGTGAAAAAAAAAGCCCTTTACTTATTGGTATGTTGTGGTACCTGGCTGTATTCATTGAGACAGAGCAGATGAGTGAAATCGGTGTTTCTCAAGCTCAACAATTTTAAGATGGGTGGACTTCAACTCCCAGAATTCCCCAGTCAGCATTTGACTAGGGAATTTTGGAAGTTGAAATCCATGCATCTGAAAAGTTCTTGAGGTTGAGAAACACTGAGTCAGATAGTAATGGATATAGATAAAATAAGTCTGAATAACCGTGACATTTGTCTAAAAAGGAGAATAACTGCTACTTATGTGAAGCAGCATAATAGTATGGTGCAACATGACTGGATGTCTGTTGCTGTTGTGCCATATATCATTTTAATGTATTTTACATTTTGTTCACATGATTTTTACATACATATCTGACTCTAACCCTTACAGGTGGAAAACTATGTGAGAGGGAGATTGTCATTCACAGTGCAATTTTATAAATGCTTACACAGAAGATCTTATAATTACAGATAGTTCCTAGAGATGTGAAGGCCCAGAAAAAAACCTGAAAAATTTGGAAAAAAACCAGGTTTTTTCCGTTTTTTTCCCTGAAGGCTTTTTTGTTTTTTTCCAAAAAATTGGAAAAATTGAAAAAAGAAAAACATTGTGGAATATTTTATTTTAACACGATGAATAAAATATTTTAAGACAGTGTGTTCAAATATTTTCCAAATCATTTCTAAAAAAATGTATGATATCAGATTATTCTAATTTCTGTGCACTGAGTGAGGACAAGCAAGTCCTAGGTAACAAACTGAACCCTCCAATGCAAGAACAGTATGCATTTCTTCCTTTAGGAGGTGCTGCTATTGTAACAAGAAAAAGGTTTCAGTTTTGCTTTTGCATGTTAGTGGGTGTGTTTGGTTTGTTCTGTCCTCTTCACTAGGCCTCAAAAGCATTGGAAGAAAATACAGAGCAACAAAAAGGACCTGTGCTGAATGAAGGGACTTATGAGAATGGGGTTTTTATTTTTATTTTTATTTAATACTGTGGAGAGGAAATATGAAAAATTGTTACTTTTGGTTTTGAAAATTGTTTTGTGGAGGCTTTTTGGCTGTTCCACATAAACTAGTAAGCAGTTCAGGAGATTGTTGCTCCCTTTGTTACAATTACAAATAAATATTATAAAAAAGTAAATTCTGTTTATGATAATTGTTTGGCTACACTGTATTTTTAATACGCTAGTTGTGATAATTTTATGCCAAGTCAAATTGTCCATAGTCATATTTTATGTTCCTAAAGTAACAGAATGACTTTCAATCTTAAAAAGACAAAAAAGTGCTAATGTAGCATTTTTTTCAATTTTTCCGAAAATTTCCGTTCCCCCCCCAAAAAAAAAACGAAAAAAAAAAAGGTTTTTTTCGAGCTTCAAAATTTCCGGAAATTTTACATCTCTATTCTTGACTTACAACAGTTCATTTAGTGACTGTTCAAAGTTACAGCATGTGACTTATGACTATTTTTCACACATAACGACTGTTGCAGCATCCTGTGGCCAAGTGATCAAAATTCAGACACTTGGCAATTGATTCATATTTATGACAGTTGCAGTGTCCTGGGGTCATGTGATCCCCTTTTGTGACCTTCTGACAAACAGACAATGGGGAAGTCAGATTCACTTACTAGTTACTAACCTAACAGCAGTGATTCACTTAACGGCAATGGCAAGAAAGGTCATAAAATGGAGCAAAACTAACAACTATCTCACTTTGTCACAGAACTTTTGGGCTCAGTTATGGTCATAAGTCGAGGCCTGCCCGTATAGAGAAGCAAACTAATGCTCTTAGAGTCTTGAGATTTTTCATAGACTAAATACTATACTAACCTTCCATGTTGGAAGCACCAAACTGCTTCTGTGCTTTGGATCAGGATCAGCCAGTGACGTCACCATTGCCTGGGGGATGCCCAGTTGGTACCTATTTATTTACTTGTGTTTTCATGCTTTCAAACTGCTAGGTTGGCAGGAGCTAGAATGAATGATGGTTGGCTTACCCTGTCACACAGCAACACTTCAAATATGGGCCTTCAAATTTGTCAACCCAGCCGCCTTACCATGTGAGCCAATGCGTTCCTTATAGACTAGATGTTATTGTACTGGAGATTAGATTTTGATAGAAACATAACAGAAGTTTTGGGGTATGCCTGCTCCGGCAGCAGTCCCTGATTTTTTGCAGATCCTGATTAGAGTTAAATTAGAGCACTTTGATTTTGTCCAAGCTAAACTCTTATTTGACACCAGAAGTTTGTATAATATGCCAAAATACAGGTAGTCCTCAACTTACGACCACAATTGAGCCCAAAATTTCTGTTAAGTGAGACCTTCGTTAAGTGAGTTTCCCCCATTTTATGACCTTTCTTTCCACGGTTGTTAACTGAATCACTGCCCTTGATAAGCTAGTAACACAGTTGTTAAGTGAATCTGGCTTCCCCATTGACTTTGCTCATGAGGAGGTCACAAAAGGGGATCATATGACCTTGGGACACAGCAACGATCATAAATATGAACCAGTTGCCAAGCATCTGAATTTTAATCACATGATCATGTGGATGAAACAAAGGTTGTAAGTGTGAAAAATGGTCATAAGTCACTTTCAGTGCCGTTGTAACTCTGAATGGTCACTAAATGAACAGTTGTAAGTCGGGGACCAGCTGTATAAAGAAACAAGATATTTTTTATTTGTCAGGGAAACGGCATATATGAGATTTCCACCTGAATATTTCTCTTGTTTGTCACCAGGGAATTGATATTCGCCACAACAAGGACCGTAAGGTTCGGCGTAAGGAGCCCAAGAGTCAGGATATTTATCTTCGTCTCTTAGTCAAGGTGAGAGCCAACTTTTGCATTTCCATGAATAAATGTAAAGACATATGGGTATTGGGGGAGGTAGTTATACTTGACAGCAGTGTTCTGTATGTATAAAGGTTCTAGGTGTCATCATTGATCACTTTTGCACGATATGATTCTCAGTTGCTGGGAATCCATTAGCAGTATTTAGATTTAATTTTAGACCGTTCATTTCGTGAATGTACTGTATTTTTTGGTGTATAAGACACACTTTCCCCCCCCCAAAAAGTGGGCAGAAATGTCTGTGCTGTGCGTCTTATACAGCGAATGTTGCCGAAGCCCTGCCCACCCGCCGGCCCCCACCCTTCGGCCTCTGCCTCCCAGCAATTTGCCTCCTTGCAGCAAACAGCCTGGTCAGCTTCAGTACAGCCTGATTTAGCACGAGCAGCTGATTGGCGGTTGGATCTGCCTCCTGGAATACTGCCTATCAGCTGTTCCAGGCTGCAGGGATCGCCATCGCCGCTGCCGCCTATCGCCACCTCCGCGTGCCCCATTTTCGGCCTCCGTGCATCCTGTTTTCGGCCTCTGCACGCCCAATATTTGGCCTGTTCCAGGCGGCGGGGATCGCCACCGCTGCCTATCCCTGCCGCCTGGAACGGGCCAAAAATGGGGCGCGCGGAGGCCAAAAATGGGGCGCACGGAGGCGGCGGCGATCCCTGCAGCCTGGAACAGCTGATAGGCTGTATTCTGGGAGGCAGATCCAACCACCAATCAGCTGCTCGTGCTAAATCAGGCTGTGCTGAAGCTGACCAGGCTGTTTGCTGCAAGGAGGCAAATTGCTGGGAGGCAGAGGCAGATTTTTTTTTCTTGTTTTCCTCCCCAAAAGCTAGGTGCATCTTATGGTCCAAAAAATACGGTATATTGGTATATAAAGGATAACCAAGGGTATGTTTATGCAATTAAGTAATTCAGCTTTATCTCCACTCAGTCCAGCATTTTGCCTCTGATTCCATTGAGTAGACTGGGCAGTGACCTCTTTCATAATGATCCAGGCGATATTAGGAGATAGTGGGCTGTTCTTTCTGGTGATATTTGAGGAAAGGGTGGGCTTCATTTGCAAAGGTCTTATATTGAATAAGGTGAGCTATAAAATGCTCTGGATTTGAGGCTAATTTCCAGGTGCCTTGGGGCAGGGAGAGAGAATAACCGCGTATATTTGGAGCTTTAATTTCCACTTTCTCAGCTCTACAGATTCCTGGCTCGCCGGACCAATGCCAAATTCAACAAGGTGATACTCAAACGGCTGTTCATGAGCCGCACCAACAGGCCTCCATTGTCCGTGTCTCGCTTGGTAAGTGCAGAGTCTTCAATTCTCTTATTGCTTTTCTCTTTCTTCTTGGTCCTTCAGTTATCCCTCAGTTTTAGTTTTTTCTCTGTTTGCTTTGTTGTTGCCATTGTTCTTTTCCTGTTAAAGGAACAGGTGGTGCCACCTCTGCTGTGGCTTTGGCCAAATGGAGAAAAAAGAAGAAGGATGGAAGTTGGTATCAGTGATGAGCTTGAGCAGAACCGTAGTAATATTCCAACAGAAGAGAATATTAGTAACTCAAGAGTCCTTGGTGATCTCTGAGCTCAGTTTTCCTGCAGACGTTTCATTATCCAACTAGAAATGTCTGCAGAAAAACAACGAAGCTCAGAGAGCACAGCGATATTCCCTTCCTGATTAGGGTAGATTGTAGCTAAAAGCAATGCTGCTAAAGGACCAATGAAACCTCTGTTGATAAAGGCAAATTGGTCAGGACTTGCATGCTAACTTGATCACTCTTTTACTCTCTAGATCCGTAAAATGAAGCTCCAAGGGCGGGAAAACAAAACTGCTGTTGTGGTGGGCACAGTGACGGATGATGTTCGCATCCAGGAAATTCCCAAACTGAAGGTATCCTGACTGGTGGAATTCAGATGGGAGGAGATGCAGAGCAAGGGGACAGATTTCTTGACAGCTCAGATTTCATAAACTAGAGGAAAATACTATATATAAGAGTGTATAGTAAATACAGAACTGTATGCAAAAATGTGGTGTATCTCTTCAGTAAATATTTATAGTATCCATTATCCCATCATAAGAACACCTGAATTGAGTTTGATGAATCATTGATCAAAGCTTTGTGCTGGAGAAAGAGAATGCTTGTTTTTTTAGATAAACTGCTTTGCTGCTGATTCTAGCCAAAGGAGAAATGCAATTTTTATGAGTGCTTTTTAAAATATTTTTAATATTCTGAACCTTAGCTTCCTGACTAATCATGTTGTCTCATTGTAGTCAATTGATTAAAGGTATATTTGATTCCTAGTTAAAATAATTGAGATGTAGGTGAGATTGTAAATAGAAATGTCTTTTCTCATTTGTGTGGGTTCAATTCCTATCTGTTACTATGGAAACAGTCAAAAATGTTGCTACACATGTTCACAAGCTTGTCCGCCATTTTATCCATATGCAAAATAATCTAAAATTATGGATGCATAAAATCCTTTCTTGCAGGCAACATGGTCTCATTCATATTTTCCAAATGTGGATTAGCCAGTTTGGTATAGCAGTTAAGACACCATGCTAGAAATCAGAGGACTGTGAGTTTTAGTCCTGCCTTAGGCACGAAAGCCAGCTGGATCACTGAGCAAGTCACTCACTCTCAGTCCAGTCCACCTCACATAGTTGTTGTGGGGAAAATCGGAGGAGGGAGGAGTATTAGGTATATTCGTGTCTTGAGTAAAGTAATAAAGTAAAGTAAAGTAAAAATGTAAAGTAATAAAGTTGGGACAAAAAACAAAATAATGACCCCATGGCTAATGAGGGCTGCCTGTGCTTGCTTTTTTATTTTTGAGGATTCTCACATTGCAAACACTTTTTTTCTCTTCCCCAGATTTGTGCCATCAGAGTCACACAGGGAGCCCGCCGACGCATCCTGAAAGCTGGAGGCCAGATCATGACTTTTGACCAATTAGCCATGGCTGCCCCTAAGGGCCAGGGAACTGTTTTACTTTCTGGTGAGTCAGGAGAGGACATTACACTTTCCTGAATTGCGAAGCTTTTATTTGTCTTAGTGCTGCTGATATCTCAGCCTGACTGAAAGATCTCTCTGAACTTGCCTTCTGCAGGACCCAGAAAGGCCCGCCAAGTTTATCGGCATTTTGGCAAGGCTCCTGGCACCCCCCACAGCCACACTAAGTGAGTATTCCAGACCATTAGGTTTTCTTCTGGGCATTTTGCTCCTACCTATTTTGTCTCTGATTTTCAAAGACATCCGGTGGTTCAAAATCATGACCACTTTTTAAAAGACTTAATTTGAGCTGAATTTGTGCTTTTGCTCATTACTTACTCTTCTGCACTAGCACTTTTGGTTTCTAAGTGTACAGGTAGTCCTTGACTTATGACCACAATTGAGCCCAAAATTTACCTTGCTAAGCGAGACAGTGGTTAAGTGAGTTTTGCCCCATTTTACAACCTTTCTTGCCACAGCTGTTAAGTGAATCACTGCAGTTGTTAAGTTAGTAACACGGTTGCTAAGTGAATCTAGCTTCTCCATTGACTTTGCTGGTCACTGTCACAAAAGGGGATCACATGACCCCGGGACACTGCAACCCTCATAAATACCTGCCAGTTGCCAAGCATCCAAATTGTGATCATTTGACCATGGGGATGTTGCAATGGTGATGTGAAAACTGGTCATAAGTCACTTTTTTCAGTGCCATTATAACTGAACGGTCACTAAACAAATGGTTGTAAGTCCAGGACTAGCTCTAATGCTTGCTTCTCCTGATCTGGCTCACTCTCTTTCTGATGCTTTGCATCCACCTTGTTTGAAAGGGGACACACAGGAAAGGAGGGAGGCAGAAGTAAGAAGTGTCTTCCAGGCCGTGCAGCAGCCAGTGCCTTCTGGAAGGAGGGAGGGAGGAAACTACCGTATTTTTCGGAGTATAAGACGCACCTTTTTACCCCCAAACAGAGGGTGAAAACTTGGGTGCGTCTTATACACCGAATGTAGTATATATGTAGCCACCCCCCGCCCTTTGGTCTCTACTTCCCAACAATTTACCTCTGCAGCAAACAGCAGCAGAGCCTGATTAGCACAAGAAACTGATTATCAGCCTCCCGATCTACAGCTGAGAGGCTGCAGCCACGTGGTAAAATAAAACTAACTACGGTGGCTGTAAGGAGACAAATTGCTGGGAGATAAACTGCTGGCAATGTTGGACTGCTGAAACTAAAAAGGAGGTAACAGCTCCTGTGGCCTAGAGGTGGAGCTCTTGCCTCACAATCAGGAGGTTGTGAGTTCTATCCTAGGTAGAGGCAGATGTAGGGTCTCCTGCTTGGGCAGGGGGTTGGACTAGATGACCTGCCAGGTCCCTTCCAACTCTCAGTGTTCAAATTATTAGACTTATTTTTTAAAGACTGCTTTATTATTGTTCTAGACAACTTAACAAAATGAAGAAGCTTTTTAAAATAAATGCTTGCTCTGAAGAGGCCCAGTGCTTTTGTATCTTCTTTTAAATAGCAGAGAATGTATACTTCCAGAAAGCCACATCAAATTTAAAGATCTGTAAAAGTATAATCTGAAATGTAACAGTGTCCTGTTTAGTATTAAGAAAAGGCAGCTGAGTTAAACCCTCACTTAGTCATGTTTGGAGTAGATCTATTTAAATAATTGGGAGGAGTTAGTGTGATTACATTTAAGAAAACTTTCTGGCATTATGTACATTTCTCCAATTCTTTGCTATTTCTATGGGTCAGGCACACATGCACAGAAATACACAGCAAACAGTGTATATCATATGTACTGTTTGCTGTTTGGCAAATTGCTGGGAGGCAGAGGCCTTTTTTCCTTGTTTTCCTCCCCCAAAACTAAGGTGCGTCTTATACTCCGAAAAATACGGTATATCAAAGTCTGTCCCTGCGTATCTGCGAACTTCATGGTACAATAACACAGTCAATAACACAGCTGTGCATACACCGCATCCAGGAACAACCACTGTGGGTCAGTTGTGATGAGCATTCTGAAAGGTAGGGCTGTTTCAAGGAGGGATGCTTTGTGAAGTACTATTTTCAGATTTTCAAGGAAGTCAACGCACATAACGCTCGGAGTCCAATGGTTGTCTTGGAAAGGTCGGTTAACCTAATGCTCCAGGATGATGCTTTGTAATTGGAAGGCATTTTCAAAGTTTCCCTGAATGATTAAATATACTGGGAAGATTTGAGAAAGTGTATGAGTTGACCCCAGTAGAAGGTTATTTCTTAGGTCTTGGATATACAGGTAGTACTCCACTTACAACCGGTTGCTGAATGACCATTTGAAATTATAAGTTTGTAAAGCACTTCTGGTTGTCAAAAGATGTGCCAATACACGTAGGGTCATGTGACTGCATTTCAGGTGCTTGGCAGCCAGTTTGCCTTTACGACTGGTTGCACTGTTCCAGTCACACAACCATGATTTGCTATGTTTTTTTGCCAGTTTCTGGGCAAAAAAATGCCCATTCAGAAGAATGGTTTCACACTTACCATCAAAAGGCTTGCATAACAGCTGCAGATTCACTTAATGACTGTCACAAAAAGATGTTATAAAATCGTGTCGTCACTTGGGCACCTCAACTTAACCATCCTCATGACTTAATGTCTATGGAGAGAGGGCTGTTCAGTTTTGACATAGATAGCCTCTTTAAACCCCTCTTTAAAAATTGAACAGCCCTCTGAAGAGAGGGGGAGGGATAGACATCATCTATCTCCAATCTACAACACAGTCCTTTCAACAGTTCCAAGAAGGCTCCACACCAATTTGTACCACTCAGGTGACCCTAATGACACAGATAAATCTCCAGGTGACCTTAATGATGCACTAAAATAATGCAAATGTCCAGCTTTCTGCAAGGAGTATAAATCCTTCCATTTATTTATTTATTTATTTATTTTATTTATTATTTGTTCTTCTATGCTGCCCTACTCCCGAGGGACTCAGGGCGGCGTACATCAGTTTTAGGAGAACATTAATAATAAACAGTAATTTAAAAACAGCAATAAAAATATACAAAAAATTAAAAAATATTCACAATCAGCCATACCAAGGGGGGAATACAGATGGATTTATTCGTTCCCCCCTGCCTGCAGGAAGAGCCATGTCTTGACGGCTTTTCGGAAGGCCAGCAGGGTGGGGATGGTTCGGGTCTCTGGGGGAAGTTGGTTCCAGAGCGCGGGGCCCCCCACAGAGAAGGTCCTCCCCCTAGGGCCCGCCAACCGGCATTGTTTGGCTGACGGGACCTGGAGGAGGCCCACTCTGTGGGCCCTAACCGGTCGGAGGGAAGTGTGAGGCAGAATGCGGTCCCGGAGGTAACCTGGTCCTAGGCCATGTAGGGCTTTAAAGATGGTGATCAACACCTTGAATTGTACCCGGAGACCGATGGGCAACCAATGCAGCTGGCGGAGTATAGGTGTAACGTGGGTGTACCTTGGCACACCCACCACGGCACGCGCAGCCGCATTTTGCACCAACTGAAGTCTCCGAATACTCTTCAAGGGTAGCCCCATGTAAAGCGCATTGCAGTAGTCGAATCGAGAGGTGACAAGGGCATGAGTGACCATGAGTAAAGCCTCCTTCTCCAAGTATGGCCGCAATTGGTGCACCAGGCGAACCTGTGCATAGGCCCCCCTAGCCACAGCTGTAAGGTGTTTCTCTAATTTTAGCTGTGGATCTAGGAGGACCCCCAAATTGCGGACCTGTTCTGAGGGGGTTAATTTCACTCCCTCCAGAACCAAGGAGGGACCGTTGTCTTGGTCCTTAGGAGGCAGTATCCAAAGCCACTCAGTCTTGTCGGGGTTGAGTCTGAGTCTGTTTCTCCCCATCCAGGTCCTAACGTCGTCCAGGCATCGGCACATTACATCAGCTGCCTCACTGAATTGAGACGGGGTGGTAATGTACAGCTGGGTGTCGTCAGCGTACTGATGAAAACTCACCCCATGTCTCCGAATGATCTCCCCCAACGGTTTCATGTAGATGTTAAACAGGATGGGCGAGAGAACCGAACCCTGAGGCACCCCGCATAACAGGGGCCTAGGGGACGATCTCTGCCCTCCTGTTAACACCGACTGCATCCTATCGGTGAGATAAGAGGAGAACCACCGCAAAACGGTGCCTCCCACTCCCAACTCACCGAGACGATGCAGAAGGATACCATGGTCGATGGTATCGAAAGCCGCTGAGAGGTCAAGTAGCACCAGGATGGAGGAATTTCCACCATCCCGGGCTCGCCAGAGATCATCCATCAGTGCGACCAAGGCAGTTTCTGTACTGAAGCCGCGCCTGAAGCCCGACTGATAGGAGTCTAGATGATCCGTTTCCTCCAATAGTCGCAGAAGCTGAGTAGCCACCACCTTCTCAACAACTTTCCCTAAAAAAGGTAAGTTGGAGACCGGACGAAAGTTCTTCAAATCCGCTGGGTCCAGGGAAGGCTTCTTCAGGAGGGGTCTAACCACCGCAACTTTTAACGGCTGCGGTACAGATCCCTCCGTCAGAGAAGCGATGACCACCGCCTGGATCCAGCCTCGTGCCACCTCCCTGCTGGCGGAAACCAGCCAGGAGGGACACGGGTCCAATAAACAGGTGGAGGCACCCATCGCACCCACGGCTTTGTCCACGTCTTCCGGAGAAACAGGCGCAAACTCCTCCTACAACGGTGGACTAAGAGTTGCCCCTGTCATCTCAATGGACTGCCCAGCCGGAGTCCAGGTTTGACCGGATCTGAGCGACTTTATCCGACAGAAACTGCGCGAATTCCTCAGCTCTACCTTGCAAGTGTTCCTCGCTCCCCCCTTTAGCAAGGAGGGAGCGTGTCACCCTAAACAAGGCGGCTGGGCGAGAATCTGCGGACGCAATAAGAGCAGAAAAATGAGATCGTTTTGCTGCCCTTATCGCCACTAAAACCACCATCCAGTCAGAGCTGAAGAAGCTTCTTGGATGAGAAGTGAAACGTTTTCAAAGAAAAATTAGAAAGTCCAGTTGCCTCTTGAAAAAAGCACCTTTGGGACTATCCTAATGACTTATGACTGGAAATCCAGTCCCAATTGCAGCAATGAGTTGAGTGCCAGAAATGCAGTCATGTGACTGTTGGCATGATGTTTTGACAGCCAGAAGTGCTTTACAAACTCGTAATTTCAAATGGTCATTCAGCAACCAGTATAAATTGAGGACTACTTGTATAACAGTTGTTCATCTTTTAAGTCTTTTACAGTGTTATCAGTGAGAAATTTGCTCTTAGAATGATAGCTGAGGATTTTTGCCCAGTTGATACAAAAAATAGGTACCAGAATGGAGAAGTCTGCTTTAAATTTCTGAGAAAACACCGGGTTCTGTAATTTACCATACCAAATTATTAGATAAACTAAAGCTTTAATCCTCTGCTCATATTTTTCTTTGGGGAAAATGTTTGCACTATGGGATTAATACATGAATAGACATGCTCAGAACTAAGTTGAAAGAGATATTTTTGTCTCTTCATCTTTGAATCTCACTATATTTTTAGATCACCTCAGAAGATGTTAGTGAATCTTCCAGCTTTGCTGGAAAGTAGGATGGAAACTTTATGGCATGTTTACCAGTGTTCCTACATTTGTATATTTTGCAGTAACTTTAAAAAGAGCTGCTTAACATGAATTGAAAAGCTATGACTTGGCAATTACTTGTTTCATGTAATATATTAAGGGATTTTTTTCCCCAAGCTTAACATGTGGAAAAATGGATTGTGCTTTGTAATATCTGCAGCCATTGAACCATCTCAACTTATTAACAGGTTTGGGCTGCAATTCAGGCTGCAATTCTTACATAATTTTCCATGATCTACTGGCTAAGTGTTTTACGAATAAGAAAAATCCCACTGAACACTTACCGTATTTTTCGGAGTATAAGACGCTCCGAAGTATAAGATGCATGTATAAGCTTTTGGGGAGGAAAGCAAGGGGAAAAAAATCTGCCTCTGCCTCCCAGCAATTTGCCTCCTTGCAGCAAACAGCCTGTTTCAGTTTCAGCACAGCCTGATTAGCACAAGAAAAAAAAATCTGCCTCTGCCTCCCAGCAATTTGCCTCCTTGCAGCAAGCAGCAAACAGCCAGTTTCAGTTTCAGCACAGCCTGATTAGCACAAGCAGCTGATTGTCGGTTGGATCAGCCTCCCAACGATCAGCTGTTTCAGGCTGCAGGGATTGCCATAGCCTATTGCCACCTCCGTGCGCCCCATTTTCGGCCTCTGCATCCAGTTTTCAGCCTCCCCACACCCCGTTTACAGCCTCCGCGTGCCCCATTTTCCGCCTGTTCGGGCTGTGGGGATCAGAATGGGCAGAAAATGGGGCACGCGGAGGCCAAAAATGGGACGCAGAGGCCAAAAATGGGGCGCGTGGAGGTGGCAATAGGCAATGGCAATCCCTGCAGCCTGAAACAGCTGATGGTTGGGAGGCTGATCCAATGGACAATCAGCTGCTTGTGCTAATCAGGCTGTGCTGAAACTGAAACTGGCTGTTTGCTGCTTGCTGCAAGGAGGCAAATTGCTGGGAGGCAGAGGTGGGTGGGGGCCGGCGGGTGGGTGGGGCTACATTCGGTGTATAAGACGCACTCAAATTGTCACACTCTTTTGGGGGGGGGAGTGGGTCTTACACTCTGAAAAATACGGTATTCTTGGGATTAGAGGAATTTTTAAAGGCTAAAAATTAAACAATTTGAAAGCTAGAAACTATAGTTACTTGTTTTTCCACTTAAGAGAGAATCCTGTTGGATTAGGGAGCTGAAGAAAAGTGAATGGAATTAGGAAACCACATTTTGTGACTTTTTTTGAATTTCAAAACACATGTGTTTTTGTTCTCTGCATAAAAGTGGGATGCAACAATAGGCCATTTATCTTACACACACACCTGTCTCTCTTTCCAGGCCATATGTTCGATCCAAGGGGCGGAAATTTGAACGAGCTCGAGGTCGCCGTGCCAGTCGAGGCTACAAAAACTAGAATGTTTCTAAGTCAATTAAATTTTTTCGCTCAAATTAATATTCTGACAGCATCTGTTTGTTTTGCTCAGAGTCCAGCAGGCAAAGGTCCTGTTGAGTCACAACAGAATTCGAGATTTCACTTTAAAATACATTCTTCTCCCAAGAATTCGTTACCTTCTGTAATTAATAAAACACATGGTAAGCAGGGTCGTAAAAAGGCAGTTATTGTAAGAGGTTTACTATAAATGTTGACTAGTTAAGGACCAGATAAGTATGATAAAAGTGGCACTTTGGTGGTTCGGAAAACGTTCGGAAATTGCAATAAATTTCAGAGCGTAGAGACTTCCTTGGAAGATCTTTTTTTTAAATTATAAATAGCTTGCCAACCTAGTCTTTAAGCACTAATTTGGTAGCCATTGGTGACCCAGAATTAGAGGCAGTATCTGAAACAGTGTGAGAGAACAGACTGGAAAAAAAAGAATGAAATTTACCATGCTTGAACCTGGAAGCTAAAACTGTTTGTTTTAAAAAGAACAAGATGATAAAAAGACCCAGAGAACCAGTTTGGAACACTGGTTAAAGTACCAGGCTAGAAACGAGACTGAGTTCTAGTCCTGTCTTGGATAGGAAGCTAGCTGGTAACCTTGGACCAGCTACTCTCTCAGCCCTAGGAAAAATGCAGTGTTAGACTACTGAAAACGTTGCAAAGAAAACCTTAGGGCAGTGATGGAGAACCTTTTTTAGCTCGGGTGCCAAAAGGGTGCGCGCGTGCGCGTGCCCACACCCATAATGCAATGCCCTGCGCATATGCACAACCCCCGTGCTGCCCCCCGCACATGTGCACAACCCCCCCCCCCCCCGTGCTGCCCCCCGTGCATGTGCACAGACCTTGCTGAAGCCTCTGGACTTCCGGTAGGCCCATTGGGCCGTTTTTTGCCGTCCCCAGGCTTCAACAGGCTTTCCTGAACCCTGGAGACGGCGAACAACGGCCCAACCGGAAGTTCATTTCTGAACTTCCGGTTGGCCCATTGGGCCGTTTTTCGCCGTCCCCAGGGTTCAGGAGGCTTTCCTGAAGCCTGGGGAGAGCAAAAATGGCTGAAAAGAAGGCTGAAAGTCAGCTGGCCAGCGTGCGCATGCGCGCTGGAGCTGACATAGGACAACGCCTCGCGTGCCCTCAGATATGGCACGCGTGCCACAGGTTCGCCATCACTGCCTTAGGTATTTGTCCAGGCAGTTTACCAATAGTTAAAATTGACAAAAAAGGAAAGGGGGAGAAAAAAACCAAACCGGTCACCAAACGTTTCTAGGAAGGAAACTGGAAAGCATCACAAATGTTAACAATTCAGGAAAGCAATTTGGGGAAGGTTTTGAAATAAAATTACTGGATTGCTGGACTGGGTAGGTAATATGTCAATGTTGCCTTTGTTTTATCCATGATCAAGGAAAGCAGCTCCAAAGAGGAATTCATCTCTGAACAGTCCTGTGATCAAAATGTTAAAAGTAAGATGATTATTAAAATAATGTCCTGAGGATACAGGAATCCTTGCTCTAGATTAGACCCACAGGTTCATGCAGCAGACAGGCCAAGTAACAGGAGATGATCCAGGCCCTTCTCACTTGGCCTTCCATATTCTGAGGGTGAACCAGGCGCAGGAAACGGAAGCCGAGAGCCTTGTCTGTCAGGCTATGTAAACTCAGTACCTGCCTCTTGGCAAACTTGCTGAGCCGTCAGCTCCACGGGTCCCGCCTGCAGGAATGGAGGCAGTGTGGGCAACTCATGGCCCGTTCCTGTGCTGAAAGTGAGGAAGCCGCTAGGTGCGGCCAGAGCGGACCCATGGATTGAATAGTGAGCCCGAGGACTCCGGGAGCCATCTTGTTTGCCTCGCATCCTTCCTTGGGCTTCGAAAAAAAGCTCTGCGCAGTCCAGAGCCACCAGCACCATGTCGTGATACTGAAGTTGCTGTTGTGGCTTGAAGGCATCTATGTAGTGCTGGTGGAAGGCAACTGGAACCTGCCAGTGGTGAGAAACAACTCATTTGCTGTAGGCCCACAGATTAAATAGGCATCTATAGGCAAAGAGATAGTGGGGAGGCGGTGTATGAGCTAAGCAGGATGGTTAGCAACATGAGCAATCGTTGGTATTCAACTAAAAAGTCTAGCCTGTTCCCACAACGGTAAAACAAATGCTTTGGGGTTATTTTTCCCCCCCGAATGGGGGTTGAGAGGGCCACATAACCCCTCCTTTTGTTGCTGCTGCTGCTGCACCCTAAAGATTACCGTATTTTTCGGAGTATAAGACGCACCGAAGTATAAGATGCACCTTAGTTTTGGGGGAGGAAAACAAGGGAAAAAGGCCTCTGCCTCCAAGCAATTTAGCAAACAGCACAGATGATATACACTGTTTGCTGTGTATTTCTGTGCATGTGTGCTTGACCCATAGAAATAGCAAAAAATTGGAGAAATGTACATTATGCCAGAAAGTTACACTAACTCTTCCCAATTATTTAAATAGATCTACTCCAAGGTAACTAAACTCTAATACAAAACAGGACACTGTTACATTTCATACTATACTTGTACAGAGCTGTTAAAATTAATTAAAATTTCTGGAAGTATACATTATTCTCTATTATTTAAAAGAAGATACAATAGCACTGGGCCTCTTCAGAGCAAGCATTTATTTTAAAAAGCTTCTTTATTTTGTTAAGTTGTCTAGATTTACAGGGATCGCCAACCTTGGCAACTTTAAGACTTGTGGACTTCAACTCCCAGAATTCCACAGCCAGCAAAGCTAACAAAGCTGGCTGTTGAATTCTGGGAGTTGAAGTCCACAAGTCTTAAAGTTGCCAAGGTTGGAGACCCCTGGCTCTAGAACAATAATAAAGCAGTCTTTAAAAAATAAGTCTAATAATTTGAACATTCTACAGACATTTATAGTTATTCACTTACCCCCTTCCATCCAGTTCAGCAAAAAATAAAAATCTGTGTCTCTCCCAGCTATTTGCCTCTGTAGTTAGTTTCACTTTCATTTTCCCACGTGGCAAACCTAATCAGCTGTAGATCGGGAAACTGCTACTGACTTGCTCATCTTTACAGGCTCTTTCCTCTTTCTTGCAAGCAGGTAAATTGCTGGAAGACAGAGGCCAAAGGGTGGGTGTGGCTGGGTCTGCATTCGGTGTATAAGACGCACCCAAGTTTTCACCCTCTTTTTGTTTTATACACCGTCTTTACTCCGAAAAATACGGTAATCCAGTGTTTTCCAAACTTGGCACTTTTAAGACGTGTAGAGTTCAACTCTTAACAGTTGAATTGAATTAAATTCAACAGTTGAAGTCCACACCTCTTAAAAGTGCCAAGTTTGAAGAACACTGGTTTAATTTGATAAAGGGATAAACAAATATATGGGAGT
The DNA here is from genome assembly GCA_023053685.1 of Diadophis punctatus similis. Lineage (NCBI taxonomy): Eukaryota > Metazoa > Chordata > Lepidosauria > Squamata > Dipsadidae > Diadophis > Diadophis punctatus. The sequence goes on along the minus strand of JALIGW010000070.1, from coordinate 186,431 downwards.
ATTATTTACATCTAATTAAAAGTTTTGTTTTGGTCCTGCTTGTTTTTTGGAATATAGTCCTTGTTAAGCCAGATCTTACTGTAGCTTTGATCAGATAACTACTTACAACCAAATAGTTTGCAAGCTATAGTGGATCACTAGTAGAGATGTGAAGGCCCGGAAAAAAAACGGAAAAATTCCAAAAAACCCTGGGTTTTTCCGTTTTTTTCCTGAAGGCTTTTTTTGTTCTTTTCCAAAAAATTGGAAAAATTGAAAAAAGAAAAAAAAACATTGTGGAATATTTTATTTTAACATGATGAATAAAATATTTTAAGACAAGGTGTTCAAATATTTTCCAAATCATTTCTAAAAAAAAATGTATGATATCAGATTATTCGAATTTCTGTGCACTGAGTGAGGACAAGCAAGTCCTAGGTAACAAACTGAACCCTCCAATGCAAGAACAGTATGCATTTCTTCCTTTAGGACAGCGGCTCCCAACCTGGGGGTCGAACGACCATTTCCCAGGGGTCGCCCGGCATCCTCAGCTCCCCCCCCCCACTGCCACAAGCCTGGCCATATCGCACCTCACAACCTGCGCCCCCACCCCGAACGCTACAGGTAGACGGAAGAGACTCTACGAAGGGGATGGCTCTCTCTGGGCAGCCGCCTGTCCCGGCCCCACCGAAGTTGCGCACGCCTTTCGCAGCGGGGCTCGAAAAGCTCCCAGAGGCAACATGCGAAGCGAGTGGAGACCTCGCCCGGATCTGGAGACTTCGCCCGGATGCCTCCATTTGGGTTCTTTTACCCTCTGCGCATGCGCAGAACGCTTTGCGCATGCGCAGAGGGTAAAAGAATCCAAATGGAGGCGGCGGGGTGGGTCGTGGTGGGGGCGCGGGGGCGGAGCGTGGGTCGCGGCATTTGGAAGGTTGGGAACTTCTGCTTTAGGAGGTGCTGCTATTGTAACAAGAAAAAGGTTTCAGTTTTGCTTTTGCATGTTAGTGGGTGTGTTTGGTTTGTTCTGTCCTCTTCACTAGGCCTCAAAAGCATTGGAAGAAAATACAGAGCAACAAAAAGGACCTGTGCTGAATGAAGGGACTTATGAGAATGGGGTTTTTATTTTTATTTTTATTTAATACTGTGGAGAGGAAATATGAAAAATTGTTACTTTTGGTTTTGAAAATTGTTTTGTGGAGGCTTTTTGGCTGTTCCACATAAACTAGTAAGCAGTTCAGGAGATTGTTGCTCCCTTTGTTACAATTACAAATAAATATAAAAAAGTAAATTGTTTGTGATAATTGTTTGGCTACACTATATTTTTAATACGCTAGTTGTGATAATTTTATGCCAAGTCAAATTGTCCATAGTCATATTTCATGTTCCTAAAGTAACAGAATGACTTTCAATCTTAAAAAGACCAAAAAGTGCTAATGTAGCATTTTTTTCAATTTTTCCAAAAAATTCCGTTTCCCCCCCGAAAAAAACAGGAAAAAATGGGGTTTTTTCCAAGCTTCAAAATTTCCAGAAATTTTACATCTCTAATCACTAGTATGATTTGTGAATAGGAAACTGTTCAGAATTGGAATGAGATTCTGTCTTCACCCAATGCCCCAATTGCTGAGATGAAAGTCTTGTCTAAGCCTTCTTCCGTCTGATGCTTCTGGATAAATATGATAGGGACCCTGATCCAGGATAGAACATATGCTGTCCAGGAAAATATTCAGTGACATTCAGAAAGTCACAAATTGACTTTGTGCTAAGGAGTATCGGTGAAGGTCTTGTTTTTATTTTGACTGATCAAGGAAGATTTGGAAAACTCAGGCATTAATGCATAAAAGAGTCCAGGGAAAGGGTTTAACTCTCATTGAAATCAATAGAAAACGTTTGTGGCAATTTATTCCATTAATTTTAAATGATGCTTCAATGTAATTCAGATTTGAGGCACCATACAGATCAAACAGAAGAGCTAGTTTGAGATAGTGGTTAAGTCAGCGGATTAGAAACCAAGAGACTCTGACTTCTAGCTTTGTCTTGGGTACTAAGCCATCTGGGTGACCTTGGGCCTGTCACTCATTCTCAGCCCTAGGAAGCAAACCAGTTTGGGGAAAACCTTCACCAGAAAACTGCAGGGTTTTTATCCAGGGAGTTGTCAGGAGTGGAAAACTGACTCAAAGGCACACACACAAACAGATCAAACAAGAAACATTTTTTATTCATAATTCCAGTGGTGGGAGCGTTCATTGTAAGGTTTGATCTTACATTGAAAATGCACAATAGATCTCTCTACATATGGGGTAAGTAGGATGCTATGTGCTTTATAGCCTAATCCACTAGGGGGCATTGCAGACCTATATTTAAAGAAACTAATCCCTGCTCTGTCATCCAGCTGCCCTGAAGCAAACAAAGCCATGGGAGCTAAATGTAATTCTTAACCTCAGCTCCTGTCATGGTACGAGAGCTGAACTCCGTCCAGAAAGTTAACTCAGCAAACAGGTTATCACAAATTAGTTTATTACAGGTATCTCCAATCATAACTTACGATTACGTAGAGGAATTCTTCTGTAGTCTAATCTTTTCCCATTGTTTGCAGGTAAAAAGACGTTGCTTTTTCCCCATGTTACATGTTGACTTGCTTGCTTAAGAACAAAGACTGAATGAAATGCTTTCTCCCAATTACTACTCCTCCCAGATCAGAACCAATAAGAATACATAGAAGTGGTCACATGTGTAACTACAATACCCAGAGTGCCATGTAAACTACAATTCCCTTAATGCAAAGTCTTAAAGAGACATATCCTAAATTAAGCTAACTATCCTGTCATCTGTGACAGCACACTCCCGTCTGGGATTTGTAAAATTCCACTATTAACTAGTGAATAAATTGGCGTAAACAAAGGTATAGGCTAAATAATGTAACTTAATCATCTGACTAAAGTAAACAGAGTATAGCATAAGTAATATGTGACTAATTGGCTAAATAAGCAAGATATAGTATATCAGTGTAGCTTGACTAACTGAGTAACTAAGTAAACAAATAATATCACCAAACAGTGCAAGCCAGGGGTGAAATCCTCCCGGTTCGCTCTTACCTGTCGGTCGCCGCAGAGCCTGTGGAGCTGGTGGCATTCGCGGCGCGGGGCTGCCCCCGCCGGCTTCCCCCGCCCACCTGGACGCCGCCATTTGCGTTCTTTTGCCCTCTGCGCATGCAGAACGCTTTGCACATGCGCAGAGGGCAAAAGAACTCAAATGGCGGCGTCCAGGCGGGCGGGGGCAGCCCTGCTCCACGAACGCCACCAGCTCCAAAGGCTCTGCGGCGACCGACAGGTAAGAGCGAACCGGGAGGATTTCACCCCTGGTGCAAACGCTGAGGTGGAAACAAGGCATGCAAAGCTTGAGGTTCAAATTTCCAAGCTCGATCTCTCTTCTTAGCAATATTAGGTCGGTAACTGGTCTGGTGTAAAGCTTCTTGACAAAAGTCTTTGAGCTGGGCAGAGCTTGGAGTGCCAGTCCCATGTGCCCAGAGTTTTGAGATGCGTCCTTGTCCTGCAATGGGACAAGGATCAGGTGCAAACGGAACAGGACCAGTATCAAATACCGCCGGAACAAGACCAGGAACGGGTTCCCCAGGAACAGGATCGGGTTCCACAGGTACAGGATCAGGCTCAACAGGAACCGGAATGGGCTCAACGGGAACCGGAACAAGTTTGACAGGAACAGAAACAAGGTCGAGATCAGGATCCACAGGAACCGGAACAGGATCTGAAACAGAAACTGGAACAAGAACTGGAACAGGAGCCGGAACAGGAGCGGGTACCACAGGAACTGGAACAAGATCTGAAACAGAAACTGGAACAAGAACTGGAGCTGGAACCGGAGTGGGTACCACCGGAACCGGAACAGGAGTTGGGGCTTGAAGTTCGCCCTCCCCGCCGTAGACTCCAAGAACTGGAGCAGGAGCTGGAACCGGAACTGGATCGACAAGAACCAGAACAGGAGCAGGAGGAACCTGTAACTCAGGAGCAGGAACGGGTACTGCAGGAGGAGGGGCTTGGAAGTTGCCCTCCCCGCCATAGACTCTGGTGCATGCTATGGCTGCTATTGCATGCATAGATGCATCTGAGAAAACATGCAGCTCTTGTTTCGTTGCAGTGGTAGGTGAGACAGGAACATAGGTGCGTTGTACGCTGACGTTTTGTTTCGGCCCGTTGGCTACCGCTGGCATTTGGCGTGTTCTTTTCAGCGTGCCTAACGGGCTTTTGGTAAGATTGGGTTCTGTAAGAAGGACTTTGTTAGAAGAAAGGTTTTGGGGCTGAGCATTTGCATCAAGGACTACTCTTTTCTGGCGTTTGTCCTCTATTGACATGGTTAAGTCATTGTCTTCTTTGCTGTTCTGGAACACCGTCGCTCCTAGGACAGGATTGTCTTTCAGAGTCGTGTGGTGTTCTTGGCATGGCTTCAAGTGGGGTGCTCTGCCATTACTGAGAATGGTGGTCGCTGAGACATTCATTTCCGCTTCAGGGTCTGGTAACTTGACGCTTTCTAGCAATGGCGGCAGTGCGAATCTGGTGCTTCCATCTAACGATTCTGTGCAGAATCCAGTTACTTTCCTCCCCGCCGTGCGCTGGTACCCAGTGCACATGGATATTGTGAAGTGGGCTTCCCCAGTCGGTGTGACCGCATTCGCGGTGGCTGGAGGGCTTGCCGCATTCGAGGTGGCTGGAGGGCTTGCCATGGTCGAGATGGCCGGAAAGTTGGGTGCCGTCGGCACGGCTGGGAGGTTGGGTGCCGTCGGCACGGCTGGGAGGTTTGGCGCCGTCAGCACGGCTGGGAGGTTTGGTGCCGTCAGCACAGCTGGGAGGTTTGGCGCCATCAGCACGGCTGGGAGGTTTGGTGCCGTTGGCACGGCTGGGAGGTTTGGCGCCATCAGCACGGCTGGGAGGTTGGGTGCCGTCGGCATGGCTGGGAGGTTTAGTGCCATCGGCATGGCTGGGAGGTTGGTTGCCATCACCATGGCTGGGAGGTTGGGTGCCGTCGGCACGGCTGGGAGGTTTGGTAGGAATGTCTTGACATCGACATTAAGATTAGAGGTTGCAACTACTGGTGCCGGCTGGGACCCCTTAGTAGTTAAGGGATCGGTCAGTAGTGAGGTTTGTTCATTTACATAAGTCTGGACTCGATTGATCGGGTCCTCCTCTTCCAACTCTGTGGGGTTGAATGTGGGAAGAGCGTCTTGGACCTGGGCCAGTAAAGCCGAGGCCTTTGCCATCGTTAGTTTGGCCTCCTTTTTACTCTTCAAAAATTCAAGGTTGGCTTGGGCTTCGGCTATTTCTGCCTTTTGTCTGGCCATTTCTGCTGCTCTTTCTGCCTCTTGTCTGGCCATTTCTGCCGCTCTTTCTGCCTCTCTGGCCATTTCTGCCTTTTTGCCTCTTGTCTGGTCATTTCTGCTCTTTGTGTTGGACTGGCTAGTCAAACCTGTGTGTTAATGACTTCAAGACACTTTCAAAAGTAAGGACTTCAGCTTTTAATCACGCTACAGATAAGAACTCAGACCATGCCGACCCCATTCAGGTCAAAGTCAGCTCTGAGATCATCCTCCTCTCAGTGCTATTTATGCAAATCCTCACCATTCCCTCCCCCCAAACCACCATCCGGTGCTGTGAAGCCCTCCCCTCTCAGCTGGACATGGCTTAGATTGCCTCTTCCGGTTGCAGCGTTTCTCTGTGCTTGGCTTTCTCGGCGTCTCATGTAACAGGACGTTAATCACCGGCGTCAGGCATTGAACTGCTGATAAGAGTTTGTTGTGTTGGCAACCATCAATCCCCCGGTCCAGTGTCTCTCCCTCCCACCAAGGTGCATATGTCGGCCTTGGCACGACAGGCGGCTCCCCTCTACCAGGAGTCCACCTGCAGGGGATAAAGCAAACGGGTTAGCCACATTCGAATAATCCTGATTGGGACCTGGTTTGTGTGGATATTTTCGATGAAATTGCCTTAATAATCGTTCAGCTTGTATGTCATGCGCAGCCACCCAGGTAGCCTCCGTAATCGGATATCCTTTCCAATACACCAGATACTGGAGGTTGCCTCGAAATAGTCTGGAGTCAAGGACTTCAGCTACTTCGTAATGGTCCCTATATATGGGACCAGGGGTTGTTGGTAGGTCTCGAGTTACTCCTACAGGTTTAAGGAGACTAACGTGAAAAACGGGATGCACCTTCCCTAATAAGGGTGGTAATTTCAATGCTACCGTTACAGGGTTAATCACCTGAGTGATTGGTAATGGGCCGAGATACTTAGGACCTAGTTTTTTACTAGGTATTCGAAGTTTTAGATATTTAGTTGATAAATACACCCTATCCCCGATCTGGAATGGTTTATGATCCCTTCGGCATTTATCCGCATACATTTTGTATTCCTCGGCCGCTTGTCTTAAAGCTACTTTCACTTGTGCCCACCCTTCTCGAATCTTGTCAGCCCATTCCTTTGGGGTTTTGGAGCATTGGGGGTTCATAGCTAACTCTGGAATGGCGGGGAATTCCATTCCATATACTACCTGGAAAGGCGTGAGACCAGTACTACGATGTACAGCATTATTATACGCTACCTCAACAAAAGTTATCAAGCTAGACCAGTCTGTTTGCTGGTACGACACATAACATCTTAAGTAGCGTTCTATCATAGCATTAGCTCTCTCTGCAGCTCCATTAGTGCTAGGATGGAATGCTGAGCTCAATCCCTGCGAGGAGCCTATTAGTTGTACAAATTCTCGCCAAAACTTGGCAGTGAATTGTACTCCTCTATCCGAGATTATTCGTCGTGGTACTCCGTGTAACCGATATATATGTTGTAAAAACATTTTTTGCCAACCGTTTGGCTGAGGGTATACCAATACATGGGATGAAATGTGCTTGTTTTGAGAATAAATCTATCACTGTCCATATTACGGTATGCCCATTGCTGTCTGGGAGGTCGACTATAAAGTCCATCCCAATCTCCTCCCATGGCCTACTGGGATCAGCTACCGGTTGCAACAATCCTAACGGCCTACGAGGCTGCGGTTTGTTCACTGTACAAACAGGACAACTCTGTACATAGGCCTCAACCTCTGTCCTCATCCGTGGCCACCAAAACTGCCGTCTGGTAAGATGTAATGTTTTTAAGAATCCAAAATGGCCGGCCGGCTTAACATCATGGCATCTTCTTAACACTGAGGCACGAAGGGTTATAGGCACATATAATTTATCTCCCTTCCAGGCTAGGCCCTCCCTGTCAGTCAATACACTTGGGTGTTCAGCTAGCCAAGGGTCTGTTGCTAATGCTTTCCTTAAGTTATCGTGCCATGGGTTTAAGAGATTTCCCTCTACTCCCCTGCCCACTTGTTGACATGGGGTTATCATGGCTTGTATTACATCTTCCCTTTTACTGTTATATTGGGGAAGGCGAGATAAGGCATCGGCCATGAAGTTCTTACCAGCTGGGACATATTTCAATTTGAACTTGAATCGTTGGAAATATTGAGCCCATCGCACCTGTTTCGGGGACAGTTTTCTGGGTGTTTGGAGGGCTTCCAGGTTTTTGTGGTCCGTCCACACCTCAAATGGTTGCCGTGCACCTTCCAGCAGGTGCCGCCATGTGAGCAGGGCCCAACGGACCACAAAAGCCTCTTTTTCCCAAATCGCCCAACCACGCTCTGTGGGCGTAAGCTTCCGGGATGTATAAGCACAAGGTTGAAGTTTACCCTGCCTATTCTTCTGCAGCAAAATAGCCCCCACCGCTACATCACTTGCGTCTGCCTGTACTATAAAAGGTGACTCTTGATCAGGATGTTTCAGTTTAGGCTCACGCGCAAAGAGTGTTTTCAGGGCCTCAAATGCACGCTGACACTCCATCGTCCACTTTAAAGCTTGGTCTGGTCGTGGTTTGGTTGTTGTGGGTTTAGTGCGTAACAAATCAGTTAGGGGCAAAGCCACCTGTGCAAAGGATGGAATGAACTGTCTATAGAAATTTGCAAAACCGAGGAAACTTTGCAATTGCTTCCTGGTTTTGGGGGCTTGCCATTCTAACACCGCCTTTACTTTTTGAGGGTCCATCTCCACCCCATCACTAGAAATGCGATAACCTAGATAATCCAACCTAGTTCGGTGGAACTCGCACTTGGAGAGTTTCACGAAGAGTTTGGCATCTAGTAATTTTTTCAACACTTGTACTAACCGGGTGTGTTCCTCCATTGTCTTTGTATAAATCAATATGTCGTCTAGGTATACAAGTACCCCCCGATACAAATGCTTATGCAAGACCTCGTTTATCAATTGCATGAAGACAGCCGGGGCGCCTTGTAACCCAAATGGCATCACCTGGAACTGATAGCTCCCTAATGGAAAATTGAATGTGGCTTTCCATTCATCACCTGGTCGGATACGCACCCGGTAATACGCTTCTCTTAGATCTAGTTTAGTAAACACTCTACCCGTGGCTAATGTGGCGAGCAAGTCCTTCATTAGTGGTAATGGATATAAATGTTCCACACATACCCCATTTAGCCCACGAAAATCAACACACAAACGCAGGCCACCATCCTTCTTCTCCCTAAACAAAACGGGAGTGGCCATATGAGATCTACTAGGGCGTATAAAACCCCTGGCCAGGTTTTTATCAATATATCTACGTAACTCCTCAAGTTCCTTTGGAGTCATGGAATACATACGGGGCTTTGGCAACGTCGCCTCCGGAATCAACTCTATAGCACAGTCAGTCGGTCGATGAGGTGGTAAGACCTCGCATTCATCCTCGTTAAAGACTTGTGCCAAATCATTGTACATACTTGGGAACCCTCCAGTCTCATGTTCCTCTAGACCAGTGGTTCCCAACCTTTCTAATGCCGCGACCCCTTAATATAGTTCCTCATGTTGTGGTGACCCCCAACCATAAAATTATTTTCGTTGCCACTTCATAACTCTAATTTTGCTACTGTTATGAATTGTAATGTAAATATCTAATATGTGGGATGTATTTTCATTGTTACAAATTGAACATAATTAAAGCATAGTGATTAATCACAAAAACAATATGTAATTATATATTGTAAAATATTTATTTCTAATTACAAATAAATGAAATTTCCTTCCTTCCTTCCCATCCATCCATCCTTCCCTTTCCACCCACCCACCAATCCTTCCTTCCCTTCCCATCCTTCCTTCCTTCTCTTTCCATGCTTCTCCTTCCTTCTTTCCTTTCCATCCATCCATCCATCCTTCCCTTTTCACTCACCCACCCATCCTTTCTTCCCTTCCCATCCTTCCTTCCTTCTCTTTCCATCCTTCTCCTTCCTTCTTTCCTTCCGCCGCGGCTTCTCCCCATCCCCTCCCTCCATTCACACATACGACACACATTTCCAAGCCCTCCGCCACCGCCCCACCCCTTCCACTTTCCCCACTCCATGATCAAACCTGGGATCGCACAAGGGACGCGGAGGGAGCTCGGGCTGGCTCGGCGGCTACTTGCCTCGCAAATCTCGCCTCCACCACACACACACACGCCCCGCTGCCAGCCGCCCCCCTTTCGGGCCCTTTCAAGAGCGGAGAAGAGAAAGAGGAGGAGATCAGACTACCTGTACACTTTTTCTTCATTATCCCTAATCCAAGTTCTCTGATCCACAAATCCTAGGTTCCCTTCTCATCTCTCTTCATATAATAAACCCATTTCCTCTATTCAACATTTTATTACAACCATTTTTCTGCCCTTTGCCTTCCATCCTCTCTTTATTTCCTGCTCCTCTCAAGCTTTATTTCCTCCCCCCTCAATAAACACCCCGCTGGAAGCTTCTCAGTTCTCCCCAACCAGCATTCATCCTCCTACCGATTCAATCCACCTTTCTTTCCTTCTCCTACCCTCGGGATTCCTTCGTTTACCTGCTCCATGCGAAGGAAATTTGGCTGCCTGCCTTTTAAGTGTCACCTCCGCAGGCGGCTAATTTTCTCTCACCTCTCCCTCCGCAAGTCATACCTACGATCTCCGTAGGAGCTAGGTTCCCTCCCCCCGCTGCCTAAATTACTGTACTTCGGCCAGGCTCATTTCCACGGATGAAAGGCATTTTAAAACCATCACTCTCGCAACCGCTATGTCCCTTGCAGCGAGGAAAACTCGACTGCTGCTGCCTCCTCAGAGAGAGAATGGGGGAGGGACGGTGCCATCGTCTGCCTTCAGCTTTGCCAAAGCCAGCTGCTTTGGCTTTGCGCTCCCGCCCCCCTCTCTCTTCGGCCTCGCTGCTCCTCACTCTCACGCAAGGAGGAGGAGGAGGAGGCAGCGGCGGTGGCGGCTTCGCGTGTGCGAGCACAGCCCCGGCTCCCTTTCTTGGTGCTCTCCGTGTCTCAGTAGGCGAAGAGGTCGCAGTAATAGCGCTGCTCCGTTTCACTCAGCATTAAACCCTCCATCTTACACTGGCCCTGCCCTGCCCTGGGGATCGATCCTACAATGGGGTGGAGTGAAGGAGGGAGCTGGGCCTGTGCTCATATGCATGAAGCCGCTGCTGCCGCCGCCACCACCTCCTCCTCCTCACGCCAGTAGCGGCCGGGGAAGAGGGGGGAAGGAGGCCTTCTGCAAAAAAAAAAGGAACAAGAGCGCCGCCTCGGCTGTCGCTTGTTGATTTCAAACCTGCCCTCCCGACAAGAGTTGTGGAGGAAGGTTCCAATCCAGAGCAAGCCCGATGTCAGGGGGAGGAGGGGGCGTGGCTGCGCGTGCAAAGCGGAAAAATAAAAGCGCCCAGCACTGAGTTGGTCAAAGTCTCTTAATAAAGTTTCTGTACGTTTCTCTTCCATGCCTTTGGCCATGCCCATTTCCCCTCCCTCGGTCACTCTGGGGTAGGCGCGTGCAACTAAGGGGCGGATGGATTTAATTCTGCTGCCAGAAAAGGAGGAGGAGGATTAAAAAAAGGGCTGTCCGAGATCTCGCGCACAAGACCCTGATGCGAAGCTGAGACAAGGTTTAGCTCTTCTCTCCACTTTCTCATATGACAAAAGTGTTGGGGAAGGTCGGGGAGTGAGAGAGAAAGAGAGAGAGAGAGGCGGTTAACACCGTCCTCTAATGGTCTGGAGGTCTACTACAGTGTTTGGTTCCTAACACCGTGGGAGATTTCTCTTTTCCGATTGTCTTAGGTGACCCCTGGGAAATGGTCATTCGACCCCCAAAGGGGTCGCGACCCCCAGGTTGGGAACCGCTGCTCTAGAATTGTTCATCACCCTCCTTCCCTACAGACCCTATTTCTTGATCTATAGTTGGTGGTTCCGGTCCCAATGCCAACCTTAGCTTTTGGAACCCCCCCTCCCACCAGATGGTCGGTTTCCATTTGTCTAACCAAGACAATCCTAAAATGATTGGTTCAACCATATGGTCCACGACTACAAATCTAATGATCTTCCAATGGTCCCCCATTTCGAGCTTGATTTTTTCAGTAACATGGGTAGCCGGCACTCCTCCCAGCACGGAGCCATCCATTTGTTCGAATTTAATGGGCTGGCGTAATTTCAGAACCCGGACCCCCAAGTCGTCTACCACAGCGTGGCCTATTAAACACCGAGTACACCCCGAATCGATTAAGGCTCCCTGGTGAATCCGTTTCAAGGTGCTCAGGTTCTGGACGTTCACCTGAATGATAAAGGGACGTATAGGATCACGTACCATAGGATCCTCCGGATCTTCATCCTCACTATTGGCCGACATCACTGAGATTTGATTATGAACTTTAGTCTCTTTGGTTGGAGTGGGAGTGTCCGGTTGGGGCGTCTGCGTGGCTCTCCTGGACCGTTCAGGTGTTGGACGAGGTCGATCCGTGCTTCCACCAAATGACTGTTTCGCAGCTGGGGGCCTTGGCAACAACAACTGACACTCTGCCGCTCTGTGTCCCACCTGATTGCACCTAAAACATCGGAACGGGGGCCTCTGGGCTGGTGTATCCGGAGCCGGCACACTGGGCCTCCCCACCCTGGGGCCCGGCGATGGTACCATAAGTCTTCGTTGCTGACGCCATCCACTATCACCTTGAGACCTAAATTCCCTTAGGCCTACATCCAGCTCCACCACTGCTTGAAACCAGTCATTCAAACGTGGAGGCAATCCCCGGTAAATACACGCTTGCCTCAGCTCCTTGTCCAACCCCAACCGAAATTGCTGAACCAGCATTCTTTCAGGCCATGTTCGTAGGCGATCCGCTAGCTTACGAAAGTCTCGTACGTAGTCCCGTGCCGACCGGCCTCTCTGCCTCAATGCCAATAGTTCCCCCTCCACTACCTCTGCTCTGGATACATCCTCAAACCGCACTCTCAGCGCCTCGAGAAACAGTCCCAGGTTAGCTAGTTCCCTAGCATGCTCACTGTGGAGGTCAGCAACCCAATCAGCAGCCTCCCCCATCAGTACAGTTGTGACCGCTACCACCATCGCCCACTGAGAGGGGTAAATGCGGCCATACATGTCCATGGGGCTGATTATTTGGCTAATGAACAAGGCCACTCGATCAGCACTGCCATCAAACGTGGCTTGTAAAGGGGGTGGGCCCCACATCGCTTGTTGAGGCCACATGCCCATCGGCCATGGTGGCAACTGGCCTGTCACTCCAGCAGCATCTCGACCACCTCGACGAGGGCCCTGGTAGCTCCTGTCACTTCTGTGACCTACTCCAGGCACTTCAGAAGCTTTGCGCTGAGCGTGCGACTCATCCTGTAGTCCAGTAGAGGATGCCTTCTCCTTCCCTTTAAACCGTTCAGAACCAACAGGCACATCAAATCTCGGACTGGCAAGACGGAAGCATGTAGCTGAGCTAGACCCAGTGGGGCCCCCGTGCCGCTTGGTTAAGGGGTCCAACCCTGACACCCAAGGTTGCCAAGAGGGTGCGTCTCTAAAGCTACCCTCCCTGAAACGGTCCCGTAAGATATCCAGGGTACTGGCCCCAGGGTCTGTGGAGTAGCTCCACTCACCTTCCTCATCTCCAGTCCACCTTCGCTCCCTCCATCCCTGAAATTGGGCTCCAAGGGGTGGTGTTGGGTCTACCTTGCCTGTTAATGCAGAACTATGCCACCACTCACCAGTAGATGGCAGACCAGTTCCAGTATCAGGCAGCTCCTGGGCCTCCAAAGTAAAATCCTCCCTCTTCTTCTGCTGCTTTGGACGCACGACCATCTGGGTTTCATCATCAGGTTGTGGGTGCTCCTGCCCCTCCCCCTGCAGCTCTGCAGGGATAGGCGTCGCCTCTAGGACATCCACAGCTTTTCCCTCAGCCATGCCACTCAGAAAAGGAAGATGGAGAGCTGACTTTCTGTCGGACTGGCTAGTCAAACCTGTGCGTTAATGACTTCAAGACACTTTCAAAAGTAAGGACTTCAGCTTTTAATCACGCTACAGATAAGAACTCAGACCATGCCGACCCCATTCAGGTCAAAGTCAGCTCTGAGATCATCCTCCTCTCAGTGCTATTTATGCAAATCCTCACCATTCCCTCCCCCCAAACCACCATCCGGTGCTGTGAAGCCCTCCCCTCTCAGCTGGACATGGCTTAGATTGCCTCTTCCGGTTGCAGCGTTTCTCTGTGCTTGGCTTTCTCGGCGTCTCATGTAACAGGACGTTAATCACCGGCGTCAGGCATTGAACTGCTGATAAGAGTTTGTTGTGTTGGCAACCATCAATCCCCCGGTCCAGTGTCTCTCCCTCCCACCAAGGTGCATATGTCGGCCTTGGCACGACAGGCGGCTCCCCTCTACCAGGAGTCCACCTGCAGGGGATAAAGCAAACGGGTTAGCCACATTCGAATAATCCTGATTGGGACCTGGTTTGTGTGGATATTTTCGATGAAATTGCCTTAATAATCGTTCAGCTTGTATGTCATGCGCAGCCACCCAGGTAGCCTCCGTAATCGGATATCCTTTCCAATACACCAGATACTGGAGGTTGCCTCGAAATAGTCTGGAGTCAAGGACTTCAGCTACTTCGTAATGGTCCCTATATATGGGACCAGGGGTTGTTGGTAGGTCTCGAGTTACTCCTACAGGTTTAAGGAGACTAACGTGAAAAACGGGATGCACCTTCCCTAATAAGGGTGGTAATTTCAATGCTACCGTTACAGGGTTAATCACCTGAGTGATTGGTAATGGGCCGAGATACTTAGGACCTAGTTTTTTACTAGGTATTCGAAGTTTTAGATATTTAGTTGATAAATACACCCTATCCCCGATCTGGAATGGTTTATGATCCCTTCGGCATTTATCCGCATACATTTTGTATTCCTCGGCCGCTTGTCTTAAAGCTACTTTCACTTGTGCCCACCCTTCTCGAATCTTGTCAGCCCATTCCTTTGGGGTTTTGGAGCATTGGGGGTTCATAGCTAACTCTGGAATGGCGGGGAATTCCATTCCATATACTACCTGGAAAGGCGTGAGACCAGTACTACGATGTACAGCATTATTATACGCTACCTCAACAAAAGTAATCAAGCTAGACCAGTCTGTTTGCTGGTACGACACATAACATCTTAAGTAGCGTTCTATCATAGCATTAGCTCTCTCTGCAGCTCCATTAGTGCTAGGATGGAATGCTGAGCTCAATCCCTGCGAGGAGCCTATTAGTTGTACAAATTCTCGCCAAAACTTGGCAGTGAATTGTACTCCTCTATCCGAGATTATTCGTCGTGGTACTCCGTGTAACCGATATATATGTTGTAAAAACATTTTTTGCCAACCGTTTGGCTGAGGGTATACCAATACATGGGATGAAATGTGCTTGTTTTGAGAATAAATCTATCACTGTCCATATTACGGTATGCCCATTGCTGTCTGGGAGGTCGACTATAAAGTCCATCCCAATCTCCTCCCATGGCCTACTGGGATCAGCTACCGGTTGCAACAATCCTAATGGCCTACGAGGCTGCGGTTTGTTCACTGTACAAACAGGACAACTCTGTACATAGGCCTCAACCTCTGTCCTCATCCGTGGCCACCAAAACTGCCGTCTGGTAAGATGTAATGTTTTTAAGAATCCAAAATGGCCGGCCGGCTTAACATCATGGCATCTTCTTAACACTGAGGCACGAAGGGTTATAGGCACATATAATTTATCTCCCTTCCAGGCTAGGCCCTCCCTGTCAGTCAATACACTTGGGTGTTCAGCTAGCCAAGGGTCTGTTGCTAATGCTTTCCTTAAGTTATCGTGCCATGGGTTTAAGAGATTTCCCTCTACTCCCCTGCCCACTTGTTGACATGGGGTTATCATGGCTTGTATTACATCTTCCCTTTTACTGTTATATTGGGGAAGGCGAGATAAGGCATCGGCCATGAAGTTCTTACCAGCTGGGACATATTTCAATTTGAACTTGAATCGTTGGAAATATTGAGCCCATCGCACCTGTTTCGGGGACAGTTTTCTGGGTGTTTGGAGGGCTTCCAGGTTTTTGTGGTCCGTCCACACCTCAAATGGTTGCCGTGCACCTTCCAGCAGGTGCCGCCATGTGAGCAGGGCCCAACGGACCACAAAAGCCTCTTTTTCCCAAATCGCCCAACCACGCTCTGTGGGCGTAAGCTTCCGGGATGTATAAGCACAAGGTTGAAGTTTACCCTGCCTATTATTCTGCAGCAAAATAGCCCCCACCGCTACATCACTTGCGTCTGCCTGTACTATAAAAGGTGACTCTTGATCAGGATGTTTCAGTTTAGGCTCACGCGCAAAGAGTGTTTTCAGGGCCTCAAATGCACGCTGACACTCCATCGTCCACTTTAAAGCTTGGTCTGGTCGTGGTTTGGTTGTTGTGGGTTTAGTGCGTAACAAATCAGTTAGGGGCAAAGCCACCTGTGCAAAGGATGGAATGAACTGTCTATAGAAATTTGCAAAACCGAGGAAACTTTGCAATTGCTTCCTGGTTTTGGGGGCTTGCCATTCTAACACCGCCTTTACTTTTTGAGGGTCCATCTCCACCCCATCACTAGAAATGCGATAACCTAGATAATCCAACCTAGTTCGGTGGAACTCGCACTTGGAGAGTTTCACGAAGAGTTTGGCATCTAGTAATTTTTTCAACACTTGTACTAACCGGGTGTGTTCCTCCATTGTCTTTGTATAAATCAATATGTCGTCTAGGTATACAAGTACCCCCCGATACAAATGCTTATGCAAGACCTCGTTTATCAATTGCATGAAGACAGCCGGGGCGCCTTGTAACCCAAATGGCATCACCTGGAACTGATAGCTCCCTAATGGAAAATTGAATGTGGCTTTCCATTCATCACCTGGTCGGATACGCACCCGGTAATACGCTTCTCTTAGATCTAGTTTAGTAAACACTCTACCCGTGGCTAATGTGGCGAGCAAGTCCTTCATTAGTGGTAATGGATATAAATGTTCCACACATACCCCATTTAGCCCACGAAAATCAACACACAAACGCAGGCCACCATCCTTCTTCTCCCTAAACAAAACGGGAGTGGCCATATGAGATCTACTAGGGCGTATAAAACCCCTGGCCAGGTTTTTATCAATATATCTACGTAACTCCTCAAGTTCCTTTGGAGTCATGGAATACATACGGGGCTTTGGCAACGTCGCCTCCGGAATCAACTCTATAGCACAGTCAGTCGGTCGATGAGGTGGTAAGACCTCGCATTCATCCTCGTTAAAGACTTGTGCCAAATCATTGTACATACTTGGGAACCCTCCAGTCTCATGTTCCTCTAGACCAGTGGTTCCCAACCTTTCTAATGCCGCGACCCCTTAATATAGTTCCTCATGTTGTGGTGACCCCCAACCATAAAATTATTTTCGTTGCCACTTCATAACTCTAATTTTGCTACTGTTATGAATTGTAATGTAAATATCTAATATGTGGGATGTATTTTCATTGTTACAAATTGAACATAATTAAAGCATAGTGATTAATCACAAAAACAATATGTAATTATATATTGTAAAATATTTATTTCTAATTACAAATAAATGAAATTTCCTTCCTTCCTTCCCATCCATCCATCCTTCCCTTTCCACCCACCCACCAATCCTTCCTTCCCTTCCCATCCTTCCTTCCTTCTCTTTCCATGCTTCTCCTTCCTTCTTTCCTTTCCATCCATCCATCCATCCTTCCCTTTTCACTCACCCACCCATCCTTTCTTCCCTTCCCATCCTTCCTTCCTTCTCTTTCCATCCTTCTCCTTCCTTCTTTCCTTCCGCCGCGGCTTCTCCCCATCCCCTCCCTCCATTCACACATACGACACACATTTCCAAGCCCTCCGCCACCGCCCCACCCCTTCCACTTTCCCCACTCCATGATCAAACCTGGGATCGCACGAGGGACGCGGAGGGAGCTCGGGCTGGCTCGGCGGCTACTTGCCTCGCAAATCTCGCCTCCACCACACACACACACGCCCCGCTGCCAGCCGCCCCCCTTTCGGGCCCTTTCAAGAGCGGAGAAGAGAAAGAGGAGGAGATCAGACTACCTGTACACTTTTTCTTCATTATCCCTAATCCAAGTTCTCTGATCCACAAATCCTAGGTTCCCTTCTCATCTCTCTTCATATAATAAACCCATTTCCTCTATTCAACATTTTATTACAACCATTTTTCTGCCCTTTGCCTTCCATCCTCTCTTTATTTCCTGCTCCTCTCAAGCTTTATTTCCTCCCCCCTCAATAAACACCCCCCTGGAAGCTTCTCAGTTCTCCCCCACCAGCATTCATCCTCCTACCGATTCAATCCACCTTTCTTTCCTTCTCCTACCCTCGGGATTCCTTCGTTTACCTGCTCCATGCGAAGGAAATTTGGCTGCCTGCCTTTTAAGTGTCACCTCCGCAGGCGGCTAATTTTCTCTCACCTCTCCCTCCGCAAGTCATACCTACGATCTCCGTAGGAGCTAGGTTCCCTCCCCCCGCTGCCTAAATTACTGTACTTCGGCCAGGCTCATTTCCACGGATGAAAGGCATTTTAAAACCATCACTCTCGCAACCGCTATGTCCCTTGCAGCGAGGAAAACTCGACTGCTGCTGCCTCCTCAGAGAGAGAACGGGGGAGGGACGGTGCCATCGTCTGCCTTCAGCTTTGCCAAAGCCAGCTGCTTTGGCTTTGCGCTCCCGCCCCCCTCTCTCTTCGGCCTCGCTGCTCCTCACTCTCACGCAAGGAGGAGGAGGAGGAGGCAGCGGCGGTGGCGGCTTCGCGTGTGCGAGCACAGCCCCGGCTCCCTTTCTTGGTGCTCTCCGTGTCTCAGTAGGCGAAGAGGTCGCAGTAATAGCGCTGCTCCGTTTCACTCAGCATTAAACCCTCCATCTTACACTGGCCCTGCCCTGCCCTGGGGATCGATCCTACAATGGGGTGGAGTGAAGGAGGGAGCTGGGCCTGTGCTCATATGCACGAAGCCGCCGCTGCCGCCGCCACCACCTTCTCCTCCTCACGCCAGTAGCGGCCGGGGAAGAGGGGGGAAGGAGGCCTTCTGCAAAAAAAAAGGAACAAGAGCGCCGCCTCGGCTGTCGCTTGTTGATTTCAAACCTGCCCTCCCGACAAGAGTTGTGGAGGAAGGTTCCAATCCAGAGCAAGCCCGATGTCAGGGGGAGGAGGGGGCGTGGCTGCGCGTGCAAAGCGGAAAAATAAAAGCGCCCAGCACTGAGTTGGTCAAAGTCTCTTAATAAAGTTTCTGTACGTTTCTCTTCCATGCCTTTGGCCATGCCCATTTCCCCTCCCTCGGTCACTCTGGGGTAGGCGCGTGCAACTAAGGGGCGGATGGATTTAATTCTGCTGCCAGAAAAGGAGGAGGAGGATTAAAAAAAGGGCTGTCCGAGATCTCGCGCACAAGACCCTGATGCGAAGCTGAGACAAGGTTTAGCTCTTCTCTCCACTTTCTCATATGACAAAAGTGTTGGGGAAGGTCGGGGAGTGAGAGAGAAAGAGAGAGAGAGGCGGTTAACACCGTCCTCTAATGGTCTGGAGGTCTACTACAGTGTTTGGTTCCTAACACCGTGGGAGATTTCTCTTTTCCGATTGTCTTAGGTGACCCCTGGGAAATGGTCATTCGACCCCCAAAGGGGTCGCGACCCCCAGGTTGGGAACCGCTGCTCTAGAATTGTTCATCACCCTCCTTCCCTACAGACCCTATTTCTTGATCTATAGTTGGTGGTTCCGGTCCCAATGCCAACCTTAGCTTTTGGAACCCCCCCTCCCACCAGATGGTCGGTTTCCATTTGTCTAACCAAGACAATCCTAAAATGATTGGTTCAACCATATGGTCCACGACTACAAATCTAATGATCTTCCAATGGTCCCCCATTTTGAGCTTGATTTTTTCAGTAACATGGGTAGCCGGCACTCCTCCCAGCACGGAGCCATCCATTTGTTCGAATTTAATGGGCTGGCGTAATTTCAGAACCCGGACCCCCAAGTCGTCTACCACAGCGTGGCCTATTAAACACCGAGTACACCCCGAATCGATTAAGGCTCCCTGGTGAATCCGTTTCAAGGTGCTCAGGTTCTGGACGTTCACCTGAATGATAAAGGGACGTATAGGATCACGTACCATAGGATCCTCCGGATCTTCATCCTCACTATTGGCCGACATCACTGAGATTTGATTATGAACTTTAGTCTCTTTGGTTGGAGTGGGAGTGTCCGGTTGGGGCGTCTGCGTGGCTCTCCTGGACCGTTCAGGTGTTGGACGAGGTCGATCCGTGCTTCCACCAAATGACTGTTTCGCAGCTGGGGGCCTTGGCAACAGCAACTGACACTCTGCCGCTCTGTGTCCCACCTGATTGCACCTAAAACATCGGAACGGGGGCCTCTGGGCTGGTGTATCCGGAGCCGGCACACTGGGCCTCCCCACCCTGGGGCCCGGCGATGGTACCATAAGTCTTCGTTGCTGACGCCATCCACTATCACCTTGAGACCTAAATTCCCTTAGGCCTACATCCAGCTCCACCACTGCTTGAAACCAGTCATTCAAACGTGGAGGCAATCCCCGGTAAATACACGCTTGCCTCAGCTCCTTGTCCAACCCCAACCGAAATTGCTGAACCAGCATTCTTTCAGGCCATGTTCGTAGGCGATCCGCTAGCTTACGAAAGTCTCGTACGTAGTCCCGTGCCGACCGGCCTCTCTGCCTCAATGCCAATAGTTCCCCCTCCACTACCTCTGCTCTGGATACATCCTCAAACCGCACTCTCAGCGCCTCGAGAAACAGTCCCAGGTTAGCTAGTTCCCTAGCATGCTCACTGTGGAGGTCAGCAACCCAATCAGCAGCCTCCCCCATCAGTACAGTTGTGACCGCTACCACCATCGCCCACTGAGAGGGGTAAATGCGGCCATACATGTCCATGGGGCTGATTATTTGGCTAATGAACAAGGCCACTCGATCAGCACTGCCATCAAACGTGGCTTGTAAAGGGGGTGGGCCCCACATCGCTTGTTGAGGCCACATGCCCATCGGCCATGGTGGCAACTGGCCTGTCACTCCAGCAGCATCTCGACCACCTCGACGAGGGCCCTGGTAGCTCCTGTCACTTCTGTGACCTACTCCAGGCACTTCAGAAGCTTTGCGCTGAGCGTGCGACTCATCCTGTAGTCCAGTAGAGGATGCCTTCTCCTTCCCTTTAAACCGTTCAGAACCAACAGGCACATCAAATCTCGGACTGGCAAGACGGAAGCATGTAGCTGAGCTAGACCCAGTGGGGCCCCCGTGCCGCTTGGTTAAGGGGTCCAACCCTGACACCCAAGGTTGCCAAGAGGGTGCGTCTCTAAAGCTACCCTCCCTGAAACGGTCCCGTAAGATATCCAGGGTACTGGCCCCAGGGTCTGTGGAGTAGCTCCACTCACCTTCCTCATCTCCAGTCCACCTTCGCTCCCTCCATCCCTGAAATTGGGCTCCAAGGGGTGGTGTTGGGTCTACCTTGCCTGTTAATGCAGAACTATGCCACCACTCACCAGTAGATGGCAGACCAGTTCCAGTATCAGGCAGCTCCTGGGCCTCCAAAGTAAAATCCTCCCTCTTCTTCTGCTGCTTTGGACGCACGACCATCTGGGTTTCATCATCAGGTTGTGGGTGCTCCTGCCCCTCCCCCTGCAGCTCTGCAGGGATAGGCGTCGCCTCTAGGACATCCACAGCTTTTCCCTCAGCCATGCCACTCAGAAAAGGAAGATGGAGAGCTGACTTTCTGTCGGACTGGCTAGTCAAACCTGTGCGTTAATGACTTCAAGACACTTTCAAAAGTAAGGACTTCAGCTTTTAATCACGCTACAGATAAGAACTCAGACCATGCCGACCCCATTCAGGTCAAAGTCAGCTCTGAGATCATCCTCCTCTCAGTGCTATTTATGCAAATCCTCACCATTCCCTCCCCCCAAACCACCATCCGGTGCTGTGAAGCCCTCCCCTCTCAGCTGGACATGGCTTAGATTGCCTCTTCCGGTTGCAGCGTTTCTCTGTGCTTGGCTTTCTCGGCGTCTCATGTAACAGGACGTTAATCACCGGCGTCAGGCATTGAACTGCTGATAAGAGTTTGTTGTGTTGGCAACCATCAATCCCCCGGTCCAGTGTCTCTCCCTCCCACCAAGGTGCATATGTCGGCCTTGGCACGACAGGCAGCTCCCCTCTACCAGGAGTCCACCTGCAGGGGATAAAGCAAACGGGTTAGCCACATTCGAATAATCCTGATTGGGACCTGGTTTGTGTGGATATTTTCGATGAAATTGCCTTAATAATCGTTCAGCTTGTATGTCATGCGCAGCCACCCAGGTAGCCTCCATAATCGGATATCCTTTCCAATACACCAGATACTGGAGGTTGCCTCGAAATAGTCTGGAGTCAAGGACTTCAGCTACTTCGTAATGGTCCCTATATATGGGACCAGGGGTTGTTGGTAGGTCTCGAGTTACTCCTACAGGTTTAAGGAGACTAACGTGAAAAACGGGATGCACCTTCCCTAATAAGGGTGGTAATTTCAATGCTACCGTTACAGGGTTAATCACCTGAGTGATTGGTAATGGGCCGAGATACTTAGGACCTAGTTTTTTACTAGGTATTCGAAGTTTTAGATATTTAGTTGATAAATACACCCTATCCCCGATCTGGAATGGTTTATGATCCCTTCGGCATTTATCCGCATACATTTTGTATTCCTCGGCCGCTTGTCTTAAAGCTACTTTCACTTGTGCCCACCCTTCTCGAATCTTGTCAGCCCATTCCTTTGGGGTTTTGGAGCATTGGGGGTTCATAGCTAACTCTGGAATGGCGGGGAATTCCATTCCATATACTACCTGGAAAGGCGTGAGACCAGTACTACGATGTACAGCATTATTATACGCTACCTCAACAAAAGTTATCAAGCTAGACCAGTCTGTTTGCTGGTACGACACATAACATCTTAAGTAGCGTTCTATCATAGCATTAGCTCTCTCTGCAGCTCCATTAGTGCTAGGATGGAATGCTGAGCTCAATCCCTGCGAGGAGCCTATTAGTTGTACAAATTCTCGCCAAAACTTGGCAGTGAATTGTACTCCTCTATCCGAGATTATTCGTCGTGGTACTCCGTGTAACCGATATATATGTTGTAAAAACATTTTTTGCCAACCGTTTGGCTGAGGGTATACCAATACATGGGATGAAATGTGCTTGTTTTGAGAATAAATCTATCACTGTCCATATTACGGTATGCCCATTGCTGTCTGGGAGGTCGACTATAAAGTCCATCCCAATCTCCTCCCATGGCCTACTGGGATCAGCTACCGGTTGCAACAATCCTAACGGCCTACGAGGCTGCGGTTTGTTCACTGTACAAACAGGACAACTCTGTACATAGGCCTCAACCTCTGTCCTCATCCGTGGCCACCAAAACTGCCGTCTGGTAAGATGTAATGTTTTTAAGAATCCAAAATGGCTGGCCGGCTTAACATCATGGCATCTTCTTAACACTGAGGCACGAAGGGTTATAGGCACATATAATTTATCTCCCTTCCAGGCTAGGCCCTCCCTGTCAGTCAATACACTTGGGTGTTCAGCTAGCCAAGGGTCTGTTGCTAATGCTTTCCTTAAGTTATCGTGCCATGGGTTTAAGAGATTTCCCTCTACTCCCCTGCCCACTTGTTGACATGGGGTTATCATGGCTTGTATTACATCTTCCCTTTTACTGTTATATTGGGGAAGGCGAGATAAGGCATCGGCCATGAAGTTCTTACCAGCTGGGACATATTTCAATTTGAACTTGAATCGTTGGAAATATTGAGCCCATCGCACCTGTTTCGGGGACAGTTTTCTGGGTGTTTGGAGGGCTTCCAGGTTTTTGTGGTCCGTCCACACCTCAAATGGTTGCCGTGCACCTTCCAGCAGGTGCCGCCATGTGAGCAGGGCCCAACGGACCACAAAAGCCTCTTTTTCCCAAATCGCCCAACCACGCTCTGTGGGCGTAAGCTTCCGGGATGTATAAGCACAAGGTTGAAGTTTACCCTGCCTATTCTTCTGCAGCAAAATAGCCCCCACCGCTACATCACTTGCGTCTGCCTGTACTATAAAAGGTGACTCTTGATCAGGATGTTTCAGTTTAGGCTCACGCGCAAAGAGTGTTTTCAGGGCCTCAAATGCACGCTGACACTCCATCGTCCACTTTAAAGCTTGGTCTGGTCGTGGTTTGGTTGTTGTGGGTTTAGTGCGTAACAAATCAGTTAGGGGCAAAGCCACCTGTGCAAAGGATGGAATGAACTGTCTATAGAAATTTGCAAAACCGAGGAAACTTTGCAATTGCTTCCTGGTTTTGGGGGCTTGCCATTCTAACACCGCCTTTACTTTTTGAGGGTCCATCTCCACCCCATCACTAGAAATGCGATAACCTAGATAATCCAACCTAGTTCGGTGGAACTCGCACTTGGAGAGTTTCACGAAGAGTTTGGCATCTAGTAATTTTTTCAACACTTGTACTAACCGGGTGTGTTCCTCCATTGTCTTTGTATAAATCAATATGTCGTCTAGGTATACAAGTACCCCCCGATACAAATGCTTATGCAAGACCTCGTTTATCAATTGCATGAAGACAGCCGGGGCGCCTTGTAACCCAAATGGCATCACCTGGAACTGATAGCTCCCTAATGGAAAATTGAATGTGGCTTTCCATTCATCACCTGGTCGGATACGCACCCGGTAATACGCTTCTCTTAGATCTAGTTTAGTAAACACTCTACCCGTGGCTAATGTGGCGAGCAAGTCCTTCATTAGTGGTAATGGATATAAATGTTCCACACATACCCCATTTAGCCCACGAAAATCAACACACAAACGCAGGCCACCATCCTTCTTCTCCCTAAACAAAACGGGAGTGGCCATATGAGATCTACTAGGGCGTATAAAACCCCTGGCCAGGTTTTTATCAATATATCTACGTAACTCCTCAAGTTCCTTTGGAGTCATGGAATACATACGGGGCTTTGGCAACGTCGCCTCCGGAATCAACTCTATAGCACAGTCAGTCGGTCGATGAGGTGGTAAGACCTCGCATTCATCCTCGTTAAAGACTTGTGCCAAATCATTGTACATACTTGGGAACCCTCCAGTCTCATGTTCCTCTAGACCAGTGGTTCCCAACCTTTCTAATGCCGCGACCCCTTAATATAGTTCCTCATGTTGTGGTGACCCCCAACCATAAAATTATTTTCGTTGCCACTTCATAACTCTAATTTTGCTACTGTTATGAATTGTAATGTAAATATCTAATATGTGGGATGTATTTTCATTGTTACAAATTGAACATAATTAAAGCATAGTGATTAATCACAAAAACAATATGTAATTATATATTGTAAAATATTTATTTCTAATTACAAATAAATGAAATTTCCTTCCTTCCTTCCCATCCATCCATCCTTCCCTTTCCACCCACCCACCAATCCTTCCTTCCCTTCCCATCCTTCCTTCCTTCTCTTTCCATGCTTCTCCTTCCTTCTTTCCTTTCCATCCATCCATCCATCCTTCCCTTTTCACTCACCCACCCATCCTTTCTTCCCTTCCCATCCTTCCTTCCTTCTCTTTCCATCCTTCTCCTTCCTTCTTTCCTTCCGCCGCGGCTTCTCCCCATCCCCTCCCTCCATTCACACATACGACACACATTTCCAAGCCCTCCGCCACCGCCCCACCCCTTCCACTTTCCCCACTCCATGATCAAACCTGGGATCGCACGAGGGACGCGGAGGGAGCTCGGGCTGGCTCGGCGGCTACTTGCCTCGCAAATCTCGCCTCCACCACACACACACACGCCCCGCTGCCAGCCGCCCCCCTTTCGGGCCCTTTCAAGAGCGGAGAAGAGAAAGAGGAGGAGATCAGACTACCTGTACACTTTTTCTTCATTATCCCTAATCCAAGTTCTCTGATCCACAAATCCTAGGTTCCCTTCTCATCTCTCTTCATATAATAAACCCATTTCCTCTATTCAACATTTTATTACAACCATTTTTCTGCCCTTTGCCTTCCATCCTCTCTTTATTTCCTGCTCCTCTCAAGCTTTATTTCCTCCCCCCTCAATAAACACCCCCCTGGAAGCTTCTCAGTTCTCCCCCACCAGCATTCATCCTCCTACCGATTCAATCCACCTTTCTTTCCTTCTCCTACCCTCGGGATTCCTTCGTTTACCTGCTCCATGCGAAGGAAATTTGGCTGCCTGCCTTTTAAGTGTCACCTCCGCAGGCGGCTAATTTTCTCTCACCTCTCCCTCCGCAAGTCATACCTACGATCTCCGTAGGAGCTAGGTTCCCTCCCCCCGCTGCCTAAATTACTGTACTTCGGCCAGGCTCATTTCCACGGATGAAAGGCATTTTAAAACCATCACTCTCGCAACCGCTATGTCCCTTGCAGCGAGGAAAACTCGACTGCTGCTGCCTCCTCAGAGAGAGAACGGGGGAGGGACGGTGCCATCGTCTGCCTTCAGCTTTGCCAAAGCCAGCTGCTTTGGCTTTGCGCTCCCGCCCCCCTCTCTCTTCGGCCTCGCTGCTCCTCACTCTCACGCAAGGAGGAGGAGGAGGAGGCAGCGGCGGTGGCGGCTTCGCGTGTGCGAGCACAGCCCCGGCTCCCTTTCTTGGTGCTCTCCGTGTCTCAGTAGGCGAAGAGGTCGCAGTAATAGCGCTGCTCCGTTTCACTCAGCATTAAACCCTCCATCTTACACTGGCCCTGCCCTGCCCTGGGGATCGATCCTACAATGGGGTGGAGTGAAGGAGGGAGCTGGGCCTGTGCTCATATGCACGAAGCCGCCGCTGCCGCCGCCACCACCTCCTCCTCCTCACGCCAGTAGCGGCCGGGGAAGAGGGGGGAAGGAGGCCTTCTGCAAAAAAAAAGGAACAAGAGCGCCGCCTCGGCTGTCGCTTGTTGATTTCAAACCTGCCCTCCCGACAAGAGTTGTGGAGGAAGGTTCCAATCCAGAGCAAGCCCGATGTCAGGGGGAGGAGGGGGCGTGGCTGCGCGTGCAAAGCGGAAAAATAAAAGCGCCCAGCACTGAGTTGGTCAAAGTCTCTTAATAAAGTTTCTGTACGTTTCTCTTCCATGCCTTTGGCCATGCCCATTTCCCCTCCCTCGGTCACTCTGGGGTAGGCGCGTGCAACTAAGGGGCGGATGGATTTAATTCTGCTGCCAGAAAAGGAGGAGGAGGATTAAAAAAAGGGCTGTCCGAGATCTCGCGCACAAGACCCTGATGCGAAGCTGAGACAAGGTTTAGCTCTTCTCTCCACTTTCTCATATGACAAAAGTGTTGGGGAAGGTCGGGGAGTGAGAGAGAAAGAGAGAGAGAGGCGGTTAACACCGTCCTCTAATGGTCTGGAGGTCTACTACAGTGTTTGGTTCCTAACACCGTGGGAGATTTCTCTTTTCCGATTGTCTTAGGTGACCCCTGGGAAATGGTCATTCGACCCCCAAAGGGGTCGCGACCCCCAGGTTGGGAACCGCTGCTCTAGAATTGTTCATCACCCTCCTTCCCTACAGACCCTATTTCTTGATCTATAGTTGGTGGTTCCGGTCCCAATGCCAACCTTAGCTTTTGGAACCCCCCCTCCCACCAGATGGTCGGTTTCCATTTGTCTAACCAAGACAATCCTAAAATGATTGGTTCAACCATATGGTCCACGACTACAAATCTAATGATCTTCCAATGGTCCCCCATTTCGAGCTTGATTTTTTCAGTAACATGGGTAGCCGGCACTCCTCCCAGCACGGAGCCATCCATTTGTTCGAATTTAATGGGCTGGCGTAATTTCAGAACCCGGACCCCCAAGTCGTCTACCACAGCGTGGCCTATTAAACACCGAGTACACCCCGAATCGATTAAGGCTCCCTGGTGAATCCGTTTCAAGGTGCTCAGGTTCTGGACGTTCACCTGAATGATAAAGGGACGTATAGGATCACGTACCATAGGATCCTCCGGATCTTCATCCTCACTATTGGCCGACATCACTGAGATTTGATTATGAACTTTAGTCTCTTTGGTTGGAGTGGGAGTGTCCGGTTGGGGCGTCTGCGTGGCTCTCCTGGACCGTTCAGGTGTTGGACGAGGTCGATCCGTGCTTCCACCAAATGACTGTTTCGCAGCTGGGGGCCTTGGCAACAGCAACTGACACTCTGCCGCTCTGTGTCCCACCTGATTGCACCTAAAACATCGGAACGGGGGCCTCTGGGCTGGTGTATCCGGAGCCGGCACACTGGGCCTCCCCACCCTGGGGCCCGGCGATGGTACCATAAGTCTTCGTTGCTGACGCCATCCACTATCACCTTGAGACCTAAATTCCCTTAGGCCTACATCCAGCTCCACCACTGCTTGAAACCAGTCATTCAAACGTGGAGGCAATCCCCGGTAAATACACGCTTGCCTCAGCTCCTTGTCCAACCCCAACCGAAATTGCTGAACCAGCATTCTTTCAGGCCATGTTCGTAGGCGATCCGCTAGCTTACGAAAGTCTCGTACGTAGTCCCGTGCCGACCGGCCTCTCTGCCTCAATGCCAATAGTTCCCCCTCCACTACCTCTGCTCTGGATACATCCTCAAACCGCACTCTCAGCGCCTCGAGAAACAGTCCCAGGTTAGCTAGTTCCCTAGCATGCTCACTGTGGAGGTCAGCAACCCAATCAGCAGCCTCCCCCATCAGTACAGTTGTGACCGCTACCACCATCGCCCACTGAGAGGGGTAAATGCGGCCATACATGTCCATGGGGCTGATTATTTGGCTAATGAACAAGGCCACTCGATCAGCACTGCCATCAAACGTGGCTTGTAAAGGGGGTGGGCCCCACATCGCTTGTTGAGGCCACATGCCCATCGGCCATGGTGGCAACTGGCCTGTCACTCCAGCAGCATCTCGACCACCTCGACGAGGGCCCTGGTAGCTCCTGTCACTTCTGTGACCTACTCCAGGCACTTCAGAAGCTTTGCGCTGAGCGTGCGACTCATCCTGTAGTCCAGTAGAGGATGCCTTCTCCTTCCCTTTAAACCGTTCAGAACCAACAGGCACATCAAATCTCGGACTGGCAAGACGGAAGCATGTAGCTGAGCTAGACCCAGTGGGGCCCCCGTGCCGCTTGGTTAAGGGGTCCAACCCTGACACCCAAGGTTGCCAAGAGGGTGCGTCTCTAAAGCTACCCTCCCTGAAACGGTCCCGTAAGATATCCAGGGTACTGGCCCCAGGGTCTGTGGAGTAGCTCCACTCACCTTCCTCATCTCCAGTCCACCTTCGCTCCCTCCATCCCTGAAATTGGGCTCCAAGGGGTGGTGTTGGGTCTACCTTGCCTGTTAATGCAGAACTATGCCACCACTCGCCAGTAGATGGCAGACCAGTTCCAGTATCAGGCAGCTCCTGGGCCTCCAAAGTAAAATCCTCCCTCTTCTTCTGCTGCTTTGGACGCACGACCATCTGGGTTTCATCATCAGGTTGTGGGTGCTCCTGCCCCTCCCCCTGCAGCTCTGCAGGGATAGGCGTCGCCTCTAGGACATCCACAGCTTTTCCCTCAGCCATGCCACTCAGAAAAGGAAGATGGAGAGCTGACTTTCTGTCGGACTGGCTAGTCAAACCTGTGCGTTAATGACTTCAAGACACTTTCAAAAGTAAGGACTTCAGCTTTTAATCACGCTACAGATAAGAACTCAGACCATGCCGACCCCATTCAGGTCAAAGTCAGCTCTGAGATCATCCTCCTCTCAGTGCTATTTATGCAAATCCTCACCATTCCCTCCCCCCAAACCACCATCCGGTGCTGTGAAGCCCTCCCCTCTCAGCTGGACATGGCTTAGATTGCCTCTTCCGGTTGCAGCGTTTCTCTGTGCTTGGCTTTCTCGGCGTCTCATGTAACAGGACGTTAATCACCGGCGTCAGGCATTGAACTGCTGATAAGAGTTTGTTGTGTTGGCAACCATCAATCCCCCGGTCCAGTGTCTCTCCCTCCCACCAAGGTGCATATGTCGGCCTTGGCACGACAGGCGGCTCCCCTCTACCAGGAGTCCACCTGCAGGGGATAAAGCAAACGGGTTAGCCACATTCGAATAATCCTGATTGGGACCTGGTTTGTGTGGATATTTTCGATGAAATTGCCTTAATAATCGTTCAGCTTGTATGTCATGCGCAGCCACCCAGGTAGCCTCCATAATCGGATATCCTTTCCAATACACCAGATACTGGAGGTTGCCTCGAAATAGTCTGGAGTCAAGGACTTCAGCTACTTCGTAATGGTCCCTATATATGGGACCAGGGGTTGTTGGTAGGTCTCGAGTTACTCCTACAGGTTTAAGGAGACTAACGTGAAAAACGGGATGCACCTTCCCTAATAAGGGTGGTAATTTCAATGCTACCGTTACAGGGTTAATCACCTGAGTGATTGGTAATGGGCCGAGATACTTAGGACCTAGTTTTTTACTAGGTATTCGAAGTTTTAGATATTTAGTTGATAAATACACCCTATCCCCGATCTGGAATGGTTTATGATCCCTTCGGCATTTATCCGCATACATTTTGTATTCCTCGGCCGCTTGTCTTAAAGCTACTTTCACTTGTGCCCACCCTTCTCGAATCTTGTCAGCCCATTCCTTTGGGGTTTTGGAGCATTGGGGGTTCATAGCTAACTCTGGAATGGCGGGGAATTCCATTCCATATACTACCTGGAAAGGCGTGAGACCAGTACTACGATGTACAGCATTATTATACGCTACCTCAACAAAAGTTATCAAGCTAGACCAGTCTGTTTGCTGGTACGACACATAACATCTTAAGTAGCGTTCTATCATAGCATTAGCTCTCTCTGCAGCTCCATTAGTGCTAGGATGGAATGCTGAGCTCAATCCCTGCGAGGAGCCTATTAGTTGTACAAATTCTCGCCAAAACTTGGCAGTGAATTGTACTCCTCTATCCGAGATTATTCGTCGTGGTACTCCGTGTAACCGATATATATGTTGTAAAAACATTTTTTGCCAACCGTTTGGCTGAGGGTATACCAATACATGGGATGAAATGTGCTTGTTTTGAGAATAAATCTATCACTGTCCATATTACGGTATGCCCATTGCTGTCTGGGAGGTCGACTATAAAGTCCATCCCAATCTCCTCCCATGGCCTACTGGGATCAGCTACCGGTTGCAACAATCCTAACGGCCTACGAGGCTGCGGTTTGTTCACTGTACAAACAGGACAACTCTGTACATAGGCCTCAACCTCTGTCCTCATCCGTGGCCACCAAAACTGCCGTCTGGTAAGATGTAATGTTTTTAAGAATCCAAAATGGCTGGCCGGCTTAACATCATGGCATCTTCTTAACACTGAGGCACGAAGGGTTATAGGCACATATAATTTATCTCCCTTCCAGGCTAGGCCCTCCCTGTCAGTCAATACACTTGGGTGTTCAGCTAGCCAAGGGTCTGTTGCTAATGCTTTCCTTAAGTTATCGTGCCATGGGTTTAAGAGATTTCCCTCTACTCCCCTGCCCACTTGTTGACATGGGGTTATCATGGCTTGTATTACATCTTCCCTTTTACTGTTATATTGGGGAAGGCGAGATAAGGCATCGGCCATGAAGTTCTTACCAGCTGGGACATATTTCAATTTGAACTTGAATCGTTGGAAATATTGAGCCCATCGCACCTGTTTCGGGGACAGTTTTCTGGGTGTTTGGAGGGCTTCCAGGTTTTTGTGGTCCGTCCACACCTCAAATGGTTGCCGTGCACCTTCCAGCAGGTGCCGCCATGTGAGCAGGGCCCAACGGACCACAAAAGCCTCTTTTTCCCAAATCGCCCAACCACGCTCTGTGGGCGTAAGCTTCCGGGATGTATAAGCACAAGGTTGAAGTTTACCCTGCCTATTCTTCTGCAGCAAAATAGCCCCCACCGCTACATCACTTGCGTCTGCCTGTACTATAAAAGGTGACTCTTGATCAGGATGTTTCAGTTTAGGCTCACGCGCAAAGAGTGTTTTCAGGGCCTCAAATGCACGCTGACACTCCATCGTCCACTTTAAAGCTTGGTCTGGTCGTGGTTTGGTTGTTGTGGGTTTAGTGCGTAACAAATCAGTTAGGGGCAAAGCCACCTGTGCAAAGGATGGAATGAACTGTCTATAGAAATTTGCAAAACCGAGGAAACTTTGCAATTGCTTCCTGGTTTTGGGGGCTTGCCATTCTAACACCGCCTTTACTTTTTGAGGGTCCATCTCCACCCCATCACTAGAAATGCGATAACCTAGATAATCCAACCTAGTTCGGTGGAACTCGCACTTGGAGAGTTTCACGAAGAGTTTGGCATCTAGTAATTTTTTCAACACTTGTACTAACCGGGTGTGTTCCTCCATTGTCTTTGTATAAATCAATATGTCGTCTAGGTATACAAGTACCCCCCGATACAAATGCTTATGCAAGACCTCGTTTATCAATTGCATGAAGACAGCCGGGGCGCCTTGTAACCCAAATGGCATCACCTGGAACTGATAGCTCCCTAATGGAAAATTGAATGTGGCTTTCCATTCATCACCTGGTCGGATACGCACCCGGTAATACGCTTCTCTTAGATCTAGTTTAGTAAACACTCTACCCGTGGCTAATGTGGCGAGCAAGTCCTTCATTAGTGGTAATGGATATAAATGTTCCACACATACCCCATTTAGCCCACGAAAATCAACACACAAACGCAGGCCACCATCCTTCTTCTCCCTAAACAAAACGGGAGTGGCCATATGAGATCTACTAGGGCGTATAAAACCCCTGGCCAGGTTTTTATCAATATATCTACGTAACTCCTCAAGTTCCTTTGGAGTCATGGAATACATACGGGGCTTTGGCAACGTCGCCTCCGGAATCAACTCTATAGCACAGTCAGTCGGTCGATGAGGTGGTAAGACCTCGCATTCATCCTCGTTAAAGACTTGTGCCAAATCATTGTACATACTTGGGAACCCTCCAGTCTCATGTTCCTCTAGACCAGTGGTTCCCAACCTTTCTAATGCCGCGACCCCTTAATATAGTTCCTCATGTTGTGGTGACCCCCAACCATAAAATTATTTTCGTTGCCACTTCATAACTCTAATTTTGCTACTGTTATGAATTGTAATGTAAATATCTAATATGTGGGATGTATTTTCATTGTTACAAATTGAACATAATTAAAGCATAGTGATTAATCACAAAAACAATATGTAATTATATATTGTAAAATATTTATTTCTAATTACAAATAAATGAAATTTCCTTCCTTCCTTCCCATCCATCCATCCTTCCCTTTCCACCCACCCACCAATCCTTCCTTCCCTTCCCATCCTTCCTTCCTTCTCTTTCCATGCTTCTCCTTCCTTCTTTCCTTTCCATCCATCCATCCATCCTTCCCTTTTCACTCACCCACCCATCCTTTCTTCCCTTCCCATCCTTCCTTCCTTCTCTTTCCATCCTTCTCCTTCCTTCTTTCCTTCCGCCGCGGCTTCTCCCCATCCCCTCCCTCCATTCACACATACGACACACATTTCCAAGCCCTCCGCCACCGCCCCACCCCTTCCACTTTCCCCACTCCATGATCAAACCTGGGATCGCACGAGGGACGCGGAGGGAGCTCGGGCTGGCTCGGCGGCTACTTGCCTCGCAAATCTCGCCTCCACCACACACACACACGCCCCGCTGCCAGCCGCCCCCCTTTCGGGCCCTTTCAAGAGCGGAGAAGAGAAAGAGGAGGAGATCAGACTACCTGTACACTTTTTCTTCATTATCCCTAATCCAAGTTCTCTGATCCACAAATCCTAGGTTCCCTTCTCATCTCTCTTCATATAATAAACCCATTTCCTCTATTCAACATTTTATTACAACCATTTTTCTGCCCTTTGCCTTCCATCCTCTCTTTATTTCCTGCTCCTCTCAAGCTTTATTTCCTCCCCCCTCAATAAACACCCCCCTGGAAGCTTCTCAGTTCTCCCCCACCAGCATTCATCCTCCTACCGATTCAATCCACCTTTCTTTCCTTCTCCTACCCTCGGGATTCCTTCGTTTACCTGCTCCATGCGAAGGAAATTTGGCTGCCTGCCTTTTAAGTGTCACCTCCGCAGGCGGCTAATTTTCTCTCACCTCTCCCTCCGCAAGTCATACCTACGATCTCCGTAGGAGCTAGGTTCCCTCCCCCCGCTGCCTAAATTACTGTACTTCGGCCAGGCTCATTTCCACGGATGAAAGGCATTTTAAAACCATCACTCTCGCAACCGCTATGTCCCTTGCAGCGAGGAAAACTCGACTGCTGCTGCCTCCTCAGAGAGAGAACGGGGGAGGGACGGTGCCATCGTCTGCCTTCAGCTTTGCCAAAGCCAGCTGCTTTGGCTTTGCGCTCCCGCCCCCCTCTCTCTTCGGCCTCGCTGCTCCTCACTCTCACGCAAGGAGGAGGAGGAGGAGGCAGCGGCGGTGGCGGCTTCGCGTGTGCGAGCACAGCCCCGGCTCCCTTTCTTGGTGCTCTCCGTGTCTCAGTAGGCGAAGAGGTCGCAGTAATAGCGCTGCTCCGTTTCACTCAGCATTAAACCCTCCATCTTACACTGGCCCTGCCCTGCCCTGGGGATCGATCCTACAATGGGGTGGAGTGAAGGAGGGAGCTGGGCCTGTGCTCATATGCACGAAGCCGCCGCTGCCGCCGCCACCACCTCCTCCTCCTCACGCCAGTAGCGGCCGGGGAAGAGGGGGGAAGGAGGCCTTCTGCAAAAAAAAGGAACAAGAGCGCCGCCTCGGCTGTCGCTTGTTGATTTCAAACCTGCCCTCCCGACAAGAGTTGTGGAGGAAGGTTCCAATCCAGAGCAAGCCCGATGTCAGGGGGAGGAGGGGGCGTGGCTGCGCGTGCAAAGCGGAAAAATAAAAGCGCCCAGCACTGAGTTGGTCAAAGTCTCTTAATAAAGTTTCTGTACGTTTCTCTTCCATGCCTTTGGCCATGCCCATTTCCCCTCCCTCGGTCACTCTGGGGTAGGCGCGTGCAACTAAGGGGCGGATGGATTTAATTCTGCTGCCAGAAAAGGAGGAGGAGGATTAAAAAAAGGGCTGTCCGAGATCTCGCGCACAAGACCCTGATGCGAAGCTGAGACAAGGTTTAGCTCTTCTCTCCACTTTCTCATATGACAAAAGTGTTGGGGAAGGTCGGGGAGTGAGAGAGAAAGAGAGAGAGAGGCGGTTAACACCGTCCTCTAATGGTCTGGAGGTCTACTACAGTGTTTGGTTCCTAACACCGTGGGAGATTTCTCTTTTCCGATTGTCTTAGGTGACCCCTGGGAAATGGTCATTCGACCCCCAAAGGGGTCGCGACCCCCAGGTTGGGAACCGCTGCTCTAGAATTGTTCATCACCCTCCTTCCCTACAGACCCTATTTCTTGATCTATAGTTGGTGGTTCCGGTCCCAATGCCAACCTTAGCTTTTGGAACCCCCCCTCCCACCAGATGGTCGGTTTCCATTTGTCTAACCAAGACAATCCTAAAATGATTGGTTCAACCATATGGTCCACGACTACAAATCTAATGATCTTCCAATGGTCCCCCATTTCGAGCTTGATTTTTTCAGTAACATGGGTAGCCGGCACTCCTCCCAGCACGGAGCCATCCATTTGTTCGAATTTAATGGGCTGGCGTAATTTCAGAACCCGGACCCCCAAGTCGTCTACCACAGCGTGGCCTATTAAACACCGAGTACACCCCGAATCGATTAAGGCTCCCTGGTGAATCCGTTTCAAGGTGCTCAGGTTCTGGACGTTCACCTGAATGATAAAGGGACGTATAGGATCACGTACCATAGGATCCTCCGGATCTTCATCCTCACTATTGGCCGACATCACTGAGATTTGATTATGAACTTTAGTCTCTTTGGTTGGAGTGGGAGTGTCCGGTTGGGGCGTCTGCGTGGCTCTCCTGGACCGTTCAGGTGTTGGACGAGGTCGATCCGTGCTTCCACCAAATGACTGTTTCGCAGCTGGGGGCCTTGGCAACAGCAACTGACACTCTGCCGCTCTGTGTCCCACCTGATTGCACCTAAAACATCGGAACGGGGGCCTCTGGGCTGGTGTATCCGGAGCCGGCACACTGGGCCTCCCCACCCTGGGGCCCGGCGATGGTACCATAAGTCTTCGTTGCTGACGCCATCCACTATCACCTTGAGACCTAAATTCCCTTAGGCCTACATCCAGCTCCACCACTGCTTGAAACCAGTCATTCAAACGTGGAGGCAATCCCCGGTAAATACACGCTTGCCTCAGCTCCTTGTCCAACCCCAACCGAAATTGCTGAACCAGCATTCTTTCAGGCCATGTTCGTAGGCGATCCGCTAGCTTACGAAAGTCTCGTACGTAGTCCCGTGCCGACCGGCCTCTCTGCCTCAATGCCAATAGTTCCCCCTCCACTACCTCTGCTCTGGATACATCCTCAAACCGCACTCTCAGCGCCTCGAGAAACAGTCCCAGGTTAGCTAGTTCCCTAGCATGCTCACTGTGGAGGTCAGCAACCCAATCAGCAGCCTCCCCCATCAGTACAGTTGTGACCGCTACCACCATCGCCCACTGAGAGGGGTAAATGCGGCCATACATGTCCATGGGGCTGATTATTTGGCTAATGAACAAGGCCACTCGATCAGCACTGCCATCAAACGTGGCTTGTAAAGGGGGTGGGCCCCACATCGCTTGTTGAGGCCACATGCCCATCGGCCATGGTGGCAACTGGCCTGTCACTCCAGCAGCATCTCGACCACCTTGACGAGGGCCCTGGTAGCTCCTGTCACTTCTGTGACCTACTCCAGGCACTTCAGAAGCTTTGCGCTGAGCGTGCGACTCATCCTGTAGTCCAGTAGAGGATGCCTTCTCCTTCCCTTTAAACCGTTCAGAACCAACAGGCACATCAAATCTCGGACTGGCAAGACGGAAGCATGTAGCTGAGCTAGACCCAGTGGGGCCCCCGTGCCGCTTGGTTAAGGGGTCCAACCCTGACACCCAAGGTTGCCAAGAGGGTGCGTCTCTAAAGCTACCCTCCCTGAAACGGTCCCGTAAGATATCCAGGGTACTGGCCCCAGGGTCTGTGGAGTAGCTCCACTCACCTTCCTCATCTCCAGTCCACCTTCGCTCCCTCCATCCCTGAAATTGGGCTCCAAGGGGTGGTGTTGGGTCTACCTTGCCTGTTAATGCAGAACTATGCCACCACTCGCCAGTAGATGGCAGACCAGTTCCAGTATCAGGCAGCTCCTGGGCCTCCAAAGTAAAATCCTCCCTCTTCTTCTGCTGCTTTGGACGCACGACCATCTGGGTTTCATCATCAGGTTGTGGGTGCTCCTGCCCCTCCCCCTGCAGCTCTGCAGGGATAGGCGTCGCCTCTAGGACATCCACAGCTTTTCCCTCAGCCATGCCACTCAGAAAAGGAAGATGGAGAGCTGACTTTCTGTCGGACTGGCTAGTCAAACCTGTGCGTTAATGACTTCAAGACACTTTCAAAAGTAAGGACTTCAGCTTTTAATCACGCTACAGATAAGAACTCAGACCATGCCGACCCCATTCAGGTCAAAGTCAGCTCTGAGATCATCCTCCTCTCAGTGCTATTTATGCAAATCCTCACCATTCCCTCCCCCCAAACCACCATCCGGTGCTGTGAAGCCCTCCCCTCTCAGCTGGACATGGCTTAGATTGCCTCTTCCGGTTGCAGCGTTTCTCTGTGCTTGGCTTTCTCGGCGTCTCATGTAACAGGACGTTAATCACCGGCGTCAGGCATTGAACTGCTGATAAGAGTTTGTTGTGTTGGCAACCATCAATCCCCCGGTCCAGTGTCTCTCCCTCCCACCAAGGTGCATATGTCGGCCTTGGCACGACAGGCGGCTCCCCTCTACCAGGAGTCCACCTGCAGGGGATAAAGCAAACGGGTTAGCCACATTCGAATAATCCTGATTGGGACCTGGTTTGTGTGGATATTTTCGATGAAATTGCCTTAATAATCGTTCAGCTTGTATGTCATGCGCAGCCACCCAGGTAGCCTCCATAATCGGATATCCTTTCCAATACACCAGATACTGGAGGTTGCCTCGAAATAGTCTGGAGTCAAGGACTTCAGCTACTTCGTAATGGTCCCTATATATGGGACCAGGGGTTGTTGGTAGGTCTCGAGTTACTCCTACAGGTTTAAGGAGACTAACGTGAAAAACGGGATGCACCTTCCCTAATAAGGGTGGTAATTTCAATGCTACCGTTACAGGGTTAATCACCTGAGTGATTGGTAATGGGCCGAGATACTTAGGACCTAGTTTTTTACTAGGTATTCGAAGTTTTAGATATTTAGTTGATAAATACACCCTATCCCCGATCTGGAATGGTTTATGATCCCTTCGGCATTTATCCGCATACATTTTGTATTCCTCGGCCGCTTGTCTTAAAGCTACTTTCACTTGTGCCCACCCTTCTCGAATCTTGTCAGCCCATTCCTTTGGGGTTTTGGAGCATTGGGGGTTCATAGCTAACTCTGGAATGGCGGGGAATTCCATTCCATATACTACCTGGAAAGGCGTGAGACCAGTACTACGATGTACAGCATTATTATACGCTACCTCAACAAAAGTTATCAAGCTAGACCAGTCTGTTTGCTGGTACGACACATAACATCTTAAGTAGCGTTCTATCATAGCATTAGCTCTCTCTGCAGCTCCATTAGTGCTAGGATGGAATGCTGAGCTCAATCCCTGCGAGGAGCCTTTTAGTTGTACAAATTCTCGCCAAAACTTGGCAGTGAAATGTACTCCTCTATCCGAGATTATTCGTCGTGGTACTCCCGTGTAACCGATATATATGTTGTAAAAACATTTTTTGCCAACCGTTTGGCTGAGGGTATACCAATACATGGGATGAAATGTGCTTGTTTTTGAGAATAAAATCTATCACTGTCCCATATTACGGTATGCCCCATATGCTGTCTGGGAGGTCGACTATAAAGTCCATCCCAATCTCCTCCCATGCCTACTGGGATCAGCTACCGTTTGCAACAATCCTAACGGCCTACGAGGCTGCGGTTTGTTCACTGTACAAACAGGACAACTCTGTACATAGGCCTCAACCTCTGTCCTCATCCGTGGCCACCAAAACTGCCGTCTGGTAAGATGTAATGTTTTTTAAAGAATCCAAAATGGCTGGCCGGCTTAACATCATGGCATCTTCTTTAACACTGAGGCACGAAGGGATATAGGCACATATAATTTATCTCCCTTCCAGGCTAAGGCCCTCCCTGTCAGTCAATACACTTGGGTGTTCAGCTAGCCAAGGGTCTGTTGCTAATGCTTTCCTTAAGTTATCGTGCCATGGGTTTAAGAGATTTCCCTCTACTCCCCTGCCCACTTGTTGACATGGGGTTATCATGGCTTGTATTACATCTTCCCTTTTACTGTTATATTGGGGAAGGCGAGATAAGGCATCGGCCATGAAGTTCTTACCAGCTGGGACATATTTCAATTTGAACTTGAATCGTTGGAAATATTGAGCCCATCGCACCTGTTTCGGGGACAGTTTTCTGGGTGTTTGGAGGGCTTCCAGGTTTTTGTGGTCCGTCCACACCTCAAATGGTTGCCGTGCACCTTCCAGCAGGTGCCGGCCATGTGAGCAGTGGCCCTACGACCACAAAAGCCTCTTTTTCCCAAATCGCCCAACCACGCTCTGTGGGCGTAAGCTTCCGGGATGTATAAGCACAAGGTTGAAGTTTACCCTGCCTATTCTTCTGCAGCAAAATAGCCCCCACCGCTACATCACTTGCGTCTGCCTGTACTATAAAAGGTGACTCTTGATCAGGATGTTTCTGTTTAGGCTCACGCGCAAAGAGTGTTTTCAGGGCCTCAAATGCACGCTGACACTCCATCGTCCACTTTAAAGCATGGTCTGGTCGTGGTTTGGTTGTTGTGGGTTTAGTGCGTAACAAATCAGTTAGGGGCAAAGCCACCTGTGCAAAGGATGTAATGAACTGTCTATAGAAATTTGCAAAACCGAGGAAACTTTGCAATTGCTTCCTGGTTTTGGGGGCTTGCCATTCTAACCACCCCGGCCTTTACTTTTTGAGGGTCCATCTCCACCCCATCACTAGAAATGCGATAACCTAGATAATCCAACCTAGTTTCGGTGGAACTCGCACTTGGAGAGTTTCACGAAGAGTTTGGCATCTAGTAATTTTTTCAACACTTGTACTAACCGGGTGTGTTCCTCCATTGTCTTTGTATAAATCAATATGTCGTCTAGGTATACAAGTACCACCCCCGATACAAATGCTTATGCAAGACCTACGTTTATCAATTGCATGAAGACAGCCGGGGCGCCTTGTAACCCAAATGGCATCACCTGGAACTGATAGCTATCCCTAATGGAAAATTGAATGTGGCTTTCCATTCATTCCACTCCTGGTCGGATACGCACCCGGTAATACGCTTCTCTAGATCTAGTTTAGTAACACTCTACCCGTGGCTAATGTGGCGAGCAAGTCCTTCATTAGTGGTAATGGATATAAATGTTCCAACACATACCCCATTTAGCCCACGAAAATCAACACACAAACGCAGGCCACCATCCTTCTTCTCCCTAAACAAAACGGGAGTGGCCATATGAGATCTACTAGGGCGTATAAAACCCCTGGCCAGTGTTTATCAATATATCTACGTAACTCCTCAAGTTCCTTTGGAGTCATGGAATACATACGGGGCTTGGCAACGTCGCCCTCCGGAATCAACTCTTAGCACAGTCAGTCGGTCGATGAGGTGGTAAGACCTCGCATTCATCCTCGTTAAAGACTTGTGCCAAATCATTGTACATACTTGGGAACCCTCCAGTCTCATGTTCCTCTAGACCAGTGGTTCCCAACCTTTCTAATGCCGCGACCCCTTAATATAGTTCCTCATGTTGTGGTGACCCCCAACCATAAAATTATTTTCGTTGCCACTTCATAACTCTAATTTTGCTACTGTTATGAATTGTAATGTAAATATCTAATATGTGGGATGTATTTTCATTGTTACAAATTGAACATAATTAAGCATAGTGATTAATCACAAAAAACAATATGTAATTATATATTGGTAAAATATTTATTTCTAATTACAAATAAATGAAATTTCCTTCCTTCCTTCCCATCCATCCATCCTTCCCTTTCCACCCACCCACCAATCCTTCCTTCCCTTCCCATCCTTCCTTCCTTCTCTTTCATGGCTTCTCCTTCCTTCTTTCCTTTCCATCCATCCATCCATCCTTCCCTTTTCACTCACCCACCCCATCCTTTCTTCCCCTTCCCATCCTTCCTTCCTTCTCTTTCATCCTTCTCCTTCCTTCTTTCCTTCCGCCGCGGCTTCTCCCCATCCCCTCCCTCCATTCACACATACGACACACATTCCAAGCCCTCCGCCACCCCCGCCCCACCCCCTTCCCACTTTCCCACTACCATGATCAAACCTGGGATCGCACGAGGGACGCGGAGGGAGCTCGGGCTGGCTCGGGCGGCTACTTGCCTCGCAAATCTCGCCTCCACCAC